>CM026399.1:25579764-25599764 GCA_014843695.1 Archivesica marissinica
GTATATTGAGGATCTATAGGTAAGTGGTGGGGTAGATCTAGGCTAGACTACTGTATATTGAGGATATATAGGTAAGTGGTGGGGTATATCTAGGCTAGACTACTGTATATTGAGGATCTATAGATAAGTGGTGGGGTATATCTAGGCTATACTACTGTATATTGAGGATCTATAGGTAAGTGGTGGGGCAGATCAGGCTAGACTACTGTATATTGAGGATCTATAGGTAAGTTGTGGGGTATATCTAGGCTAGACTACTGTATATTGAGGATCTATAGGTAAGTGGTGTGGTAGATCTAGGCTATACTACTGTATATTGAGGATCTATAGATAAGTGGTGGGTAGATCTAGGCTAGACTACTGTATATTGAGGATATATAGGTAAGTGGTGGGGTAGATCTAGGCTAGACTACTGTATATTGAGGATCTATAGGTAAGTGGTGGGGTAGATCTAGGCTATACTACTGTATATTGAGGATCTATTGATAAGTGGTGGGTATATCTAGGCTATACTACTGTATATTGAGGATCTATAGATAAGTGGTGGGGTAGATCTAGTCTATACTATTGTATATTGAGGATCTATAGGTAAGTGGTGGGGTATATCTAGGCTAGACTACTGTATATTGAGGATCTATAGATAAGTGGTGGGTATATCTAGGCTAGACTACTGTATATTGAGGATCTATAGGTAAGTGGTGGGGTAGATCTAGGCTAGACTACTGTATATTGAGGATCTATAGATAAGTGGCGGGGTATATCTAGGCTATACTACTGTATATTGAGGATCTATAGGTAAGTGGTGGGGCAGATCTAGGCTAGACTACTGTATATTGAGGATCTATAGGTAAGTGGTGGGGTATATCTAGGCTAGACTACTGTATATTGAGGATCTATAGGTAAGTGGTGGGGTAGATATAGGCTAGACTACTGTATATTGAGGATCTATAGATAAGTGGTGGGTATATCTAGGCTAGACTACTGTATATTGAGGATCTATAGGTAAGTGGTGGGGTAGATCTAGGCTAGACTACTGTATATTGAGGATCTATAGATAAGTGGTGGGGTATATCTAGGCTATACTACTGTATATTGAGGATCTATAGGTAAGTGGTGGGGTATATCTAGGCTAGACTACTGTATTTGGGTCTATAGGTAAGTGGTGGGGTAGATCTAGGCTAGACTACTGTATATTGAGGTTCTATAGGTGTGGTGGGTTTTGGTGTTGTTTTGGTTTGGTGTGGTGGGGTTAGTGGTGGGGTATATCTAGGCTAGACTACTGTATATTGAGGATCTATAGGTAAGTGGTGGGGTAGATCTAGGCTATACTACTGTATATTGAGGATCTATAGGTAAGTGGTGGGGTATATCTAGGCTAGACTACTACTGTATATTGAGGATCTACAGGTAAGTGGTGGGGCAGATCTAGGCTAGACTACTGTATATTGAGGATCTATAGGTGAGTGGTGGGGTATATCTAAGCTATACTACTGTATATTGAAGATCTATAGGTAAGTGGTGGGGTAGATCTAGTCTATACTACTGTATATTGAGGATCTATAGGTAAGTGGTGGGGTATATCTATGCTAGACTACTGTATATTGAGGATCTATAGATAAGTGGTGGGTATATCTAGGCTAGACTACTGTATATTGAGGATCTATAGGTAAGTGGTGGGGTAGATCTAGGCTAGACTACTGTATATTGAGGATCTATAGATAAGTGGTGGGGTATATCTAGGCTATACTACTGTATATTGAGGATCTATAGGTAAGTGGTGGGGTATATCTAGGCTATACTACTGTATATTGAGGATCTATAGGTAAGTGGTGGGGTAGATCTAGGCTAGACTACTGTATATTGAGGATCTATAGATAAGTGGTGGGGTAGATCTAGTCTATACTATTGTATATTGAGGATCTATAGGTAAGTGGTGGGGTATATCTAGGCTAGACTACTGTATATTGAGGATATATAGGTAAGTGGTGGGGTAGATCTAGGCTATACTACTGTATATTGAGGATCTATATGTAAGTGGTGGGGTATATCTAGGCTAGACTACTGTATATTGAGGATCTATAGGTAAGTGGTGGGGTATATCTAGGCTAGACTACTGTATATTGAGGATCTATATCAATGCAAGTTTGATGTTGCATCAGTTTACAGTATGACCGATGGGAGAAATTAGCAAAATGCTTGACACTAATTAACCCTTTCCTTCATAGAGACTTAGGTTAATATACTATTATATCTCCATACAAACGACATCCATTTAGCTATCATGCAGTGGATAAGTAGTCGCCATATCTATCCCACCTCCATAGATATTATTGGGACTACATGAGATTCTGGCCTTCATTATGAACATTGGCTTGGCTACTACATTGTCAATGTATGTTGTACTGGTAATGGCGACAAGAGGTGCTTCTATGAGGGAAAGGGGTAAACGAAGATAAGTTGGAAATTTTTTAAATGGTCGCCTATCGCTTTATTGCTCATTTTAATGATATTTATTTCTGTTGTACAAACTTCAAATATGAGGTCCCACAGGTAAATGAGATGTTGGTTTTCTCTTTTTTCCAGGTATATTAAGGAGTCAGAAGCAAGATCCCTACTTGAACCCCCTGTTGATCTACTTGCAGGTAACTGTTGACAAATTTTTTTTTTATATGTTTTCATGTACATTTTTTCTTCATTAACCCCTTCAACACCACAGACCTTTAAATTGGCTTACAAAAAAGTGTAGATCCAGATGAGACGGCTCGTGACGAGCCGTCTCATCAGGATCTGCACTTTTTTCAAGTAATATAACTATTTTTAGAACAAAATTTACCCATTTTGATAAATGAACTGATCCAAATGTAATTTTGTTATTAATTTATTGGTCTAAAAATATCATGGACCAGTCCATGTCAGTTACTTGGTGTTGAATGGGTTAATTAATTGATTTATATGTTTACATATGCATCTATACTTCATTAACTAATTGATTTATATGTTTACGTATGCATCTATACTTCATTAACTAATTGATTTATAAGTTTACATATGCATCTATACTTCATTAACTAATTGATTTATATGTTTACGTATGCATCTATACTTCATTAACTAATTGATTTATATGTTTACGTATGCATCTATACTTCATTAACTAATTGATTTATATGTTTACATATGCATCTATACTTCATTAACTAATTGATTTATAAGTTTACATATGCATCTATACTTCATTAACTAATTGATTTATAAGTTTACATATGCATCTATACTTCATTAACTAATTGATTTATATGTTTACGTATGCATCTATACTTCATTAACTAATTGATTTATATGTTTACGTATGCATCTATACTTCATTAACTAATTGATTTATATGTTTACGTATGCATCTATACTTCATTAACTAATTGATTTATATGTTTACGTATGCATCTATACATCATTAATTAATTGATTTATAAGTTTACATATGCATCTATACTTCATTAACTAATTGATTTATATGTTTACGTATGCATCTATACTTCATTAACTAATTGATTTATATGTTTACGTATGCATCTATACTTCATTAACTAATTGATTTATATGTTTACGTATGCATCTATACTTCATTAACTAATTGATTTATATGTTTACATATGCATCTATACTTCATTAATTAATTGATTTATAAGAGTACATATACATTTTAACTTCATAGTTTTTGGTAGCATTTTCTTGAGGATAATTAGATTTGAAGCAAATTGATCCTATTATTATATTAAGGGAACTGTCAGCTACTAAGATACGAGTGGATTTTTATATAAATATCCGTAGAGGGAGATAATCAACATAGTGTAATTTCACGAAAGGCTTGTTTGTTTGTATGCATATCTTCAAATTTCTACTCATGATTTGAGATTATTTTTGAAATATGCAAATTTAAGACAATAGTTCATGATTTCTAATTATCCACTCTTGATGTGGCACAGTGTAAGTAAACACAATTGGGGCTTTAACTTTTTCCTCATTTTAAAGCAAACCCAATAAATCTGAAACAATGCTGGTGTCTGGGGTCTTGGAATTCCTCCCACCAAGCACAGCTGAAAAGTCATACAATGTCAATGTAGCATTTAATATTTGAAAATAAGCAAGCAAAATACGTACATACCTTTCCGTCTTAATGCACCCGAATCCACTAAATTGAATACCCCCAAAATAAATGTTGTGGTGAGCATATCCTCTCAGTAGTTAATATGCACACTTAGGCCATCATTCCCACCACCCACTCCCTGTTCCCCTCCCCCAATAGGCCATCATTCCCACCACCCACTCCCTGTTCTTCTCCCCCCAATAGTCCATCATTCCCACCACCCACTCCCTTTTCTCCCACCCCCAATAGTCCATCATTCCCACCACCCACTCCCTGGTTTTTCCCCCAATAGGCCATCATTCCCACCACCCACCCCCTGTTTTCCCACCAATAGGCCATCATTCCCACAACCCACTCCCTTTTCTCCCCCCCCAATAGTCCATTATTCCCACCACCCACTCCCTGTTCTCCCCCAATAGGCCATCATCCAACCACCCCTCCCGGTTCTTCCCCCAATAGGCCATCATTTCCACCACCCACTCCCTGTTCTTCCCCACAATAGGCCATCATTCCCACCATCCACTCCTTGTTCTTCCCCCCCCCCCAATAGGCCATCATTCCCACCACCCACTCCCTGTTCTTCTCCTCCCCCAATAGGCCATCATTCCCACCATGCACTCCCTGTTCTTCTCCACCCACTAGGCCATCATTCCCACACCCACTCCCTGTCTTCTCCCCCCCAATAGGCCATAATTCCCACCACCCACTCCTGTTCTTCTCCTCCTCCCCCAATAGGCCATCATTCCCACCACCCACTCCTGTTCTTCTCCCCCCCAATAGGCCATAATTCCCACCACCCACTCCCTGTTCTTCTCCTCCTCCCCCAATAGGCCATCATTCCCACCACCCACTCCCTGTTCTCCCCCCCCCCCAATAGGCCATCATTCCCACCACCCACTCCCTGTTCTCCCCCCCCCCAATATTCCATCATTCCCACCAACCCACTCCCTGTTCTCCCCCCCCCAATATTCCATCATTCCCACCACCCACTCCCTGTTCTTCCCCAATAGTCCATCATTCCCACCACCCACTCCCTGTTCTCCCCCCCATCAATAGGCCATCATTCCCACACCCACTCCCTGTTCTCCCCCCAATAGTCCATCATTCCCACCACCCACTCCCCCCCAATAGTCCATCATTCCCACCATCCACTCCCTGTTCTTCTCCCCCCCAATAGTCCATCATTCCCACCATCCACTCCCTGTTCTCCCCCCCAATAGTCCATCATTCCCACCACCCACTCCCTGTTCTTCCCCCAATAGTCCATCATTCCCACCACCCACTCCCTGTTCTCCCCCCATCAATAGGCCATCATTCCCACCACCCACTCCCTTTTCTCCCCCCCAATAGTCCATCATTCCCACCACCCACTCCCTGTTCTTCTCCCCCAATAGGCCATAATTCCCACCACCCACTCCCTGTTCTCCTCCTCCCCCAATAGGCCATCATTCCCACCACCACTCCCTGTTCTCCCCCCCAATAAGCCATCATTCCCACCACCCACTCCCTGTTCTTCCCCCAATAGTCCATCATTCCACCACCCACTCCCTGTTCTCCCCCCCCCATCAATAGGCCATCATTCCCACACCCACTCCTTTTCTCCCCCCAATAGTCCATCATTCCCACCACCCACTCCCTGTTCTCCCCCCCAATAGTCCATCATTCCCACCACCCACTCCCTGTTCTTCTCCCCCAATAGGCCATCATTCTCACCACCCACTCCCTGTTCTTCTCCTCCCCCAATAGTCCATCATTCCCACCACCCACTCCCTGTTCTTCTCCCCAATAGGCCATAATTCCCACCACCCACTCCTGTTCTCCTCCTCCCCCAATAGGCCATCATTCCCACCACCCACTCCCTGTTCTCCCCCCCCCCAATAAGCCATCATTCCCACCACCCACTCCCTGTTCTTCTCCCCCGAATAGTCCATCATTCCCACCACCCACTCCCCTGTCCCCCCCAATAGGCCATCATTCCCACCACCCACTCCCTGTTCTTCTCCCCCCAATAGGCCATCATTCCCCACCCACTCCTGTTCTTCTCCTCCCCCAATAGGCCATCATTCCCACCACCCACTCCCTGTTCTTCTCCCCCAATAGGCCATCATTCCCACCACCACTCCCTGTTCTTCTCCCCCAATAGGTCATCATTCCCACCACCCACTCCCTGTTCTTCTCTTCTCCAAATAGGCCATCATTCCCTCCCCCACTCCCTGTTCTCCCCCCCCCCCAATAGGCCACCATTCCCACCACCCACTCCCTGTTCTCTTCCCCCCCCCAATAGTCCATCATTCCCACCACCCACTCCCTGTTCTCCCCCCAATAGGCCATCATTCCTACCACCCACTCCCTGTTCTTCTCCCCCACAATAGTACATCATTCCCACCACCCACTCCCTGTTCTCCCCCCCAATAGGCCATCATTCCCACCACCCACTCCCTGTTCTCCCCCCCCCAATAGGCCATCATTCCCACCACCCACTCCCTGTTCTCCCCCCCCCCAATATGCCATCATTCCCACCACCCACTCCCTGTTATTCTCCCCCCCCCAATAGTCCATCATTCCCACCACCCACTCCCTGTTCTCCCCCCCCCCCAATAGGCCATCATTCCCACCACCAACTCCCTGTTCTTCTCCCCCCCCCAATAGGCCATCATTCCCACCACCCACTCCCTGTTCTTCTCCCCCCCCCAATATGCCATCATTCCCACCACCCACTCCCTTTTCTCCCCCCCAATAGGCCATCATTCCCACCACCCACTCCCTGTTCTTCCCCCCAATAGGCCATCATTCCCACCACCCACTCCTGTTCTCCCCCCCCCAATAGTCCATCATTCCCACCACCCACTCCCTGTTCTACCCCCCCCCAATAGGCTAGTGGTTTATATGCGTGATATATTTACAGAAATGGGAGCAACAGCTGGTGATAATGAAGATGTAGTGCATGATGAAGCTAAACCTGTTCCTAGTAAGCAGAATGAGGCAAAGCACCATAAGAAAGGTGGAGTCAGTGCTGCACGTCAAAGATACAAGAAGGGAAAAACTTGATATATGAAACATGGAAGTTTAACAATTTCACTTAAATATGGTTGCAATTAACCAATCACAATCATGCTAAACTTACATACCATACCTAAGCTCAACTACCGTCAAAGAGTTTACTGGGAATAATATCGAGACGATTTCAACGAAATGTCACAAGCCTTAATTTCAAGAAAAAATAAGAAAAATATTACACATTTAGTTTATACAAATTTATTTTATCTCGATTGTGAAACAAATTCTTAAAACTTATATTAATCGTTCTCGAGAACTCATTCCTGATGGAATCCATCGTCACGACGGAGAGAGAAGAGGCAATGTGGAAATCAGTTGTTGCTTCTGGTGTGATGTTTATGAACGAGACATTTGTGAAATATACATGAATAGTTAGTTTATACAAATTTATTTTAGCTCGATTGCGAAACAAGTTTTTTCAACTTATATAAATCACTCTCGAGACCTCATTCCTGATGGAATCCATCGTCACGAGGGAGAGAGAAGAGGCAACGTGGAATTTAAATGCCTTGTCTAAGGGCACAATCGTAACAGCTCCAGTGGGGCTCGAACTCCGAACCTTTCGCACCTGAAGCGAACATGAATAGTTGTGGGAAGAATATATGTAACCGCTTTCATAATACAGCTCCGGGTACTCCGGTTTCCTCCCACACAAATGACCACATTTACGCTTTCATCCTCGCCAATGAGAGTGATAAGTTGTTAGAACTTGCAATAATTGTAAAATAAATATACTTTAACCCTTTCAACCCCACAGGCCTCTAAATAGGCTTATGAAAATTGTAGATCCAGATGAGCCGGCTCGTAACGAGCCGTCTCATCAGGATCTGCACTTTTTTGCCAGTAATAATTATTACTATTTTTAGATAAAATTACCCATTTTGATAAATGAACTGGTCCAAATGTAATTTTCTTATTAATTTATTGGTCTAAAAATAGCATGCACCAGTCCATGTCAGTTACTTGGGGTTGAATTGGTTAATACAGCTACAAAGAGGTAAACGATGTAGCAATTCTAGCCTGGGTTCCAGTCTATCGATTTTTCACTTTTTAACTTCTGGCAAAATGACAGCCTGGGGAAACTGGATTTCCGATCGTAGACTCATCTACTTACACCCTAATTTATCAGGGTGTAGATTTGAAGAACGACAACTCTTCTCTGCAAGATAATATCGCTAAATATAGAAACGGAATTCTATCGGAAATCGCCGAACACGCACGATTATACACGATCATCTACGAATATACACGCATGCACCCGTAGTCTCATTTACATTGTAAACATATAATGTCCCATTTCTGTGTTATATCGACGAGATGGTGGATTTTAACTATTATGTTTAGGTGGTAACGGGTCAATTCGGCGTAATTGAAGTAAGGAAGACTTAAATCTTGAGTAAAACTTTTTTTAAACTATTTATCGTTCCGTTGACCCGTAAACAATGGCGGCCAATTATAAAGTTTATCATCATTGAAGTGCCTTGCTTTCGATTCAAGTACGTCATTAATTAAGTCACATGCTAATAGGCCTATTAATAGAATTAATGCTAGTCAATAATTACATGGACAACCCGTCGAGTTTCCCCAGGCGTTGATATTATCAGAAACTCAATAGCGAAGCCTGTTCCCAGGCTATAGCAATTCCTTTAATGTCAAATCACTTGCGGGGATGTACACATGTTGCACAACAAACCGCAAATAAGTTAAAAGGATGAGAAGTTAAAAGCCAAAAATAAGATAGTAATGAAAAATAAGTAACAAATACAAGTGTGAGTCAGTTTGTGAACAGGGAGTACCATATATTCCCGGCCATTAGTCGATCTCGGCCATTAGTCGATCTCGGCCATTAGTCGATCTCGGCCATTAGTCGATCTCGGCCATTAGTCGCTCTCATCTCGGCCATAAGTCGATCTCGGCCATAAGTCGATCTCGGCCATTAGTCGATCCCGGCCATAACTCGATCTCGGCCATTAGTCGATCTCGGCCATTAGTCGATCTCGGCCATTAGTCGACCTCGGCCATTAGTCGATCTCGGCCATAAGTCGATCTCGGCCATAAGTCGATCTCGGCCATTAGTCAAGGGTCAAAATTTGTCTTGAAAATTCATATTTTAAGCTGGATCCTTCCATAAGTCGTGGGGTACTTTTTGGAACATTCGTTTATGACGTTTTTATCGACCCCATGTATATAAGACATGCATTTGATGACTTTACCCCTGACTGCCTGCGCTACATTATCAAATATCTTCTCTTTTTTCTGCATTCTTGCCAGTATTACATTTCTGTCATTTCTAAGCAATATGCACATTTGATATACATGTATTAGTTCCACACCGTCCAATATAGTACTGTGTATTTTGAACTGCAAGGAGAAAAACTATATAAGCTCCTTTCCTATTCATTGATTTTGTGTACATGTATTGTTTTGTGAATGTATAGGAGTGGAATAAATATGTTTACACCATTGGCTTATTCTCCCATTTTTTAATGAAACTGAACTTGATTTGAGACAATAATGTAGAGTGGTGGAACCTATGTTCGGCGTAAATCCTACATATCATGGCCTATAAAAAAAAGTTAAATGCACTTGCCATATATTATTATTTTCTTAAGTCGTGAACACAACTTTCATAAAATTGTTGTTGAAAATTTTAGCTTCATTACGTGACCATGCGCCTAAATACAGCTATTGCAACGGCACCTGTTTCCATGGGAAACTAGATACTTTAGGGCACCTATGCACGGCGTACATGCATTATTTTTATTTATGCATGGGTAAATGTTGAATATATTATTTTGACTTAGTAACATCAATAACTAAGAATATTACAACTCATAAGAAACTTTATTCTGGTTATTTGTACATTTTTCCCCAATCCGGATAGCCACCAGAAATGTTCATAAACCGCACATTTCGGTTGAAAAATATTTCCCAACATGTTGTCTGTTTATATACTACTACTGAACCAGTCAGGTGACAGTTGCATTAGGCTACCGGAACGCACAACAGAATATTATTGAACCATGCTTCACCTCTGTCAGCGAAAATAGGTTAAAACTATTTAAATATTTTAAATACGGATGTAAATGGAAAAAATACGCCGAGCATAGGAATACGCCGAGCATAGGAATACGCCGAGCATAGGAATACGCCGAGCATAGGTTCCACCACTCTATGAAATTATTTGGTTATCAGATTTTCAATGATTTATAATGTAAATAATTGTCTAAGCAACTTGCTACCAGTATATTAACCCTTTCAACACCACAGACCTCTAAATTGGCTTACAAATAAGTGTAGATCCAGATGAGCCGGCTCGTGACGAGCCGTCTCATCAGGATCTGCACTTTTTTCAAGTAATATAACTATTTTTAGAAAAATAATTACCCATTTTGATAAATGAACTGATCCAAATGTAATTTTCTTATTAATTTATTGGTCTAAGAATATCATGGACCAGTCCATGTCAGTTACTTGGTGTTGAATGGGTTAAATCAAATAAAGCAAACAAACAGACATAAATAAAATTCCAACAAATAAAACAACAAATTTTCAAAAATATTTTTGCTTGTTCAGAAGTCGACCTGTTACTTTCATCACAGTTCTGGATGAGAAAAAGGTCGACTTATGTCCGGCAAAATACGGTAATGTGTCTTTAAACCTCTGTACTGAAATATTTTATATAGTATGGGAACTAATGAAGCTTCACACATATTTGGCTTAAAAAATTGACAGTGACGACATAGGTCATCAAAATTGTCTCCCTTTGTGTACTTTGCCATCAAGTAACCTGATCTGTGTTCAAGTAACCTGATCTGTGTTCAAGTAACGTGATCTGTGTTCCAGTAACGTGATCTGTGTTCCAGTAACGTGATCTGTGTTCAAGTAACCTGATCTGTGTTCAAGTAACGTGATCTGTGTTCAAGTAACCTGATCTGTGTTCAAGTAACGTGATCTGTGTTCAAGTAACGTGATCTGTGTTCAAGTAACCTGATATGTGTTCAAGTAACCTGATCTGTGTTCAAGTAACCTGATATGTGTTCAAGTAACCTGATCTGTGTTCAAGTAACCTGATCTGTGTTCAAGTAACGTGATCTGTGTTCAAGTAACGTGATCTGTGTTCAAGTAACCTGATCTGTGTTCAAGTAACCTGATCTGTGTTCAAGTTACCTGATCTGTGTTCAAGTAACCTGATCTGTGTTCAAGTAACCTGATCTGTGTTCAAGTAACGTGATCTGTGTTCAAGTAATGTGATCTGTGTTCAAGTAACCTGATATGTGTTCAAGTAACGTTGACTGTGTTCAAGTAACGTGATCTGTGTTCAAGTAACCTGATCTGTGTTCAAGTAACGTGATCTGTGTTCAAGTAACCTGATATGTGTTCAAGTAACGTTGACTGTGTTCAAGTAACGTGATCTGTGTTCAAGTAACGTGGTCTGTGTTCAAGTAACGTGGTCTGTGTTCAAGTAACGTGGTCTGTGTTCAAGTAACGTGATCTGTGTACAAGTAACGTGATCTGTGTTCAAGTAACCTGATATGTGTTCAAGTAATGTGGTCTGTGTTCAAGAAACGTGATCTGTGTACAAGTAACGTCTCTAATAAGAGGCAATAGCTGTCCATAAATAATATTAAAGAGTTTCTGAAATAGCAATAAAATTACAATAATGACACAGAAAGTAGGTAGCAACGTACACTTAGTTTATACAAATTTATTTTAGCTCGATTGCGAACCAAGTTCTTACAACTTATAGTAATCACTCTCGATACCTCATTCCTGATGGAATCCATCGCCACGAGGGAGAGAAAAGAGGCAACATGGAAATTAAATGCCTTGCCTAAGGGCACAATCGTAACGGCTCCAGCGAGGCTCGAACCCGGGACCTTTCACATATGAAGCGAACGCGCATCCACTGGGCTATCACAACTTCCACAAAGTACACTAATGGAACAGGAAGTAGATGCCAAGTCTTAGTGGAACAGGAAGTAGATGCCAAGTGCTAATGGAACAGGAAGTAGATGCCAAGTGCTAATGGAACAGGAAGTAGATGCCAAGTGCTAATGGAACAGGAAGTAGATGCCAAGTCCTAATGGAACAGGAAGTAGATGCCAAGTGCTAATGGAACAGGAAGTAGATGCCAAGTGCTAATGGAACAGGAAGTAGATGCCAAGTGCTAATGGAACAGGAAGTAGATGCCAAGTGCTAATGGAACAGGAAGGAGGTAGCCTAACTCTAACCCCATTTTCTTAATTGTTTTTCTCTAGTGGTAGAGCGTCGGAAGTGGAATCGAATGGTCCCGGGTTCGATACTCGGTCAGGCCACGTATACATGTAGTGTCATTGAGCAATGTACCTCACACACTTTGCCTAGTACTGGTTAGCCGCTTAGGTCGGCTAAGCCTGCCCAGGAAAAACATGCCTAGGTCCCTGCAAGGGGTTTGACATTAATGGAACATACAAACAATTTACAAACATTACGATTTCAGAGAAATACTTTGTAGGATCATATTCCTGGAATGAGGGTCTTCAAACAGGGTTAAATGACAAACACTAGTATACTGAACCCCCAAGAATCTATGCCTAGGTCTCGTTTGTATATTTAATTAATGTTTAGCATGTCAATACTCGGTCCACTGTTGAAAAATTCATAGATTGTACCGAGATATAATGAAATACAGCGTAGTTTAATTGCTTGCCTTGTTTTAATTGTTAATTGGAAGAAGATTTGAAGAAAAAAAACCGATCGCTAGTTTGATAGGAATGTAGGTGAACTGTTTTATGGCCTGGATTTTAAAGGTCCGGAGTGTTTGAGCCCCGCTGGAGCCGTTACGATTGTGCCCTTAGACAAGGCATTTAAATTCCACATGCCTCTTCTCTCTCCCTCGTGGCGATGGATTCCATCAGGAATGAGGTCTCGAGAGTGATTAATATAAGTTGTAAGAACTTGTTTCGCAATGGAGCTAAAATAAATTTGTAATAAAAAAAATAACAATATGCAGATATGACCTTTTTTTCTTTTTTATACAATATGCAGATATGACTCTTTTCTGCGTTTCATTTTTTAATTGTTTTTATAAATTTATTCAGTTCATTATTTACAAATATTTAGTTACAAGAACAATACGCGCACGATCAACAACCATACATTCAAATTCAATGTATATGTATAATACCACATGCATATATGTATATATATATATATATATATATATTCGCTGCTGAGCGAAGATTACAAAACATTTTCAAATCCGAAATAAGTCTACTACCACAGATTGGAAGAAAATTTGAAAATGTAATACATGTAGAATTTGCTGGGAATGTAGGTCAAGAAGAGCCGGTATTGTTGAAGGCCAAGGTTAACAGAGTTGCCCCGCCCCTTTCGTCCAAAGTTCTTACCCGTCTCTGCTTTTGTTGTTTCTAAAGATATCTCATTAATGGCTCACAGAGGAAAGTTTAAAGCGGATATATCCATTCCAGTTTACATTTAAAGATTTATTATCTGTACTAAATTTATAATGACCTAAATTCTGATCATGTTCTATGCACATACACTTGAGTACTGTCGAAATGATTCCCAGTCACGTGAGCAGTTCTGGTCCTAAACTATTACTTCTGTTTATGGTTTATTTAAGGTAGCGCTAAGTCTAATGTACCCTAAAAATATTACAACAAATATGTTAGGAACAAAACCGCACGCCTGACGCTGGGAATCATTTGTCCAGTTCCCCAAGCGTCTTGCCTAGATAGTGACGGAGTGTCTGTTTTAAACATGCTTGGACTAAATAGTATTGTGTATAATTTCAAGCTGTGCGTGTGTTTTACGTTTATTTATCGTCGCTACCGGTTGCCCATATGAGCGACGCCGCCTGAAGAGATTAGTCATTTTGGAGGATAGTGCAATGATACAGACAGAGACCCATTCCAGAGTCTCCTCTGGTTCTTTTACGTGCACGATGCAAATCACCTACACGAAAGTCCCAATTGAACGACTGTTAATTTTATTAGGGTCAGACGGGGGATCGAACCTGCGATCCCTGGATTACCAGTCCAGCGTGTTAACCACTGGACTACAGATCCGTCTGTAATTTCAAGCCTATTGTGTAACTGACTGTTATGTCCCAAAATAACAAATTGCAAGAATTATATTAGGACCAGACTCGCTCACCTAGGTCCTAGGTGTTGTATATCCGGCAAGGCTATTAACAAAATATCTGTGAAAATTTGATAAAAAGATTCATGAATGATACACTGCAACCCGGGTTCGATCCTCGGACTTGGATGTATGTGAGATGGTACGGTGGTCGCCAGATCGGACATGTGTGTTTTCTCCGGGTACTCCGGTTTCTTCCCACACGAATGATCACATAAATAAAGTTTTAAACAGCAGAGGTATTGCCCATTCACATTTAATTGACAACGTTCACATATTTATCTGTCCAGCTCGAGGATACCAATTTATTAAATCTGCTTGTTTTCACATCAAACCTAGCCTATTTTCTATCTTATTTACTATTGTGCAAAAATGTGGGAAAATAGGCACATATCCCTTTAAGATTTTTAGAAACCATTTTCACAGTCGGGCTGTTTGGCAGTTTCGTGGCACGGTTCTGGTGTACCATAGAATGAGAGACAGCGATCAGTTACTGCCCCTGAATACTCCCTAAAAAGATCAGTTACTGCCCCTGAATACTCCCTAAAAAGATCAGTTACTGCCCCTGAATACTCCCTAAAAAGTATATAATTCCTCTTATGTGGTTTCCTCTTATTTTATCGTTGTTTCCTTTGCACAACATGCTATCAATTTCAATCCGCTTTCTTATCTTATAATTAGTACATTACTATATTTCGACAGATATCCCACAGTATATCAAATGAGAACGTATCTATACAAATTTGTTATCAATTAATTAACATGATTTTGATAAAATAAAAATTATCATATAGCAACATCTGATCAACATAAAAACAAAGGATTCTATCTTTAAAAGGAAAGCATGAAATAAAGGAAAGCATGAAATAAATTGAGTTAGTGCACAGGACGCGCAGCATGTCTACGTCCCCGCGAGGGGTTCGACATTAAAGGAAGATAGATAGATAGGAACTTGAAATTTTATCCATAAGCCACCATAAGCCACCAAAGGTCTCGTACCTCTATCCTAGGACACCCCCTCTATCTTTTTTAATAGAGAGGGGTGTCCTAGGATAAAGGTACGAGACCTTTGGTGTCTTATGGTGACTGGATACACTTTCAAGTTCCTGTCGTTAGTGTAACCCATGTGTAACCCACAGAAAGTCAAGTTAACATTTGATTAAATTAAATGACTTGAGTTTCTTTCTTGAAAAGAGTACGCAAAATAGAATGTAAATAAAATCACTTAACGGATCAGATATTACAAGGTCTCACCCTGAACCTTAACAAACACATGTTTAAGAAAACTGCCTCATCATCATGTTGAAATGTTGTCAAAGTTGAAAGCTTTTGTATGTGTAATTAACATTCCTGTATTAGATTTGATGTGTTACACATATATTATTGATCACACGTAATTGTGTGTCATAACCAGACTGGTACTCGATTTAGCAGCTCCAGGTCGTTACATCTTATAAATAATTAAGGAACCAATCATGCGATAATTGTACAGTCATGTTTTGTGAATGAACCCTGTACTTACTGTATACAGTCAAACCTGTCTATAAAGGCCACCCTCGGGAAAGTAAAAAAGTGGCCTTTGTTGGCAGGTGGTCTCTCAATAGAGGGTTAAAATGCATTGAAAATACCTCTTTGGGAGAGAAAAATGGTGGTCTTTAGAGACAGGGGTTTCATATGCGGTCTTTATTCGGAGGTGGCCTTTAGCACAGGTTTGACTGTGTATATATAGTACTAGTTTATTTAGGAAATCTTTGGATTAAAAGGGGCACAGAATTTTTTTTATTTAATAATATTTTATTGCAAATCAATAGTACATATACACATAAAGATACAATACATAGCATGAAAATACAAATGGTTTGTGCCACAAGTTTTAACAAAACATTAGACATAAACGGCCCACATCAGAAAGTCAAGTTAACATTTGATTAAATTAAATGACTGAGTTTCTTTCTTGAAAAGAGTACGCAAAATAGAATGTAAATAAAATCACTTAAAGGATCAGACAAAAATGTAATGCTTAGATTAATACATGTATCTCACGACTGCACCTGTTGTTTCCCCACACCATTAGTGTTATACTATTATTTGCATTTTGATTAACATTGATTGTAGTAATTCTGGAGTAAATGTATGTTAGCATTGTATGTATGTTCCTTTAATGTCAAACCCCTCTCGGGGACGTAGACATGTTTTCCTGGGCATGCTTAGCCGACCTAAGTGGTTAACCAGTACTAAGCAATGTGTGTGAGATGCCTTGCTCAATGACACTACATACGTGGCCTGACTGAGTATCGAACACGGGACAGTTCGATTCCAAATCCGATGCTCTACCACTGGACCACGGATGTACCCTATCTGGCGCCCTGCTTCACATCCCACTATATTAGCAATACTTCAGAAGTGTGTATCTGTGCAGTGGATAAACGTTGAATGGTTTTCCCGAACAAACACTGTTCCTGTGAAAATCCTAAATATCTAAAGACAAGTGACACAATATATACCATCTCCGTGGCCTAGTGGTTAAGGCGTCCACCTACGGAGCGGGAGGACGAATGTTCGAACCTCGTCAGGGTTTCGTTCTGATATGGCCGGCTGGTGAGCCGCCAGCTAGTTAAATAATGGCTACCGATTGCCTACCAGCCTGGTGTCTAGCATACAAGCATGGGATTCGGAAAGTACTGATGTTCATAAAAAGAGGTGTCTCATAAGTCAGAAATGGTTGGCACTTTAAATAGGGGTGACACTATAATAAACAAGAAATCAAAACTAATATTGAAGTAATGTCTCTCGTTTGTAAGTACATGTGTACGTGTTATAGATATATTATAATGAGTGGCGTTAGTCATGTGTTATAGATATATTATAATGAATGGCGTTAGTCATGTGATATAGATATATTATAATGAGTGGCATTAGTCATGTGTTATAGATATATTATAATGAGTGGCGTTAGTCATGTATTATAGAGATATTATAATGAGTGGCGTTAGTCATGTGTTATAGATATATTATAATGAGTGACGTTATTCGTGTGTTATAGATATATTATAATGAGTGGCGTTAGTCATGTGCTATAGATATATTATAATGAGTAGCGTTAGTCATGTGTTATAGAGATATTATAATGAGTGGCGTTAGTCATGTGTTATAGAGATATTATAATGAGTGGCGTTAGTCATGTGCTATAGAGATATTATAATGAGTGGCGTTAGTCATGTGTTATAGATATATTATAATGAGTGGTGTTAGTCATGTGATATAGGTATATTATAATGAGTGGCGTTAGTCATGTGCTATAGATATATTATAATGAGTGGCGTTAGTCATGTGCTATAGGTATATTATATGAGTGGCGTTAGTCACGTGTTATAGATATATTATCATGAGTAGCGTTGGTCATGTGCTATAGGTATAGTATAATGAGTGGCGTTAGTCATGTGCTATAGGTATATTATAATGAGTGGCGTTAGTCATGTGTTATAGATATATTATAATGAGTGGCGTTAGTCATGTGATATAGATATATTATAATGAGTGGCGTTAGTCATGTGTTATAGATATATTATAATGAGTGGCGTTAGTCATGTATTATAGAGATATTATAATGAGTGGCGTTAGTCATGTGTTATAGATATATTAGAATGAGTGGCGTTATTCGTGTGTTATAGATATATTATAATGAGTGGCGTTAGTCATGTGCTATAGAGATATTATAATGAATGGCGTTAGTCATGTGATATAGATATATTATAATGAGTGGCGTTAGTCATGTATTATAGAGATATTATAATGAGTGGCGTTAGTCATGTGTTATAGATATATTATAATGAGTGGCGTTATTCGTGTGTTATAGATATATTATAATGAGTGGCGTTAGTCATGTGCTATAGATATATTATAATGAGTAGCGTTAGTCATGTGTTATAGAGATATTATAATGAGTGGCGTTAGTCATGTGCTATAGAGATATTATAATGAGTGGCGTTAGTCATGTGTTATAGATATATTATAATGAGTGGTGTTAGTCATGTGATATAGGTATATTATAATGAGTGGCGTTAGTCATGTGCTATAGATATATTATAATGAGTGGCGTTAGTCATGTGCTATAGGTATATTATATGAGTGGCGTTAGTCACGTGTTATAGATATATTATAATGAGTGGCGTTAGTCATGTGTTATAGATATATTATAATGAGTGGCGTTAGTCATATGCTATAGGTATATTATAATGAGTGGAGTTAGTCATGTGTTATAGATATATTATCATGAGTAGCGTTAGTCATGTGCTATAGGTATATTATAATGAGTGGCGTTAGTCATGTGCTATAGGTATATTATAATGAGTGGCGTTAGTTATGTGTTATAGATATATTATAATGAGTGGCTTTAGTCATGTGCTATAGGTATATTATATTGAGTGGCGTTAGTCATGTGCTATAGGTATATTATAATGAGTGGCGTTAGTCATGTGCTATATATATATTATAATGAGTGGCGTTAGTCATGTGCTATAGGTATATTATAATGAGTGGCGTTAGTCACGTGTTATGGATATATTATCATGAGTGGCATTAGTCATGTGCTATAGATATATTATAATGAGTAGCGTTAGTCATGTGCTATTGATATAGTATAATGAGTCACTCATGATATTATTCATATAAAACTAGCGATGGCACCGAATATTCAAATATTCGATTATTCACTCGAACGTCCAAATATTCGAACACTATTACAGTATTCAAATATTTGGAAGAAATTTCTTCCAGACCGAATATTTGAATACCAAAATCGCTATTCGTTGCCATCTCTATATATAACACATGACTAACGCCACTCATTATACTATATATAACACATGACTAATGCCACTCATTATACTATATATATAGCACATGACTAACGCCACTCATTATAATATCTCTATAACACATGACTAACGCCACTCATGATACTATATATATATAACACATGACTAACGTCACCCATTATACTATATATATATATATAACACATGACTAACGCCACCCATGATACTATATATATAGCACATGACTAACGACACTCATTATACTATATATATATAACACATGACTAACGCCACCCATGATACTATATATATATAACACATGACTAACGCCACTCATTATACTATATATATATAACACATGACTAACGCCACCCATGATACTATATATATAGCACATGACTAACGCCACTCATTATACTATATATATATAACACATGACTAACGCCACTCATTATACTATATATATATATAACACATGACTAACGCCACTCATTATAATATCTCTATAACACATGACTAACGCCACTCATTATACTATATATATATATATATATATATATATATATATAACACATGACTAACGCCACCCATGATACTATATATATATATAGCACATGACTAACGCCACTCATTATACTATATATATATATAACACATGACTAACGCCACTCATTATACTAATATATATAACACTTGACTAACGCCACTCATTATAATATCTCTATAACACATGACTAACGCCACTCATTATACTATATATATATATATAACACATGACTAACGCTACTCATTATACTATATATATATATATATAATAACACATGACTAACGCCACC
>CM026399.1:25604764-25682662 GCA_014843695.1 Archivesica marissinica
TTTTGCAGGTTTTATAAAAGTATTTATAGATTCAGTTATTAGATCACATAGGATATGCTCAGTCAGACATAAAACTAGGTCACTATGAGAATCCATATCTAGAGCACAAAGAGGGGTCACCTCCCATATATAGAGCACAAAGAGGGGTCACCTCCCATATCTAGAGTACAAAGAAGGGACACCTCTCATTATATAAGGGGTGACATTTAAAATAGATATGTTTCCGATCCACCAATCAAATTCCATATAACAGAAATGTTATTTCTGGCATTCTCACGTGACTGGCATGTGACGCCGATAAAATGGAACATGTTTTCAGCGTACTAACGGAATAACATCGACACTGTATAATCACCGACCTTCTTCAAGTCACCAGGATAGCTTCCTCATTTGAACGCATTAGAATGGGATTCGAACCTATACAGCAGTGAGGGGCAAGTGATTCAAGGTCAAAAACGACCGTACCCACTCGACGACGGAAGCCCCTTCACCCACACCAAATGCACTAGGTGATACTACTTGTATTGTATTGTATTGTGTGTAACCATAACCCAACACTATTTGTTTCGGCCTAGCTAACATATATACATGTATGTGTATGTAATTCATTACACACATTAATACATTTATGGCACATCGGTTGTGTATTAATATAATTTATAGACTGCCTCCGACAATTACCTTGTACAGATATGACATATGATGACATTTTGCCACGAAATTGGAATAAAAACCAGTTGTGTTCGTACGTCAGGACATTATTATATCGTGACTGACTGATTTATATCGATATAATGATATTCATATTTCGTTCCGCTCTCTGATTTCTAGAATGATCAAAGTGCAGGACAGGCAGTAAATATGATACACACTGTACCTTAATGTATACATTAAAGTACAATGGCTACGTGTATGTGTGTGTGTTTTACGTTTATTTATCGTCGCTACCGGTTGCCCATATGAGCGACGTCTCCTGAAGAGATTAGTCATTTTAGAATGTTTGGAGGATAGTGCAATGATACAGACAGAGACCCATTCCAGAGTCTCCTCTGGTTCTTTCACGTGCATGGTGTAAAGCACCGACACGAGACCTCGGTTAAAGTCCCATCTGAAAGACTGTTAATTGTATTAGGGTCAGACGGGGGATCGAACCTGCGATCCCTGGGTTACCAGTCCAGCGTGTTACCACTGGACTACAGATCCGTCTGTATGGGGGTACGTGTAGAATGTATTATTGTGTTATACTGTGTACTTCTGGCATGATATGGCAGCCAGGGAACTGGCGTCAATATATGCCTGGTCAGTCAAATACATATATTTTAACACCGATACCATTAATTGGTATTGAGTTTCTGATAATATCAACTTTATATTTACCAGAAGTTAAAAAGTAAAACATCGACAGACTGGAACCCAGACTAATTATATTGGACAACTAACCACTTCCTATATGCAAGATTACTCATTATTCAGCCGTTTCGGAACTAGTCCATCTTTGTGTTGCGGTCTTTAGGGTCATATATGCATACTAGTATTCATGTGTCGTACGGCTTCGTGCCGCTGTATACAGTGGCTTATAGGCATATACCTATGTCGTGCCGCAATCTACAATGGCCTGCCTATATACCGCAATCTACAGGGGCCTGTCTATGTTTGTATAGCTATCTACGGAACTCTATGCGGCCTATACGGCTAATCATGTAGTGCTACAGAGCCCAATGGCGATATTGCTGTGTTGCCATGCGTTGTACCGCTATCTTCAATGACATATGTAACAGGTCATAACTGTGCTCTCATGATTTGTACCGCTATCTACAAGGCCTTCGTACCGGTATCTACAAGGCCTTCGTACCGTTATCTGTATCTACAAGGCCTCCGTACGGCTATCTACAGGGCCATCGAACCGCTATCTACAAGGCCATCGTACCGCTATCTACAATTCATTCGTACCGCTATCTACAAAGTCTTCGTACCGCTATCTACAAGGCATTCGTACCGCTATCTACCAGTCCTTTGTACCGCTATCTACAGGGCCTTCATACCGCTATCTACAAGTCCTTCGTACCGCTATCTACAAGGCCATCGTACCGCTATCTACAATTCATTCGTACCGCTATCTACAAAGTCTTCGTACCGCTATCTACAAGGCATTCGTACCGCTATCTACCAGTCCTTCGTACCGCTATCTACAGGGCCTTCATACCGCTATCTACAAGTCCTTCGTACCGCTATCTACAAGGCCTTCGTACCGCTATCTACAAGGCCTTCATACCGCAATCTACAAGGCCTTCGTACCGCTATCTACAGGGCCTTCGTACCGCTATCTACAAGGCCTTCGTACCGCTATCTACAAGTCATTCGTACCGCTATCTACAAGGCCTTCGTACCGCTATCTACAAGGCCTTCGTACCGCTATCTACAATATCATTTAAGGTTGTTGCTTGCTGTGTTGTCATGCTTTGTACCGCTATCTACAAGGCCTTCCTACCGCTATCTACAATTCATTCGTACCGCTATCTACAAGGTCTTCGTACCGCTATCTACAAGGCATTCGTACCGGTATCTACAAGGCCTTCGTACCGTTATCTGTATCTACAAGGCCTCCGTACGGCTATCTACAGGGCCATCGAACCGCTATCTACAAGGCCATCGTACCGCTATCTACAATTCATTCGTACCGCTATCTACAAAGTCTTCGTACCGCTATCTACAAGGCATTCGTACCGCTATCTACCAGTCCTTCGTACCGCTATCTACAGGGCCTTCATACCGCTATCTACAAGTCCTTCGTACCGCTATCTACAAGGCCTTCGTACCGCTATCTACAAGGCCTTCATACCGCAATCTACAAGGCCTTCGTACCGCTATCTACAGGGCCTTCGTACCGCTATCTACAAGGCCTTCGTACCGCTATCTACAAGTCATTCGTACCGCTATCTACAAGGCCTTCGTACCGCTATCTACAAGGCCTTCGTACCGCTATCTACAATATCATTTAAGGTTGTTGCTTGCTGTGTTGTCATGCTTTGTACCGCTATCTACAAGGCCTTCCTACCGCTATCTACAATTCATTCGTACCGCTATCTACAAGGTCTTCGTACCGCTATCTACAAGGCATTCGTACCGCTATCTACAAGTCCTTCGTACCGCTATCTACAGGGCCTTCGTACCGCTATCTACAAGTCCTTCGTACCGCTATCTACCAGGCCTTCGTACCGCTATCTACAAGGCCTTCATACCGCTATCTACAATTCATTCGTACCGCTATCTACAAGGTCTTCGTACCGCTATCTACAAGTCATTCGTACCGCTATCTACAAGGCCTTCGTACCGCTATCTACAAGGCCTTCGTACCGCTATCTACAATATCATTTAAGGTTGTTGCTTGCTGTGTTGTCATGCTTTGTACCGCTATCTACAAGGCCTTCCTACCGCTATCTACAATTCATTCGTACCGCTATCTACAAGGTCTTCGTACCGCTATCTACAAGGCATTCGTACCGGTATCTACAAGGCCTTCGTACCGTTATCTGTATCTACAAGGCCTCCGTACGGCTATCTACAGGGCCATCGAACCGCTATCTACAAGGCCATCGTACCGCTATCTACAATTCATTCGTACCGCTATCTACAAAGTCTTCGTACCGCTATCTACAAGGCATTCGTACCGCTATCTACCAGTCCTTCGTACCGCTATCTACAGGGCCTTCATACCGCTATCTACAAGTCCTTCGTACCGCTATCTACAAGGCCTTCGTACCGCTATCTACAAGGCCTTCATACCGCAATCTACAAGGCCTTCGTACCGCTATCTACAGGGCCTTCGTACCGCTATCTACAAGGCCTTCGTACCGCTATCTACAAGTCATTCGTACCGCTATCTACAAGGCCTTCGTACCGCTATCTACAAGGCCTTCGTACCGCTATCTACAATATCATTTAAGGTTGTTGCTTGCTGTGTTGTCATGCTTTGTACCGCTATCTACAAGGCCTTCCTACCGCTATCTACAATTCATTCGTACCGCTATCTACAAGGTCTTCGTACCGCTATCTACAAGGCATTCGTACCGCTATCTACAAGTCCTTCGTACCGCTATCTACAGGGCCTTCGTACCGCTATCTACAAGTCCTTCGTACCGCTATCTACCAGGCCTTCGTACCGCTATCTACAAGGCCTTCATACCGCTATCTACAATTCATTCGTACCGCTATCTACAAGGTCTTCGTACCGCTATCTACAAGTCATTCGTACCGCTATCTACAAGGCCTTCGTACCGCTATCTACAAGGCCTTCGTACCGCTATCTACAATATCATTGAAGGTTGTTGCTTGCTGTGTTGTCATGCTTTGTACCGCTATCTACAAGGCCTTCGTATCGCTATCTATAAGGCCTTCGTGCTATCTACAAGGCTTTCGTATCGCTATCTACAAGGCCTTCGTGCTATCTACAAGGCCTTCGTACCGCTATATGCAAGGCCTTCGTACCGCTATCTACAAGTCCTTCGTACCGCTATCTACAGGACATTCGTACCGCTATCTACTAGTCATTCGTACCGCTATCTACCAGTCCTTCGTACCGCTATCTACAGGGCCTTCATACCGCTATCTACAAGTCCTTCGTACCGCTATCTACAAGGCCTTCGTACCGCTATCTACAAGGCCTTCATACCGCAATCTACAAGGCCTTCGTACCGCTATCTACAGGGCCTTCGTACCGCTATCTACAAGGCCTTCGTACCGCTATCTACAAGTCATTCGTACCGCTATCTACAAGGCCTTCGTACCGCTATCTACAAGGCCTTCGTACCGCTATCTACAATATCATTTAAGGTTGTTGCTTGCTGTGTTGTCATGCTTTGTACCGCTATCTACAAGGCCTTCCTACCGCTATCTACAATTCATTCGTACCGCTATTTACAAGGTCTTCGTACCGCTATCTACAAGGCATTCGTACCGCTATCTACAAGTCCTTCGTACCGCTATCTACAGGGCCTTCGTACCGCTATCTACAAGTCCTTCGTACCGCTATCTACCAGGCCTTCGTACCGCTATCTACAAGGCCTTCATACCGCTATCTACAAGGCCTTCGTACCGCTATCTACAGGGCCTTCGTACCGCTATCTACAAGGTCTTCGTACCGCTATCTACAAGTCATTCGTACCGCTATCTACAAGGCCTTCGTACCGCTATCTACAAGGCCTTCGTACCGCTATCTACAATATCATTGAAGGTTGTTGCTTGCTGTGTTGTCATGCTTTGTACCGCTATCTACAAGGCCTTCGTATCGCTATCTATAAGGCCTTCGTGCTATCTACAAGGCTTTCGTATCGCTATCTACAAGGCCTTCGTGCTATCTACAAGGCCTTCGTACCGCTATATGCAAGGCCTTCGTACGGCTATCTACAAGTCCTTCGTACCGCTATCTACAGGACATTCGTACCGCTATCTACTAGTCATTCGTACCGCTATCTACAAGCCCTTCGTACCGCTATCTACAGGGCCTTCGTACCGCTATCTACAAGTCCTTCGTACCGCTATCTACAAGGCCACTAAACCGCTATCTACAAGGCCTTCGTACCGTTACCTACAATATCATTTAAGGTTGTTGCTTGTTGTGTTGTCATGCTTTGTACTGCTATCTACAAGGCCACCAAACCGCTATCTACAAGGCCTTCATAGCGCTACCTACAAGGCCTTCGTACCGCTATCTTCAAGTCCTTCGTACCGCTATCTACAAGGCCTTCGTACCGCTATCTACAAGGCCTTCGTGCCGGTATCTACAAGTCCTTCGTACCGCTATCAACATGGCCTTCGTACCGCTATCTACAAGTCCTTCGTACCGCTATCTACAAGCCCTTCGTACCGCTATCTACAGGGCATTCGTACCGCTATCTACAAGTCCTTCGTACCGCTATCTACAAGCCCTTCGTACCGCTATCTACAGGGCATTCGTACCGCTATCTACAAGTCCTTCGTACCGCTATCTACAAGCCCTTCGTACCGCTATCTACAGGGCATTCGTACCGCTATCTACAAGGCCTTCGTACCGCTATCTACAAGGCCTTCGTACCGCTATCTACAAGCCCTTCGTACCGCTATCTACAAGTCCTTCGTACCGCTATCTACAAGGCCTTCGTACCGCTATCTACAGGGCCTTCGTACCGCTATCTACAAGTCCTTATTACCGCTATCTACAAGCCCTTCGTACCGCTATCTACAGGGCCTTCATACCGCTATCTACAAGTCCTTCGTGCCGCTATCTACAGGGCCTTCGTACCGCTATCTACAAGGCCTTCATACCGCTATCTACAAGGCCTTCGTGCCGGTATCTACAAGTCCTTCATACCGCTATCTACAAGGCCTTCATACCGCTATCTACAAGTTCTTCGTGCCGCTATCTACAGGGCCTTCGTACCTCTATCTACAAGTCCTTCGTACCGCTATCTACAAGCCTTTCGTACCGCTATCTACAGGGCCTTCGTACCGCTATCTACAAGGCCTTCGTACCGCTATCTACAAGGCATTCGTGCTATCTACAAGGCCTTCGTGCTATCTACAAGGCCTTCGTATCGCTATCTACAAGGCATTCATGCTATCTACAAGGCCTTCGTATCGCTATCTACAAGGCATTCGTGCTATCTACAAAGCCTTCGTGCTATCTACAAGGCCTTCGTATCGCTATCTACAAGGCCTTCATACCGTTATCTACAGGGCCTTCATACCGCTATCTACAAGCCCTTCGTACCGCTATCTACAAAGCCTTCGTACCGCTATCTACAATGCCTTCATACCGCTATCTACAAGGCCTTCGTACCGCTATCTACAAGCCCTTCATACCGCTATCTGCAAGACCTTCGTACCGCTATCTGCAAGGCCTTCGAACCGATATCTACAAGGCCTTCGTACCGCTATCTACAAGGCCTTCGTACCACTATCTACAGGGCCTTCGTACCGCTATCTACAAGGCCTTCGTACCGCTATCTACAAGGCCTTCGTACCGCTATCTACAAGGCCTTCGTACCGCTATCTACAAGGCCTTCGTACCGCTATCTACAAGGCCTTCGTACCGCTATCTACAAGGCCTTCGTACCGTTATCTACAAGGCCTTCGTACCGATATCTACAGGGCCTTCGTACCGCTATCTACAAGGCCTTCGTACCGCTATCTACAAGGCCTTCGTACCGCTATCTACAAGGCCTTCGTACCGCTATCTACAAGGTCCTATAAGGCTGTTGCTATGTTGCCATGCTTAGTGTCGTGACATCCAGGTGCATATAGAGCTATTCATGTGTCGAATGGTCACGCCCTATATGCGGGCAACTATATATACTGACCCTATTGGGCGTGAAGCACAGACGGATCTGTAGCCCAGTGGTAAAACGCTGGACTGGTAATCCAGGGATCGCAGGTTCGATCCCCCGTCTGACCCTAATAAAATTAACAGTCTTTCAGATGGGACGTTAAACCGAGGTCTCGTGTCGCTGCTTTACACCGTGCACGTAAAAGAACCAGAGGAGACTCTGTAATGGGTCTCTGTCTGTATCATTGCACTATCCTCCAAAATCTAAAATTACTAATCTCTTCAGGAGGCGTCGCTCATATGAGCAACCGGTAGCGACGATACATAAAAGTAAAACACACACAGGCGTGAAGCGAGTCGGCACAGTTGTATAATTATATACAAAAGATGCACATTAAGGGATTTCAAAGCATTGTGCTCCACTTTACACCGTTAACCCTTTCAACACCACAGACCTCTAAATAGGCTTACAAAAAGTGTAGATCCAGATGAGCCGGCTCGTGACGAGCCGTCTCATAAGGATCGGCACTTTTTGCCAGTAATATTACTATTTTAGACAAAATTACCCATTTTGATAAATGAACTGGTCCAAATGTAATTTTCTTATTCATTTTATTGGTCTAAAAATATCATGGACCAGTCCATGTCAGTTACTTGGTGTCGAATGGGTTAATGGTATGACATCTGGACATTTGGAAGAATGGGTCTGTTGTTTCCGTTAGTGAGTTGTATTGGACACATTGATGTTACGGTCTGTTCGGCGATGCACACCCACGTGGGATCTAGTCACGCCCAAGTACTGATATAGTGATGCACATATATGATTTTTTGAAAGCCTAGCCTGGGCTCCAGTCTGTCGATTTTTCACTCATTTACTTCTGGCAAATATTATCAGAAATTCAATGGGCTCAATTAATGGTCTCGGTGTTAAAATATATTTATATGACTGACCAGGAAAAATATATCAACGCCTGTTCCTTGGCTAGTTATCCATATGTGCGACGCCTCATGTAGATATTAGTCATTTTAGAGGACAGAGCAGTGATACAGACAGAGACCGACACGAGACCTCGGTTTAAAGTCCCAGCTGAAAAAACTCTTAATATTATTAGAGTTAGAGGGGAGATCGAACCTGCGATCCCTTTATTCGCAGTATAACGTGTTAACAATTGGACTACTAACCCATCAATACGTCATGTGAGGTTTGGATTAACGTTTTCATGATCGAACGATGGTCGAGACAAAATGGTGGCATGATCGAGCGGTCCACAACCCTGTGATATCTGAACAAACTGATGGCATGGTCTAGCGGTCCACAACCCTGTGATATCTGAACAAACTGATGGCATGGTCGAGCGTCCACAACCATGTGATATCTGAACATACTGATGGCATGGTCGAGCGGTCCACAACCTTGTGATATCTGAACAAACTGGTGGCATGGTCGAGCAGTCCACAACCATGTGATATCTGAACAAACTGATGGCATGGTCGAGCGGTCCACAACCATGTGATATCTGAACAAACTGGTGGCATGGTCGAGCAGTCCACAACCATGTGATATCTGAACAAACTGATGGCATGGTCGAGCGGTCCACAACCCTGTGATATCTGAACAAACTGATGGCATGGTAGAGCGGTCCACAACCCTGTGATATATGAACAAACTGATGGCATGGTCGAGCGGTCCACAACCATGTGTTATCTGAACAAACTGATGGCATGGTCGAGCGGTCCACAACCATGTGATATCTGAACAAACTGATGGCATGGTCGAGCGTTCCACAACCCTGTGATATCTGAACAAACTGATGGCATGGTCGAGCGGTCCACAACCATGTGATATCTGAACAAACTGATGGCATGGTCGAGCGGTCCACAACCATGTGATATCTGAACAAACTGATGGCATGGTCGAGCGGTCCACAACCCTATGATATCTGAACAAACTTGTGGCATGGTAGAGCGGTCCACAACCATGTGATATCTGAACAAACTGGTGGCATGGTCGAGCGGTCCACAACCATGTGATATCTGAACAAACTGATGGCATGGTCGAGCGGTCCACAAACATGTGATATCTGAACAAACTGATGGCATGGTCGAGCGGTCCACAACCCTGTGATATCTGAACACACTGATGGCATGGTAGAGCGGTCCACAACCCTGTGATATCTGAACAAACTGATGGCATGGTAGAGCGGTCCACAACCCTGTGATATCTGAACACACTGATGGCATGGTAGAGCGGTCCACAACCCTGTGATATCTGAACAAACTGATGGCATGGTCGAGCGGTCCACAACCATGTGATATCTGAAACAAACTGATGGCATGGTCGAGCGGTCCACAACCATGTCATATCTGAACAAACTGATGGCATGGTAGAGTTGTCCACAACCCTGTGATATTTGAACAAACTGATGGCATGGTAGAGCGGTCCACAACCATGTGATATCTGAACAAACTGATGGCATGGTCGAGCGGTCCACAACCATGTGATATCTGAACAAACTGATGGCATGGTCGAGCGGTCCACAACCATGTGATATCTGAACAAACTGATGGCATGGTCGAGCGGTCCACAACTATGTGCTATCTGAACACACTGATGGCATGGTCGAGCGGTCCACAACCATGTGATATCTGAAACAAACTGATGGCATGGTCGAGCGGTCCACAACCATGTCATATCTGAACAAACTGATGGCATGGTAGAGTTGTCCACAACCCTGTGATATTTGAACAAACTGATGGCATGGTAGAGCGGTCCACAACCATGTGATATCTGAACAAACTGATGGCATGGTCGAGCGGTCCACAACCCTGTGATATCTGAACAAACTGATGGCATGGTCGAGCGGTCCACAACCATGTGATATCTGAACAAACTGATGGCATGGTCGAGCGGTCCACAACTATGTGCTATCTGAACAAACTGATGGCATGGTCGAGCGGTCCACAACTATGTGCTATCTGAACACACTGATGGCATGGTAGAGCGGTCCACAACCATGTGATATCTGAACAAACTGATGACATGGTCGAGCGGTCCACAACTATGTGCTATCTGAACAAACTGATGGCATGGTCGAGCGGTCCACAACCCTGTGATATCTGAACAAACTGATGGCATGGTCGAGCGGTCCACAACCATGTGATATCTGAACAAACATATGGCATGGTCGAGCATTCCACAACCCTGTGATATCTGAACAAACTGATGGCATGGTCGAGCGGTCCACAACCCTGTGATATCTGAACAAACTGATGGCATGGTCGAGCGGTCCACAACCCTGTGATATCTGAACAAATGATGGCATGGTCGAGCGTCCACAACCCTGTGATATCTGAACAACTGATGGCATGGTCGAGCGGTCCACAACCATGTGATATCTGAACAAACATTGTGGTGGTCCACAACCCTGTGATATCTGAACAAACTGATGGCATGGTCGAGCGGTCCACAACCCTGTGATATCTGAACAAAGTGATGGCATGGTCGAGCGTCCACAACCCTGTGATATATGAACAAACTGATGGCATGGTCGAGCGGTCCACAACCATGTGATATCTGAACAAACATATGGCATGGTCGAGCATTCCACAACCCTGTGATATCTGAACAAACTGATGGCATGGTCGAGCGGTCCACAACCCTGTGATATCTGAACAAAGTGATGGCATGGTCGAGCGTCCACAACCCTGTGATATATGAACAAACTGATGGCATGGTCGAGCGGTCCACAACCATGTGATATCTGAACAAACATATGGCATGGTCGAGCATTCCACAACCCTGTGATATCTGAACAAACTGATGGCATGGTCGAGCATTGCACAACCCTGTGATATCTGAACAAACGGGTGGCATGGTAGAGCGGTCCACAACCATGTGATATCTGAACAAACTGGTGGCATTGTAGAGCGGTCCACAACCCTGTGATATCTGAACAAACTGATTGCATGGTCGAGCCTTGCACAACCCTGTGATATCTGAACAAACGGGTGGCATGGTAGAGCGGTCCACAACCATGTGATATCTGAACAAACTGGTGGCATGGTAGAGCGGTCCACAACCATGTCATATCTGAACAAACTAATGGCATGATCGAGCGGTCCACAACCATGTCATATCTGAACAAACTGATGGCATGGTAGAGTTGTCCACAACCCTGTGATATTTGAACAAACTGATGGCATGGTCGAGCATTGCACAACCCTGTGATATCTGAACAAACGGGTGGCATGGTAGAGCGGTCCACAACCATGTGATATCTGAACAAACTGGTGGCATTGTAGAGCGGTCCACAACCATGTGATATCTGAACAAACTGATTGCATGGTCGAGCCTTGCACAACCCTGTGATATCTGAACAAACGGGTGGCATGGTAGAGCGGTCCACAACCATGTGATATCTGAACAAACTGGTGGCATGGTAGAGCGGTCCACAACCATGTCATATCTGAACAAACTGATGGCATGGTAGAGCGGTCCACAACCCTGTGATATCTGAACAAACAGATGGCATGGTAGAGCGGTCCACAACCATGTGATATCTGAACAAACTGGTGGCATGGTAGAGTGGTTCACAACCATGTGATATCTGAACAAACTGATGGCATGATCGAGCGGTCCACAACCATGTCATATCTGAACAAACTGATGGCATGATCGAGCGGTCCACAACCATGTCATATCTGAACAAACTGATGGCATGGTAGAGTTGTCCACAACCCTGTGATATTTGAACAAACTGATGGCATGTTCGAGCGGTCCACAGCCATGTGATATCTGAACAAACTGATGGCATGGTCGAGCGGTCCACAACCATGTGATATCTGAACAAACTGATGGCATGGTAGAGCGGTCCACAACCCTGTGATATCTGAACAAACTGATGGCATGGTCGAGCGTTCCACAACCCTGTGATATCTGAACACACTGATGGCATGGTAGAGCGGTCCACAACCATGTGATATCTGAACAAACTGATGGCATGGTAGAGCGGTCCACAACCATGTCATATCTGAACAAACTGATGGCATGGTAGTGTGTTCCACAACCCTGTGATATCTGAACAAACTGGTGGCATGGTAGAGCGGTCCACAACCATGTGATATCTGAACAAACTGATGGCATGGTCGAGCGGTCCACAGCCATGTGATATCTGAACAAACTGATGGCATGGTCGAGCGGTCCACAACCATGTGATATCTGAACAAACTGATGGCATGGTAGAGTGTTCCACAAACACGCTGGTTCTAAACAAACTGTTTGCGGCTCCACCAAGAGTACCTTTTCTAAACACAAATAACACAGCTCTCATGTGATACGATTTTTATTTGAAAGTATACAATTTCATAGAAGTATAACATACAGCATATATAGTGCAGATTGGCCTATCCTTGTTTTGGGTCATATAAATAGTCCACATTGAGTAGATGGGCGAGTACACTGCAGTTAAAGCCTACATCAATCAACTATCTCATTCCGCATTGTATATTTGACTGGTCTTTTGGGTTTATCATGATCCGGTCGGTATAGTGTTCATGGAAGTGCGTAGCATGTATGATGGATCCAATCACTGGGTCGGCCACACACTGCGAGACACTTCCTGGGATTCGACCCATGGGGTATTCGAGTCGCGTTCAATAACTGATGTAAAAAGCCACATGTTGTTGTATTAATATTATTATGATTATATATCAGGTCTATGACTCAGTGTCTCTGTACAAAATACAAATAAATGGTGTCATTTGTGGCATAATAAAGTCGTATGTCATTCACGACTGTAGGTTGTAGCCACACTGGCGGTATCGAATGTTATCAAGTAGGGAAGCTAGACATGCACCAGGCTTGTGGAAGGTCTACATTGGTGCCCGTCCGTCCGTGCCTGTCATATTGTTCGGATGTGCATCTAGAATCGCCCTCCACCATTAATAACTGGAGAGTCGCATTAAACCTAAGCTGTTGGTGCAACTTTAAACCACACAAAACCATCCCCCAAGACGTACTCGGTGAGTAATGGAAGTTTTTCTTCGACTCAATTTCGATTACAGAAACAATTGTTCATTATCCCATAGTGCACGTTGTGTGAGGTACACTATCCCATAGTGCACGTTGTGTGAGGTACACTATCCCATAGTGCACGTTGTGTGAGGTACACTATCCCATAGTGCACGTTGTGTGAGGTACACTATCCCATAGTGCACGTTGTGTGAGGTACACTATCCCATAGTGCACGTTGTGTGAGGTACACTATTGTTAGTTATATGGAAATAATAGGCCACATAGACAGATGAATCTGCACTAACTATGCATGCAACGATACAGTACGTATAATAATACAGTTAATGTTGTATTGAGATTGGTCAGTTATGTTCTATTGCAATGAGGGATATCGGTCAGTTACTGCCCCTGAATACTCTCTAAAAGTGTGTAGGTCCTGTTAAGTTGTTTCCTGTTTTTATCGTTGTTTCCTTTGCACTACATGCCATCCATTTCCTTCCAATTTCTTATCTTATACTTATTATGTTACTATATCTCCACAAATATTCTTCAGTATATCCAATGGGTAAACAATCTATAATTTTTTATTATCAATTAATTCACACGATTTGGATTTATATCACATTTATCATAACGCAACATCCGATCCGGTTAGGGAACAACTGTAAATACAAAGGATTCCAACGTAAAGGACAGCTATACATTTAGGGATAAATCGGACTTTATCTGCCAAGGGAGGTAATAGAAAAGCCAGCGAGGTCCATCATTGTTTGAACAATAAAGCAAAATTGTTTCACGTCCAATCCAATGTGCCTGCATCATAGGAAAACATAAATTTTAACTTAAACCTTTCACTTCAAAAACGGTAGTCCAAAAATAGAAACATTATTTAAAAGGTTGCATCTCGATATTTTGATAAAATGATAATTCTTAGAAATGTACTTAATTATATACATGTATACACGAAAATGAGGCTCGCATGTAGGACAGACATGACACTCGTTAATGGGTGATCGTTGGAGTTTTTCTTTCCGCTCCAGTAACTTGATGTTGCTAATATTTACTTATTAATAAGTTAATCATTTACATTTACTTGACTTGTCCAGTGCCTTACCTGTCCTTAAATTCGCTCTTTATCTTTTCCTTTTATTGATTTTGTAATTCTCTTACGTTTCCTTGCATTTTTCCTTTACGTTTCCTTGATTGTTTTCTTTCATTGAATTGTTTATTCAATTATCTTTCATTGAATTGTTTTCTGTACATTACATTCAAATCTTCCTTTTCGTTTTATTGAATTGCTTAATCAAGTACCTATACCTGAACTGTTCCTTTTCCCTTCATTCAGTTATTATTCATTCCAGAACATTTCCTGGACTTGTTCCTTTTCATTTCCCTGCGACTTTATTTCACTGGCACTGCAAGTTCTTCAATTGTCCCTGTATATTTTCCTGCCTTACCTTGACTTGTTCATTCCATTATGTTTCATTGAAAACTTGACTTAAAACATTGTGTTGATTTATAGTACGTAGGAAAGCTTGCCTAATGTACAAATGTACTACTAATTCTATTCCGGTGCCTAATTACATATAAATGACAGGTGTTGTATAATTAAACGTGTTAATTTAATCTTAATGGTTCATCTCATCTCTGATAACGTGCTGCAATCCATTGATTAAGACTACTTTATTGATGTGAATTTAACATGATGTAGAGTTGCGTCTTTCTCTGGCTAGAACATAATCACTGCTATTGCCTGTATTGTCCATTGACGTTCATGTTACGTGATACACCGATCTTAGCATAAACAAGATTGTTTAAACTTGTAACTGCATTCTATTGTCCGCAGTCTCCTCGTGTCGAGTGTAAGCAGGGCATGCGGTAGCCTAGTTTCTCCAGTTTCAGTCCCTATGTGACTATTTAAGCATTCGTTAATCCGCTTCTATTGTGTTTCAATCTTTACTTTAGGTATATGTCGGTACATGGTAATTTAGCTTCCTTTTAGCTACATGACAATCCAGTTTACCTTCTGTTTCAAGCCCTATGTGACGCCAATGTCCGTCTTTGGTAACTTTCGTTCTGATGCAATATCTATATGATAATTATGTCTGCTATTTTTTGATAACCCAAGTTCCATTCTGTTGCAGTCTCTATATGAAGTCCGTATCTGCAATTGTTAAACCAGCCTTCTCTGCTTCAGTATTCTGGTGACGATGGTAGATAGAACTTCTATTTGGTAGCCCAACTTCCATTCTGTAGCAGTCTGTATGTATATAACATCTGAATCTGTCTTTGGTCGCCCAACATCCTTTCTATAGCAGTATGTATGTATATAACATCTGAATCTGTCTTTGGTCGCCCAACATCCTTTATATAGCAGTCTGTATGTATATAACATCTGAATCTGTCTTTGGTAGCCCAACATCCTTTCTATAGCAGTATGTATGTATATAACATCTGAATCTATCTTTGGTAGCCCAACGTCCTTTCTGTAGCAGTCTGCATATGACATCTGAATCTGTCTTTGGTAGCCCAACATCCTTTCTATAGCAGTCTGCATATGACATCTGAATCTGTCTTTGGTAGCTCAACATCCTTTCTATAGCAGTATGTATGTATATAACATCTGAATCTGTCTTTGGTAGCCCAACATCCTTTCTGTAGCAGTCTGTATATGACATCTGAATCTGTCTTTGGTCGCCCAACATCCTTTCTGTAGCAGTATGTATGTATATAACATCTGAATCTGTCTTTGGTAGCCCAACGTCCTTTCTGTAGCAGTCTGCATATGACATCTGAATCTGTCTTTGGTAGCCCAACATCCTTTCTGTAGCAGTCTGTATATGACATCTGAATCTGTCTTTGGTCGCCCAACATCCTTTCTGTAGCAGTATGTATGTATATAACATCTGAATCTGTCTTTGGTAGCCCAACGTCCTTTCTGTAGCAGTCTGCATATGACATCTGAATCTGTCTTTGGTAGCCCAACATCCTTTCTGTAGCAGTCTGTATATGACATCTGAATCTGTCTTTGGTCGCCCAACATCCTTTCTGTAGCAGTATGTATGTATATAACATCTGAATCTGTCTTTGGTAGCCCAACGTCCTTTCTGTAGCAGTCTGCATATGACATCTGAATCTGTCTTTGGTAACACAACTTTCATTCTGTTGCAATCTCTATTATAACTCCTAGTTCTGCCTTTGATCAACCAGCTTCTCTATTCCAGTATCCTTGTGACTGCCGATGGTGGCTAGAACGCCTATTTCTGCCTTTGGTAACCTAGCTTTATGAGCAGATATTATCAATCATACAGCTAGATAACCAAAGACAGAACTAGGGTCTTCAGATGCTTGTCCATTTCTTTTCTGGATCCTAAATCCCAGTCCCTCCATTGCTGTTCTTAAGTGTGCTCCAATTATTTTGACATCCGACATCTACCTATAGTGTCAAAACAAATCAGCTAAACCCATACATGTATGCCATGCATGTAATAATACTAGTTAAATAACAGCTCAGAGACAACACTCCTAAATCTACTATGATGTACGAAGTATGTTGTGTTAATCAATGTTCCGCTGTTCTACATTTAACCTGGTCGATGTCGTCCAATGGTGAGATACCCACTTTTGCGATATTGCACATTTCAACCGAGGCAATTGTCGTGATTAAAGACTTTAAAACATTATGAATTCCGTTTATTGTCCGCCATTCTCAACTGTTAAACTCTACGGTATAGACATTCGGCTCCTCTGGAATTGTGGGATTGTTGCACGTGGTGGAGACGCTGAGCTCTACGAACGTAAATTAGGTTTGCTGTGTTCTTTTATCCTGAAAGAAAGGAAAAGAAGTATAAATAATTGATGTCTCAATTAAAGCAAGTTCCACTTGAGCAAGCACAGTACACACCGCTCGTCTTCATTGGGTCGAGACACCGCAAGTATCCTCGTGACTACACCTCAACAAAATGGTGACAGTGTCCCACAACATGTACTATTCCGTTAAATAAAAAGATCACTGCATGCACCGACACGCTTACAACCTGTGCCAATCGATGCTTGAGCCTGTAAATAATGAAATAGACGTTTGTGAGTGTGCGTAATTTATTTACGGAACCGGAAATGAGTATCGTAATGGTAAACAGTCATCAAATGTCGTTGTACTGAAACACCGCTTTGAACTTAGACATTAAAGACTATTTCGTTTTTGTAACTTTGTTTCAAGCCTCCACCCAGTCACTCTATCACATTCAACCGATCCCTTGCATCGAATCATAGTATCACTAGACGCTGTATCAGTCAATCAGAATGATCGTGATCGGTGTTGGTCAGGGTCCCAGTCTGTCAATGTGTATGATACCCCTGGGATGGTGCCGCATTCCAGTCTGTCCATTAACTTGATACATGTGTTTTCATTTGGTAAATCGATATGATCGGAAATAAATAAACCTAATATTAATTAATTTATATAAGAATCTTACAAATGTATTGCTGCTTTCATGTGGGGTGTACATAGCCTGGGTTCCAGTCTGTCGACTTTTCAATAATTTACTTCTGGCAAAATGACATTATCAGAAACTCAATACGGCCCAATTAATGGTATCGGTGTTAACATATATAACTAAATGACTGACCAGGCAAACTATATCACCGCCTGTTCCTAGGCTATGGTATACAGCTAGCTTGTAGCATATTGGTGGTGCATACATGGAATAGCCCAGGCTATGGTATACAGCTAGCTTGTAGCATATTGGTGGTGCATACATGTACATGGAATAGCCCAGGCTAGGGTATACAGCTAGCTTGTAGCATATTGGTGGTGCATACATGGAATAGCCCAGGCTATGGTATACAGCTAGCTTGTAGCATATTGGTGGTGCATACATGGAATAGCCCATGTAAATTGAAAATTGACATTTCTCTTTGACATACTGGTGCTTGCTGTTTGGCTTACTCAACATTTATTTCAGAAACACAGTAAAATAACATATAATATACTATATAATTTTATATATCGAAAACAAATATTAAGACTTCTACAAATTCGTCAACATAAACTATTATGCTTGACATTTGATGGTCACACACCAGCCAGCATTATTAAACACTAGTATCGTCTATATTTTGTTCCTTGGTCGCGGAAGGTCCTATTTCTGTTATCGGTTTTGTTGCTCCAACAAAGTTAAATATATTCCATGAATATTCCATGAATATGTTAGCATGCTACATCAAGGTACGTTCATTATACATAACCATTATTTTACAATTTAAATAAATGAAACTGGAAACTGGAGTTCGTTACACAAAGCGCGGATGGTATTGAGAATGTCGTGTTAAACAGGTGTCGCAATCCTATTACTCACAGGTAACATTTGTTCGCCACTGTTACACGTTACGGTTTGCGAAACGTCTTACAGCAGTTGTCTAATAGCTCGCCTATCCTCTTTCCTGATATAATCCATCGCCATGAGTTAGAAAGAAGAGGTAATTTGGAAGTTACTATTACTAAGTTGCTTAAGGATATCAACGATGTGGTTCAGACGAAGCTTGACCTTAAACGTAAAAGTGACTGTAAAAATTAAAAGGGAGAGTAGTGTTTGTTTATTAGTGACTCTCCTATTGAAAGGGGCCAAACAATTCTGATATATGAGACTCTTATGGACATCAGTATTTCCCCGAATCCTATCCTTGAATGCCAGGCACCTGGCTCATAGGCAATCTGTAACCATTATTTAACTAGCTGGCGGTTTACCAACCGGCCATATCAGAATGAACACATGTCGAGGTTCGATCCTTCGACCTCACGCTGGGCGGCGGAGGCATTAACCACTAGGCCACGGATACCATATGTCCATTACTTCGCGTGTCTCCAAATACAATCAACATGACCGAAATGTAACGCAGTATTGGGTGCACGGCAGTATTATCTTAGGGCGACCTGCATTGTCTCCTGTGTTTCTGACTAAGCACATACACGTCATTGATACATCTTTTAAGTACAATCAGGCAAAATCCTTAGTAGATTGGTATGACACATAGAACATTATATCTGAATATATCCTCTATACGTTAACAAAATCCATCTAAAACGCGTGGAGTTATCCTCTCCAAACACAGACGTAGTCAAAAACAACTATGGGAGTTAATATATATATATATTAAACAAAACGAAACTGTGCACTTGGTAAAATGCATGTAAAATGTATATCCTTTCAGAATAAAATATGGGCAAATTTGGTATCAAATTGTGAGAAATATTGGGTAAATTAGTGCAATATGTGAAGGATGATTGTCTTCACTCACGATAGTAAAATCCATAATTCTAAAATTGTAATGAAAAAGTAACGCTCAATATAAAAGTGCACTATTTGTTATGACGTCAGTATTATATATCCACACAACACACACATTTCTCTTTCTTATCTTCTTATTAGTTATTATTCAATATATATCGTGTAATAAAAAGCACAATACTTTAAGAATAATGATTTAATTGATACGAAAAATAACATACATTCAATATGACATTCATCTACACATAGAGTGAATGTGCGTGCTCTGTCATGCTTCTCCGTAAACATTTATACTAGACATGTTCCAGCTTTACTCTATGTGAACGAAAAAACATGATACTAAAACGGTTAATGTCCATACTATAATAAATCATAAATCCAACAATTTCAGATACAAACAAAGTCGCCCGGCACTTTCTTTGCGGAATGTTTTAGGCCTTTTCTATGGACATTAAAGGCTGCTATCATTGATTTATCAGGCCAACAAGTGCATGCACCTTCATACACACTTCAGAACTCCATTTATGGTGTTCCGCATGACTTAAGCGACTTTCATCCCGACTGTAATCTGCAATGTCACAAGCGACTGCATCTCACTCTATATCACACATAATGTGCAATTTCAGGTAAGGAAAAACAGTTATACAGGAAAACTCGCGTTGTATGTTCATGTTTGACCCATTCAACCTGACATGGACTAGTCCATGATGTTCTTAGACCAATACATTAATAAGAAAATTACATTTGGACGAGTTAATTTATCAAAATGGGTGATTTTGTCTAAAATTAGTAATATTACTGGCAACAGTGTAGATCCTGATGAAACGTCTCGATACGAGCCCGATCATTTGGATCTACAATTTTTGTAAGCCTATTGAGAGGTATGTAATGTTGTTGAATAGTTTAAATTGCACTGAATGCTAGTGCCCCGTTTATATATCATGCTAAAAGTGATGATGTAAGCACATTAATCTCATGTATTTTATGATGTGTTGCGGAGAAACGGAGATATGAAGAGAGATGAACGGAAAACGGAGATATGAAGAGAGATGAACGAAAAAAGACTAACGTGGTGCAAATACGATTACATAGTTTTCAACAATGTTCACGCACATACAAAAACATACTTCAACGATTGACTAATACTGGTTTTGTAAGCGAATACTTGTAATTGTATAGCAACTGTTTTAGAAAATATGGCAGTCAGTTTGAACATGTATATCACTTAATAAATACACCATGAGCGCTGTGGTTCCTGACTAAATAAAACATGGTGTACAAAAGTTACAAATATATCGAAAGATATATAATTTATTTAATGCACTGGAATTGTAAACTATGCATCGTGAGTGTAAAATATACTACATGTAAAATATTGGTGCATATATATACATGTACCTATCTCTATGCAAGGATGACGTGCAAAATAGACGTCGGACTTTTTATACGACCAATAGAAACAGATACGCTTAAATTTCCAAAAGGCATGCACCGCATTTGTGATATATGTTAATCTGTCGTACACAGTTTATATTTATTGGATGTACCAATCTTAATGAGAAGCATTTTATTTTCCAATTTGAACTTGAAAGTTCACCATTGTACAACATATATATACATAAAAAACATTCACGTGAAAAATATACCAATATGAGAAAATCATATACAGTATTGACAATACCTACTATACATATAATACATTATAATTTACATTCTCATTATTTGTAGACATTACATTGCTTAAGTATATGAGTACGACAATATGGACTCTGATTTAAAGTATCTTGTAGAAATCCAAATAAAGGAGGTTGAACTCAGGTTAAGCAGTACTATTATTATAAACAAAGTCAAATTACATATTCGATGGAATTGTACCACGCGCTTCTGAGTGCAAATGCCTCATAAATATATTTTCCTAATTTTGCTATACTAGTATTGTTGAGAGATAGCATTAAAGCTCGAGAGTGATTAATATAAGTTGTAAGAACTTGTTTCACAATCGAGCTAAACTAAATTTGTATAAACTAATTAATAGATACAATTATTAGCTATTGTAGCATATATGTAATTTCCCATGTAATTATTGTATTATTAATAGGGATGGCAACGAATGTTCGAATATTCGAATATTCGTTCGAACGTCCGAATATTCGAATATTAAAACCATATTCGAATATTAAAAAAAAAATTCAAATCAAATTTTAATCAATTGCAGTTAAATCATAACTTAAAAGGATATATATGTTTGTTTAAATTTCAATCAATTAAATTTCGAAAACAAAGAATGACCCAATGCGTGCCCGAAGGTGCGAAATGTCATCCGATGTGGCTCCAAATAACAAAGGAGGGTGATGACATGTTGTTCACACCATACAGGGGTCACTAATTGATTAATGCAGTCTATTTGACGGGACACAAACTGAGAAGCATTTGTTTTACAGGTACTAACTGTAGTGGAAATCGAAAGTTGGAGAAATTTGCGAATATTCGAATATTCGTTCGGAAGATCATCCGAATATTCGAATATCACAATCACCATTCGTTGCCATCCCTAATTATTAAAGATCAACGATTTGCATCTGTTTCACTGGGCTAGTTCGAGTTTCAATCAAGCGAGTTCTCACATTAAACTAATATCCTTACAAAGGTCAACATGGCGCTGTAAATCGAATTCCAAGTTGATGATAAAACAATTATTAAGCTGATATATGAAGACGGAAAGTGTATTGTGAACTTACTTCTTTGTCATTAACATGCATTCGTCCCAGGGCGGTATAAATTCCCGAGACATCACACAGTGACGAAGTATATCTGATGCGATCGGACTGTTCGGCTTGATATCCTCCGATGGTTTGACATGCTACAAACGGTGTTATATTCGATCTATGTTAATTTATGCCTGGGCCATGAACTAGTAAGTGTTGTCTCCCGATCGGTTTTTGGTGGCCATACCCTAATCACAGGCGTTTGGATTCTTAAGTGTGCGTTTTACGTTTATTTATCGTCGCTACCGGTTGCCCAAATGAGCGACGCCTCCTGAAGAGATTAGTCATTTTAGATTTTGGATGATAATGCATGATACAGACAGTGAGCTATTCCAGAGTCTCCTCTAGTTCTTTTGCGTGCACGATGTAAAGCAGTTTAAGCTTAAAGCGGTTTAATGTCCCATCTGAAAGACTGTTATTTGTATTAGGGTCAGACGGGGGATCGATCCTGCGATCCCTGGATTACTAGTCCAGCGTGTTACCACTGGACTACAGATCCGTCTGTTTGAATTCTTAACAGTTAATAAGCCGAATATATATTACCTTACCCAACCCACATACCAATAGTAATCCAGTTTTCCTTCTCTCTTTTTTTGTCAAATACGATATAGAAATCTAGATTTCTATATTTTTATTTTATGTTCGTATAAAATTGACCAGGCTTCGAATGCCTGTGTCCTAAACTATAGTTTATGACCTCCGGATAGAGATAGATAACTTGGACATTTCAATTATTTTTTATATAGTTTGGAAATTGCTGTTGATCAGATAGGTATGGGAATGTTGAATTCTATCCTTTGGGGGTGTTGTTATATACATTAACAAATAAAGTGTATGTGCTCTGCTTTCTACATTTATAAATAATATAGTCGTGATAGCGCGGTGGTAGCACATTCGCTTCAGGTGCGAAAGGTACGGAGTTCGAGCCCCGCTGGAGCCGTTACGGTTGTGCCCTTAGGCAAGGCATTTAAATTCCACTTTGCCTCTTCTCTCTCCCTAATGACGATGGCATGCATCCGGAATGAGGTCTCGATCGTGATTAATATAAGTTGTAAGAACTTGTTTCGCAATCTAGCTAGTGTAAATGTGTATACACTAAATAATATTTATTGTGTCATTGTTGAAGTGTTCGTGATTGTTCACGTTATATACGTGTAAAGCATCAGTAACGTTACATCACTATAGACATTATTATCATGCTAGGGTACTTCTGTTTTGTATGTTAATATCATGCTGGATGTAATATAATACATGTATGATTAACTCTTTCAGCGCCAATGTCGCATAAAAGCGACTTTGTAAAAAAGTAGAGAACCCGATCGGACAGAATATAACATGCCGTCTGATCAGGCTATATGCTGATTGCTCTTCAGACAGTGGAGCTGAAGCACCTGTCCGAATAGCAAACAACATAGATCCTGATCAGACGCGGCGTTACGCCGCGGCTGATCTGGATCTATGTTGTTTGCACATGCTCTGAATTTATTCGGCGCTGAAGGAGTTTAAATTGAATTGAATTGAATTGGTTAACCTAAGCTAAATTGTAGTGCTATATGTCGATTTGAGAGAAAACACGTGTTATCCTATAGCTCTTATTAATTTGTTTTTAATTTAAAACACAAGTTAATGAAATTCTGACAAACTTATTTCAACACCATTTGCACATTGAAAAAGAGAATACGAAACTACGAGTTCGATTGCCACTTACCCCCTGTCATACTGCGAATGTGTGTACGACCGGTGCACGTGTATTTCTGGCCATTTAAATGTCATTCGCATAGAATCACGCCAATGACCATGTGTCAAAGTACTCAGCATAGCAGATGCCACGTTTACATGTAGATAAATATTCCTTTGATTTCGCATTATTCTAGAACATAAAAGTGAGTATACTTCGATTGCCAATCGATTTAATTAGAATGTCAACAGCTTTAATCGCTGAGCACAATCATTAACATACACTTTTGAAACGGAAATGGACAATCCACACGAGACATTCAAAGTAATGCGCATGCTTAGAAATAGTCAAACAGATAAAAACTATCTTTAATTTCTCAAATACTGAAATGTCACAGGTCGTTTGTTTAAACTTTATTTATTTTACAATGATTGCGAAGCAAGTTTTTAACAATTTATATGAATCACTCTCATTGGCGCGGATGAAAGCGTAAATGTGGTCATTCGTGTGGGAGGAAACCGAATTACCGGAGAAAATCCACCTGTCCAATCTGGCGACCACAGTACCATATACTTCCCGGTCCGAGGATCGAACCCGGGTTGCTTTGGTGAGAAACGAGCGCGCTAACCACTGCGCTAATCGGACAGCCAAACAGGATCCGTATAAACGATGAGTCAATCTGCATTATGTACAAAAATATACAGGACTACATCTTATCGCGTCTAAGTGCATTAATCTCAATGTATTATTCATTTATCCCACGCTACTATTGGTTGAAATGTAAACTAAAATAGTACAGCCTCCTAGCAAAGAAAGGGCGCCGCCCACTTTGTCCGGTATTGCCTGATGCAGTATGATTGTTGGTGTGTGTTTTACGTTTATTTATCGGGAAGGGCAGTAACTTCGGGAAGGGCAGTAACTAATGTTGCTAGAACTTGTGGCCCGACCCATTCGCCTTTATTTAAGTTGTCACGTTTTGTATTCACATGTATATGTAAAACGAATCTAACAACAACATATGATTAAACTAACTTAAACGTTTATTTATCGTCGTTACCGGTTGCCCATATGAGCGATGCCTCCTAAAGAGATTAGTCACTTTAGATGTTTGGAGGATAGTGCAAAGATACAGACAGACCCATCATTCCAGGGTCTCCTCTGGTTCTTTTACGTGCACGGTGTAAAGCACCGACACAAAGACCACGGTTTAAAGTCCCATCTGAAAGACTGATAATTGTATAAGGGTCAGACGGGGGATCGAACCTGATTGTTGGTGCGGGTATAACTGTCTATTTGTAGACATTTATAGATACAGCACTTTATTTCAGAACACGCGTATCACTTCCTGTTGGTGTGTCAAAAATACAGAGAATTAAGTAAGGTAACATTAATAAGTTTTAACACATTCAAAAACGATGTATTATACTAGAGGACATAGAAAACGCACACTTCGGATAAGTGTGTTTTACAAGAAAAAAACAATAACTATATAAATACATAGTTTTAAACATTCGGAATATTTTGAGTTGTTCATTTGTGTTTTGTAATAAAGATGTGATATATCTTGGATGGAATCCTTCGTGTTTCGTTTTCATGTAATAATAATCATATAATGTAGGTGTGCGTTTTCTATGTCCTGTGGTATATAATATAGGTGTGCGTTTTCTATGTCCTCTAGTATATAAAAAGTAGGTGTGCGTTTTCTATGTCCTCTAGTATATAATATAGGTGTGCGTTTGCTATGTCCTCTAGTATATACTGAAGGTGTGCGTTTGCTATGTCCTCTAGTATATACTGTAGGTGTGCGTTTGCTATGTCCTCTAGTATATACTGTAGGTGTGCGTTTTCTATGTCCTCTAGTAAATACTGTAGGTGTGCGTTTGCTATGTCCTCTAGTATATACTGAAGGTGTGCGTTTGCTATGTCCTCTAGTATATAATGTAGGTGTGCGTTTTCTATGTCCTCTAGTATATAATGTGAGTGTGCGTTTTCTATGTCCTCTAGTATATAATGTAAGTGTGCGTTTTCTATGTCCTCTAGTATATTATTTCTGCATACTGCTAAGTTCATATAATATATATATCAGTCAGTAGAACTAGATAATAATTGATTCTGTTTTTATATATATTAGTATATAGAATTAATTTATACAACTTTGTGTTAGCTCGATTGCGAAACTAAAACATTATATTAATCGCTCTCGAGATCTCATTCGTGATGGAATCCATCGCCAGGGGGGAGAGAGAAGAGGCAATGTGGAAATTAAATGCCTTGCCTAAGGGCACACTCGTTTAATTTCTTATTTTGTGTATCTAATGTACAATCCATATTTTAAGTAGGTTCCTCATCTGTTTAAGTATACTATTTAAAACATGCATAAATCAAAATTATATAATTCTGTCCGTACGTTTATCACATGCTTTTAACCCTGCATTCTACATTTTGTAATATTTTGATTTTTATTGTTATATGTGTGTTATGTTACATGTTTATGTAAAACGATTTTGAACGTGTCATTTTTATATGATAAGGGCGCTCAATAAGAATGGTATAATAATAGTTGCCTAAATGATACAAATGTAACGACTACAGCTGGACGAGAACGTAGGGCACTATGCACTTGAAGCGAACGCGCTACCACTACGCTATCACTGCGCTACCATTGCACGATCACGATGTCATGAGAGGTATACAAGGTTGATCATAACTAACCAGTCCTGTACGCAAGACATTATTAAAGAAACTTCTCGATGAATTGTTATGTGCCCACGTACACTATGCATTGTGTGTATTGTATCCCCTCTCTCGTTTCTCACCAATACAACCCAGGTTCGATCCTCGGACCGGGAAGTATGATGGTACGGTGGTCGCTAGATTGGACAGGTGGGTTTTCTCCGAGTACTCCGGTTTCCTCTCACACGAATAACCACATGTACGCTTTCATCCGCGCCAACGAAAGTGATTAATATAAGTTGTTAAAACTTGCTTCGCAATCGTTGTAAAGAAAATAAAGTTTAAACCTATTGTATCTCCTCTCTTACCCTACAAATCGACAAAAAGTCTACCCCACCCCCCGTTGGTTCCTCCAAAAAAAAAATACAAAGGTAGCTTTCTATTGGACACATGTATATTGTGAAACAGCAAGGTCAATGTTTTCTATGTCATTGTATATTATGTTGAGGGCCTTATTTGTAATTGCCATGTGTTATGTAAGCTCCCTCGTAAAATAAAGTCTTATTATTATTAGTATTAGTATTAGTATTATTATTATTATTATTATTAGGAGATGGCCTTCACTACTGAATATTCGCATGACCCCTTAAAAGGGACATATCATATGTTCACCTACTAATATATAATGTACCGTTGCGAAGGCAATGCTACATGTTTTCAACTTTCGTTCGTTCTTTCCTTCAGTCCTGTGGCGCAACTAGCATGCATAACATGTGGATATTTCTATGTCGATTTTAATACATATCGAGCACGGCAATTTGCTTGATTTGCATTGGGAAGAGAAATCTAATATTTAAGCCGTATTGGATTTCTGAATGATTAACAATATTGAGTGAAGCAAATTGTATAAATGGATTATGCAAAGCAGTGGGGTACATTTATATTTAAATATATCGCACACATCGTTTCGTATACACATTGTAAGCTCACCTTGCATGCGCGTGTAGTAAAATGCATGATGCAATATGTAAGGTTGTGCCGAATGTTCCATATACATGTATATATGTAATATATGTTATTTGTAATAAATTAAGTTTTTATGGCTGAAAAACTCTGACAGGTGACCTCTAGTTGTTTTGTTTGCTCGGGAAGGTCTCAATTGCAATAGTAACGGCTACAGCTGGGCGCGAACTCCGACCGGAGTATTTCGCACCTGAATCGAGCGCTCTACGACTGCGCTATCACGACTTCCACAACGTATTAAATAATGCTATGTACGTATGTAAAATTGTGATAGTGTTGTATATGTATTACTTACTCTGTTTAATAAATTGTTTGATATGCGATATTTCCCCTCTGATTGGACTGAAGGTTTTATAGTGTCATTGCATAAAAAAGGTGATATTGATGATGTTGGTAATTATAGAGGTATTACTTTGTTAAGTACATTTGGTAAATTATTCTCAAAAGTTTTAAACGAGAGATTAAATAAATGGGCAGAAAAATACCATGTTTACATTGAAGCACAAGCTGGTTTTAGACAACATATGGGAACTGTAGATAATATATTTGTTTTACATGGGGTTATAACACATTTGTTAAATAATAATAAAAGATTATATGCGGCCTTTGTTGATTATACTAAAGCGTTCGATTTTCTAACCAGGGATGTGATTTGGTACAAGTTTATAAAGTATGGAATTAGGGGGAAGATGTTGGATATTATTAAATATATGTATGCAAATGTGCGTTCACGGGTTAAGTATAAAAACATGCTACGTGAGGAATTTGAAAGTCTATTGGGGGTACGACAAGGGGAATCTTTATCACCTTTTTTGTTTTCGATGTATATTAATGATATAGAGGAGTATTATTAATATAGTTAATAAATGTACATACCTGGGTATTCTTTTTACTACGGGTGGCTCTTTTAATACATGTTTGACACTTTATCTGGACAGGCTTCTAAAGCACTATATAGACTTCAGTCTGCACTAATAAACTATCCTGGTATTACTGATAAACACAAATTAGATCGTTTTGATAAATTAATTTTACCTATTCTTAATTATGGTTCAGAGATTTGGGGGTTAAATGAAAGTAAAAAAATAGAAACAGTCCATTTGAAGTTTTGTTTGAATTTATTAGGGGTTAGACATCAAACCCAAAACAATTTTATTTATGGAGAACTAGGTAGAACAACCTTAAGAAATAGAAGAGCTCAAATGTTTTAAAATACTGGTTAAAAATTGTTCAGTTAGATAGTGTTCAGTATGTTAAAATTGTATATGATATGATGTATAGTGAAATAGAAATTAGACCAGATTATAGTAATTGGGCTTCAGGTATTAGAAAGTTATTACAAACATTAGGATTTAATGATGTATGGTTAAACCAAGGAGTCGGAAATAAGAATGTGTTTAGCAAAACAAAGACTAAATGATATTTTTATGCAAAATTGGTTTTCAGAATTGAGTAACTCCACAAGGGCTAGAACTTATGTTTTATATGCAGACTTCAAGTTTCAAACATATATGAACGGTGTAAATATTGATACATTTAGAATAGCATTGTCACGCTTCAGAGTATCATCTCATAGACTTGAAGTAGAAACTGGTCGATGGCATAGACCCTTAGCAATACCATATGAAGAAAGAAAATGTAGATATTGTTTAACTTTAGAAGATGAATGTCAGCTATATACCGATTTAAGAAAAACACATATTAAGAAATACTTTTGGAAAAATCCAAATGTTCCTAAATTTATTGAATTGATGAGCTCAAACAATGTTATAATAATTAAAGATTTGGCTATGTATATATACAAATCATTTCAAGTCAGAAATAACCTGTTCTATGACTAGTGTTCATATCTCATTATACGTTATACGCTAGCCAATCGTAAACGTTTTGTATGTGCGCGTGTTTTTATTTGCACATTTGCTCTATATAATTATATTACATATTTAGTTATTTACACAAGGCACGCAGTGCCAATGTTCACGTTTGAAAGTATGTAATGTGTATATAATGTGTACTCATGGGCATATTGCCCATTGTATTTCGAAATAAACTCTTGAAACTATTATGTAATGACTTGCACATGCATGTATATAACACAGGGTACGATAATATAAAGTTACCAACAGACGGATATGTAGTCCAGTGGTAACACGCTGGACTGGTAATCTAGGGATCGCAGGTTCGATTCCCGTCTGACCCTAATAAAATTAACAGTCTTTCAGATGGGACGTTAAACCGAGGTCTCGTGTCGGTGCTTTACACCGTACACGTAAAAGAACCAGAGAAGACTCTGGAATGGGTCTCTGTCTGTATCATTGCACTATCCTCCAAAAATCTAAAATGACTAATATCTTCAGGAGGCGTCGCTCATATGTGCAACCGGTAGCGACGATAAATAAACGTAAAACACACACACACAAAGTTACCAATTAAAGTCCCATAAACACTGTGATGCACACATAGATATTCAATGGAGCGCTGTTAAAGGTAGTTTGTGTTAGGCCTATACTAGTATTCGAATCATAAAATTAGTCAAATACAATTTTGATGATATTCTCACAGATAAAAACAAAGTGTGTGAATTTCTTATTTGTAAAACTTTACTTTTTGGATATTTATTTAGAAAATTATCAATAACACTCTAAACATAGCTTGCAAAATCACTGGCGTATCAACGAAATGATCCCCCTTTGAAAATAACATATCAATAGATTGGTTTTCCTAAATCCGATTGATTTTCACCTATTGAACATGTATATAAGTATTAGTTCTTGCAGCTTATATTTTGTATTGGACTACGAATCCAGGCATCGCACCCGTGACCATCAGAGATGATAGGTTACAGTGGTATACAAGTCAGCGACCTTAACCACTCGACTGGTGCGGGCCGTTGTCTAATGTTGTTAAAACTTGTGGCCCAAACCATTTGCATGTTCATATTATGTATTATATCTGTTTATGCATGACATATATAATAATGATTTGCAATAAAATATGATTAAACTAACCACTCGACCACGGAGGCGGTAAGTCTATATTATTATTATTATTATTATTGAATTATATAAGGGATACTTTTGTAGCGGCAACATTTATTCACTTTTGAGCTCACGCTTCAAGTTCTCCTCTTTACATGTATGTGTAGGATATAAGCCGAAAACGAGCCAATATGTCAAATATTGGACTGTGTGAGCGCGCGCATAGCGCCGACGATAGTACCACTATTTTACATATTGGATCCGTTTGAGGCTTATATCTTACTTAAAACACACACTTATATAACAATATCCTACTAATTAAAATTGTTCATTTCGTACATGTAAGCGTAGTATTTAATATAATACTCTGGCCTTTTGACACCAGTCCAATATTATTAATAATGGACTGCAAGTACAGAGGCATGACGTCACGACAGTGTTTTAAATAAATGTTAATACCAATGTACTGTGAACATGTACCACGAGGCTCCCCGGCACGTTTCAAGAAGAGGAGAAGAATTATACATGACTTAGTCATTCATTATTATCTCTTGGTTTGTAGTAATGTCATTTGTTGATATAGATAATTGAAATATAAAATAGATGTCGTCATAGCGCAGTGGTAGCGCGTTCGCTTCAGGTGCGAACGGTCCGGAGTTTCAGTCCCGCTGGAGCAGTTACGAGTGTGCCCTTCTGCAGGTAAGGCATTTAAGTTCCACTTTGCCTCCTCTCTCTCCCTTGTGGCAATGGATTCCATCAGGAATGAGGTCTCGAGAGTGATTAATATAGATTGTAAGAACTTGTTTAGCAATGGAGCTAAAATAAATTTGTATAAACTAAATATAAAATATATTTAAACTAGTCACGTGAATCACGTGTTAGACAATGTTCATATATACATGTATGAAGGTAACGCAACACGATATAAGAACTGTAAATAGTTTTAGAGAGAAACTAATGTCCTTACCTGATAGCTATGTGCAGTGTATTCGAGATATCGCTTGGTGCCCTATTTATGTGATAAGAAACTATACTTCATATGTTAGGAGTTATACTGTGCGCAGATTCGTTTTTACTCATCAGTTTAAAAATGGCTTCCGCGTTTGATATTGGAAAACCGCATGAATATTCATTAATTTGTCTGCACATGTCAAAACTGTTAATCAATTAAAACTGATTTGATATGACTTTACCCTCGGGATGGAAATTATTTACTTTTCATTGGGGAGGTATGCACGGTTTTCCTGTACACGTGTCGTAAAAGAGATGGATGGGGGACCATCAACTGACGTCAACCGGAAGTCATCAACCACTTCGGTGCCTTTTGGCGCATTTAAAGTTCGAAGTGGTATATTGATCTTGCATCTATTGACATCTATTACTTTGTATATACTTTATCTTTCTCACATTCCAATACATTTAACGAGGAAATACCACCAATGGATGGAAAATATCTACATATTTTAAGAGTAGCCTACATTTTAAAAGTTTTCCCACACATTACATTTCAACCCATTGCCTATATTTCTAGCAATTCAGCTACTCATTATCAATTTGCAATTTTTATTTCACCACCACATGTAAAATTTATCTGGGATCCAAAGGAAGGTGGAACCATTTCCTGGGAAGGGCTTAATGTAATGTTGTTAGAACTTGTTGCCCAACCCATTTGCTTGTGTTATGTTGTATTATTATTGTGTAACTACATGTATATTCATGTATATAGGCAATAAAATATGGCTAAAAAATACATTTCAATCATGCATACAGCGAAATACATGGAACGCAGTTTGAAAATGATGTTGTCTAGATTGATTATCATTGCAGTACGCGGTTTAATCGGGGGGGGGGGGGGAGCAAAGGATGGGCTACAAGTTATGACCCCAGTACATGCACAAAGACAACAAATATGGGGAATTTTCAAGAAACCTCTGCCTACGTGTGTGTGTATGTATGTATATATATATGTCTCTAGTTGTAGGCTACACCCCTGTCTTGAAGCGTTCAAAAGGGTTCACAATTCGTTCGGCCTAACATATTAAACGTTGATTTATTTACTTCTTTTGAACATCTTTTTTTCTCTTTAACTGTAAGACATACGAGTGCCACAGTTCTCCACATGGGGTAATACAATATATGCGCTTAAAAATATATAATACATGAGGGAAAATATTCAACAATCGCTTCTGTCATTGAATTATAGTAACATAATAATTTATATTAGAAGGTATTAGTAAGTGTATTAGTAAGTGTATTAGTAAGTGTATTAGTAAGTGTACAATATAGCACACTGCATACATACCTGTAATTACCCCCCCCCCATATTTACATGTTAATATAACGTCCCAGCATGTAAATCGTGCAAGCACGCATCCTTAAATGTTGAAATAATTTAAAACAATTTAAAGTTCTTTTGATAAATATGGTCGCACCGCCTGGTGACAAATACAATTTGATATATTAAAAACACTTGCTAAACCCAATACACGTAGTAGAGTATGATTGTTTGGCAACAGCCTGTACCATCATTTTAATTTTGTAAATTTTTCAACATATGATAAAAGAGGTTTATCGTTCAATATGTGCACGCCGTACTTGGTCTAATACAACGTCCAATGGAAAACTGAGGTACATATTTAGATCATATATATATTAATATGCATGCCGTCTATAAGCGACTATATAAATTTGCATTCCTGGGTGGGCAATATGAAAACCATCACCACGAGAACTGTTCAACGTGAATATTAATCGAGACGTCAAAAGCTTACATGTATACATTTCAATAAGCGTCTACTTGTTAAGAGAGACGCTTTGTTATTTTTAGCAATATCAGAACTGTTCAACGTGAATATTAATCGAGACGTCAAAAGCTTAGGCCTACGTGTATACATTTTCAATAAGCGTCTACTTGTTAAGAGAGGCGCTTTGTTATTTTTAGCAATATCAGAACTGTTCAACGTGAATATTAATCGAGACGTCAAAAGCTTACATGTATACATTTCAATAAGCGTCTACTTGTTAAGAGAGGCGCTTTGTTATTTTTAGCAATATCAGAACTGTTCAACGTGAATATTAATCGAGACGTCAAAAGCTTACATGTATACATTTCAATAAGCGTCTACTTGTTAAGAGAGGCGCTTTGTTATTTTTAGCAATATCAGAACTGTTCAACGTGAATATTAATCGAGACGTCAAAAGCTTACATGTATACATTTCAATAAGCGTCTACTTGTTAAGAGAGGCGCTTTGTTATTTTTAGCAATATCAGAACTGTTCAACGTGAATATTAATCGAGACGTCAAAAGCTTACATGTATACATTTCAATAAGCGTCTACTTGTTAAGAGAGGCGCTTTGTTATTTTTAGCAATATCAGAACTGTTCAACGTGAATATTAATCGAGACGTCAAAAGCTTACATGTATACATTTCAATAAGCGTCTACTTGTTAAGAGAGGCGCTTTGTTATTTTTAGCAATATCACACTGAATATTCTGGAAGCCAAACGTGGTCAAGTGTACCGAAACTATTATCTCGAAGGCGAATAGTAAATAATATTGTGTGTTGGCGTATGGGAATTTTGCATTGAGTAGTCGAGGTATAACAACAACTATATATTATACACGTAGACGTACGGACGGGTCGGCGGCCAAGCGGACAACCCCATTATGTGACGCATATGAGGAAATATGCAATACACTGAATAGTGAATCAACATTTTAGAGAGAGAGGGGCAGGCAGGCAGGCAGGCAGTGAGGCTGGCAGGGAGGGAGATTGTCCGGAAGATGTGTATCAGGGAGCAGGGAGATGCTACCACATGCATTTGTATATATTAGTTTGTTTCATTGTATGATCGAACAATCCGAAAGCGTTCACAATAGAAGTTATTTTGAAATGGCAATGGTAGGGTACAAAAGAAGAAATACTATAATATATAATATACTTCGGATAGTATATCTGATTTCATTTCGTTTAAAGTATGACTTCCATAACGCCCAGTAAGTAATCATTGACGTAGCTGTGTACGTTACTTGTTCGTTAATCATTCCAGCTTTGAATATTAAGATTACAGCAAATAATCTATATATTAACAACCTCCATAACACTGGAGTATTACCGTATGTTTGATACATAAATAATGACAACGCCTTTACAAACGCCTACAACCAAACCTTCTTTTCATTGTATATGAAAATAACATATCCCTGCAGCATTGATTATAATATAGGCCAATATAAGATTATTATTTAGATACCCGTATAATCACCAACGATCTAAACTACGTTCAACAAACAGATTTATAAACTACGTTCACCGAACAAATAAACTATGTTCACCTATGATCTAAGCCACGTTCACCAGGCATACACTATGTTCACCAAACATCTAAACCACGTTCACCAGGCATACAATATGTTCACCAAGCATCTAAGCCACGTTCACCAGGCATACACTATGTTCACCAAACATCTAAACCACGTTCACCAGTCATACAATATGTTCACCATGCATCTAAGCCACGTTCACCAGGCATACACTATGTTCACCATGCAACTACGCCACGTTCACCAGGCATACACTATGTTCACCAAGCATCTAAGCCACGTTCACCAGGCATACACTATGTTCACCAAACATCTAAACCACGTTCACCAGGCATACAATATGTTCACCAAGCATCTAAGCCACGTTCACCAGACATACACTATGTTCACCAAGCATCTAAGCCACGTTCACCAGGCATACAATATGTTCACCAAGCATCTAAACCACGTTCACCAGGCATACACTATGTTCACCACGCATCTAAACCACGTTCACCAGGCATACCCTATGTTCACCAAGCATCTAAACCACGTTCACCAGACATACACTATGTTCACCAAGCATCTAGGCCACGTTCACCAGGCATACAATATGTTCACCAAGCATCTAAGCCACGATCACCAGGCATACAATATGTTCACCAAGCATCTAAACCACGTTCACCAGGCATACACTATGTTCACCACGCATCTAAACCACGTTCACCAGGCATACCCTATGTTCACCAAGCATCTAAACCACGTTCACCAGACATACACTATGTTCACCAAGCATCTAAGCCACGTTCACCAGGCATACAATATGTTCACCAAGCATCTAAGCCACGTTCACCAGGCATACAATATGTTCACCAAGCATCTAAACCAAGTTCACCAGGCATACACTATGTTCACCAAGCTTCTAAACCACGTTCACCAAGTATCTAAGTTAACAAAGTATTTTCCATAAATGTTGTATCTGGATTGACACCGTTCAAGTATGTTGTATCATGCACCGTTCACGTGTGTTGTATCATGCACCGTTCACATATGTTTTATCATGCATCGTTCACGTATGTTTTATCATGCACCGTTCAAGTATGTTTTATCATGCACCGTTCACGTATGTTTTATCATGCACCGTTCACGTATGTTTTATCATGCACCGTTCACGTATGTCTTATCATGCACCGTTCACGTATGTCTTATCATGCACCGTTCACGTATGTTTTATCATGCACCGTTCACGTATGTTTTATCATGCACCGTTCACGTATGTGTTATCATGCACCGTTCACGTGTGTTTTATCATGCACCGTTCACGTATGTTTTATCATGCACCGTTCATGTATGTTGTATCATGCACCGTTCACGTGTGTTGTATCATGCACCGTTCACGTATGTTTTATCATGCACCGTTCACGTATGTTTTATCATGCACCGTTCACGTATGTTTTATCATGCACCGTTCACGTATGTTGTATCATGCACCGTTCACGTATGTTTTATCATGCATCGTTCACGTATGTTTTATCATGCACCGTTCACGTATGTTGTATCATGCACCGTTGAAGTATGTGTTATCATGCACCGTTCAAGTTTGTTTAATCTCTCTACCGAAGATGTGGGTGAACATGTATGTGTGTGTTAAATGTTGTACATTGTGAAATATCATTGTCTATGGCTGTTTTATTTTTTGTAACCCTGAGATATATTTGATTGGTTCCCACATGAATGCATCGCGGGAGGGGGGGGGGGGACTACACACGTCATTAATGTTACATAAACTTCACATCAAAAGCTGTGCGAATTTGAGGGTGGCCAGGTGGATATTTAATTATGATGAAATAGTTTTCATTATATTCATTTATTATTCAAATATGTATACATTTACATGCAACATAATAGCATACAAATTATGTTATGTCACATGTGGAGGTGGGGTTGGACTCAACACGTTAGTAGCGTGAACAACGCCTTCTGTAGCTTACCATAATAGCATACAAATTATGTTATGTCACATGTGGGGGTGGGGTTGGACTCAACACGTTAGTAGCGTGCACAACGCCTTCTGTAGCCTACCATAGTAGCATACAAATTATGTTATGTCACATGTGGGGGTGGGGTTGGACTCAACACGTTAGTAGCATGCACAACACCTTCTGTAGCTTACCATAGTAGCATACAAATCATGCTATGTCACATGTGGGGGGGGGGTGGACTCAACACGTTAGTAGCGTGCACAACGCCTTCTGTAGCCTACCATGAACAGTGAGATCCACGCGTTCAAAATAAAGACCCTTTCCATTATTGGCACCGAGAAAGGAACGCATTGTCAATATACGTGTGATATCAGTGTAATTTATGCAATATGTTTATTGGCGACGAGTATCACTATTTATTTGAATGTAATCACTTTACAAATAGTAGGACACGTAGGACTCTAAGTATTATAATAGATCAAACATATTTTATTTTGACGCCATCATGAATCCAAAGTTGAAAACTATACCTAACTATAGAAAAATATGTGTATTTATGAAAGAAATAGTAGAACATTTTAAGTAATGCATTATCAAAATCATATTTATTTTTGAAAGTTTAAAAACAGCTTACTCTCCTGATGGGAAAATAACTTTCAACACAAAAATAGCCCCGTGTTTATGTATAGTTCATATATATGTATGCATGCATAGAATAGCATTATCTAAATGTCGGCTCTCATCGCATGATCTTATGATAGAAATGGGAAGATACACAACTATTCGAAGGACTTATCGAAAATGCGTCAAATGTTCGATGAATGTAATTGAAAACGAATATCACCTTTTACTTGTATGTCCGAAATATAGACAATTACGTAAAGATTGTATGAAACCATATTATTGCAGATGGCCAAATATATACAAATTCGAAAACCTAATGTCATATAAATCCGTAAACAATGTTAACAATCTCGCGAAATATATCTGTTTTGCTTTTCGATTAAGAAAACATCTAGGTAATACATAAATACACGAAACGTGCAGTAATTATATTTCATGTGTCACTTATTGTACTTAACTAATTGTTGACTTGTATATTCAAACTTCTCAGAAAACTGTACCACGTATTTCACTACATAAATGTGCGTATGCTATTTAAAGCAACATTACATCGCAAAAAGCAAATAAAATGCAGTTTTTCACGTATAAATGCATTGCTACTACAAATTCTTCCGAATACATTCGAACACTAACATTGAATCAATAAACTGTGAGATATAACGGTAAATATCTACCATAAATCGTGTTATTCAGGATACACTAGTTGTATTACGCATGGATGTTGACATTATTGTGTTATGTCAACAAACCGCGTACAGGACGTTTGTTTATTAGTTGAAATACTCCATATTTGAGGCAAATATTTGGAAACAAATTATACCATATAATAGGAAAATACATTCTGTAGAAATGTGTGTATTTCACTGATGTAGTGTCGCTTTAATGACAATACACATGATGCTATTATGTTATTATGTGCTTTCTTTCATCTGTCACTAATCATGTACTAACATGATGATGCATGTAAACATAAACTGGGTTAATACAAGTATTGTATTGTTCATGGAATATGTAACTTGACTGTGTTTATAATTATAATACTATTTAAACTGAGTTCAACCTCCTTTATTTGGATTCCTACAATATACTTTAAATCAGAGTCCATATTGTCGTGCTCATATACTTAATCAATGTAATGTCTACAAATAATGAGAACTAAACTTCTTAGTGAGCTCGCCCATATGATTCGCCGGCGGCGAGGGTAAATAAGCTCAATCATCAAGTAATTCGTTGCCATCGCGATGTCATCACAGGCCTCTAAATAGGCTTATGAAAAGTGTAGATCCAGATGAGCCGGCTCGTAACGAGCCGTCTCATCAGGATCTGCACTTTTTTGCCAGTAATAATTATTACTATTTTTAGATAAAATTACCCATTTTGATAAATGAACTGGTCCAACGGTAATTTTCTTATTAATGTATTGGTCTAAAAATAGCATGCACCAGTCCATGTCAGTTACTTGGGGTTGAATGGGTTAATGTGAGAACTCGCTTGATTTATTACGTCAATCTGCCGTGATTGAAACTCGAACTAGCCGAGTATCGAACCCGGGACCGTTCGATTCCAAATCCGACGCTCTACCACTGGACCTCGAACTAGCCCAGTGAAACCGATGCAAATCGTTGATCTTTAATAATTAGGGATGGCAACGAATGGTGATTGTGATATTCGAATATTCGGATGATCTTCCGAACGAATATTCGAATATTCGCAAATTTCTTCAACTTTCGATTTCCACTACAGTTAGTACCTGTAAAACAAATGCTTCTCAGTTTGTGTCCCGTCAAATAATTAGTGACCCCTGTAAGGTGTGAACAACATGTCATCACCCTCCTTTGTTATTTGGAGCCACATCGCGATGACATTTCGCACCTTCGGGCACGCATTGGGTCATTCTTTGTTTTCGAAATTTAATTGATTGAAATTTAAACAAACATATATATCCTTTTAAGTTATGATTTAACTGCAATTGATTAAAATTTGATTTGAATTTTTTTTTTAATATTCGAATATGGTTTTAATATTCGAATATTCGGACGTTCGAACGAATATTCGAATATTCGAACATTCGTTGCCATCCCTATTAATAATACAATAATTACATGGGAAATTACATATATGCTACAATAGCTAATAATTGTATCTATTAATTAGTTTATACAAATTTAGTTTAGCTCGATTGTGAAACAAGTTCTTACAACTTATATTAATCACTCTCGAGCTTTAATGCTATCTCTCAACAATACTAGTATAGCAAAATTAGGAAAATATATTTATGAGGCATTTGCACTCAGAAGCGCGTGGTACAATTCCATCGAATATGTAATTTGACTTTGTTTATAATAATAGTACTGCTTAACCTGAGTTCAACCTCCTTTATTTGGGTTTCTACAAGATACTTTAAATCAGAGTCCATATTGTCGTACTCATATACTTAAGCAATGTAATGTCTACAAATACTGAGAATGTAAATTATAATGTATTATATGTATAGTAGGTATTGTCAATACTGTATATGATTTTCTCATATTGACATATTTTTCATGTGAATGCTTTTATGTATATATATATATATATATATATATACGTATATATATATAATTATGTTGTACAATGGTGAACTTTTAAGTGCAGACGGATCTGTAGTCCAGTGGTAACACGCTGGACTGGTAATCCAGGGATCGCAGGTTCGATCCCCCGTCTGACCATATTAAAATTAACAGTCTTTCAGATGGGACATTAAACCGAGGTCTCGTGTCGGTGCTTTACACCGTGCACGTAAAAGAACCAGAGGAGATTCAGGAATGGGTCTCTGTCTATATCATTGCACTATCATCTAAAATGACTAATCTCTTCAGGATGCCTCGCTCATATGGGCAACCTGTAGCGACGATAAATAAACGTAAAACACCCAACTTTTTAAGTTAAAACTGGAAAATACAAATTCTCCTTTTTCTTCTATAATGAACGACTGTTGTACCTTGAAGCTATACAGCATTCATTTTTCACTTTTATTTTGGAATACTATATAGAGGATACGCAATATTCTGGTTAATTACGGATTTTATTTCCATCATCAACTATTTATTGTCAAGCCATGATATAAAAATAAAATGCCGCTTTTATAACAGGATCTTGAATGTCCTATTTATTATATCGTCACATTTGAAGACACACATTCACGGTCAGATGCCGTTAATGAAATAATGGACTCGGGTTGGTTGTAAAATGGGTACGGACGCCCTTAAGATTGAATCACACTTAATATGTGCTAACCTAAATCAACTTTGAAGCCGACATAAGGTAACTAACTAAGATTGAAACAGCCACAAGTTCAAAAATAACTTTTGAGATTGAATCAGACATAAGTTGATTAACTAAGTTGTAGCAGATATATGTACAATTTAAGATTGAAGCAGACACAAGTTAATTAACTTAAATGATTGAAATAGATATAAGTTGATATTAAACTAAATATTGAAACAGACATAAGTTGATTAACTAAAGATTGAAGCAGACATAATTCGATTAACTTAAGATTGAAGCCGACATAAGTTGCTTAACTAAATATTGAAGCCGATATAAGCTGATTAACTGAATATTGAAGCCGACATAAGTTGATTAACTTAAGATTGAAGCAGACATTAGTTGATTAACTAAAGATTGAAGCCGACATAAGTTGATTAACTAAGCAGGTATTGTCCACAACAGTGAAGACTTAGTGACTTCAAATACTTCTAATACAATCTACAATTATTGTATCAGCTGCATTTTAAAAAACAATAGTTTAGAATGCTTGCAAAATATTGGTGAAACATATATAACACGTGATAACAATGCTTTAGTGGAAGTCGTGATAGCACAGTGCACCATGGTAGCGCATTCGCTTTTGTGTGAGAGGCCCGGAGTTCGCGCCCAACTGTATATTCCAAATGTCCTATTCTTTCTACCCCAATGATTCCACCAGGAATGAGGTCTCGAGAGCTATCAAACTGATGTTGCAAGAACTTGTCTCTCAATCGAGCTGAACTAATGTTGCGAGAACTTGTCTCTCAATCGAGCTAAAATAAATTCGTATAACCTACGCTTTATTTCCCAAGTATTGACTTGGGATTTTGGGTCAATATCTAGGACATACTAGTGTCACACCCCTTACGATTAATCGAGTGGTTAGCCTCGAACCTATACATATTGACCCACACCTGTATTTCAACACACGTACAATAGTTAGGCTTGCTTCCTGTTACCCATAATGCCGCTGGTCATGTACGTGTCACATTTATCGCATCAACTTGTCGTTAGACGATCATATCTATAGTGTTGACCGGTCGGTAGGAGAGTTCATCAGATGGACCATTTGTATAGCCCGAGTGTATAATGCAACAATAAGATGCTGCTGTTAGTATCAGTTTATACACATTTATTTTAGCTCGATTAGGAAACAAGTTCTTAAACATTATTTTAATCGTTAAGCGCCTTGCATAATGGTAACGGCTACAGCTGTGCACGAACTCGGCCCTCTCACACCTGAAGCGAACTCGGTACCACTCCGCTATCAGGACTTTCACAAGTATATAACCCGTCACAGATACTACACAGTCTCAGTGACAGACGGATCTGTAGTCCAGTGGTAACACGCTGGACTGGTAATCCAAGGATCGCAGGTTCGATCCCCCGTCTGACCCTAATAAAATTAACAGTCTTTCAGATGGGACTTTAAACCGAGGTCTCGTGTCGGTGCTGTACACCGTGCGCGTAAAAGAACCAGAGGAGATTCAGGAATGGGTCTCTGTCTGTATCATTGCAATATCCTCTAAAAATCTAAAATGACTAATCTTTTCAGGAGGCGTCGCTCATATGGGGAACCGGTAGCGACGATAAATAAACGTAAAACACACACACACAGTTTCAGTGCCTCGTATACACTATTTGCAGCTGTAGCTAGATATAATTGCCATTGCTTGTTCGTGTCGTTCTTTAAGTTTTATTTAACCATATGTTATTGCAAATCAATAGTACATATGTCATACACGTAAAGATACAATTACATAGCATGAAAATGCTTGTGGTTTGGGCTATAAGTTTTAACAACAGTAGACAACGGCCCGCACCAGAAACAACGGCCCGCATCAGAAACAACGGCCCACACCAGAAACAACGGCCCGCACCAGAAACAACGGCCCGCACCAGAAACAACGGCCCGCACCAGAAACAACGGCCCGCACCAGAAGTTAGACTAGTTTATTGGTATACATCACAATTTTGTATAAATTAATATTATGTATTAAAGAAATACTTGGTTGTGGTTATATAAATGATGTTCGAATAATTTAGGGCATTGTATTTGGTAGATGCACTGAATACCACGAGACTTCATTCCTGATGGATCCATCGCCACGAGGGAGAGAGGAGAGTCAACGTGGAATTTAAATACCTTGCTTAAGGGCACAATCGTAACGGCTCCAGCGGGACCGTCGAACTCCGGACCTTTAGCATCTGAAGCGAACGTGCATCCACAGCGCTATAACGACTTCCACAGGGCTATCATGACTTCAGTGCTGTTGTGATTTACACACATTAATTTCAGTGCTGTTGCGATTTACACACATTAATTTCAATGTTGTTGCGATTTACACACATTAATTTCAGTGCTGTTGTGATTTACACACATTAATTTCAATGCTGTTGCGATTTACACACATTAATTTCAGTGTTGTTGCGATTTACACACATTAATTTCAATGTTGTTGCGATTTACACACATTAATTTCAGTGCTGTTGTGATTTACACACATTAATTTCAGTGCTGTTGCGATTTACACACATTAATTGCAGTGCTGTTGCGATTTACACACATTACTTTCAGTGCTGTTGTGATTTCGTACGGAGGAAGGTAGCTCTGAAGAGAGCCGAATGAAACAGAAAAAATAGTCCTAGTCAACAGAAGGTTATATGTTTTTAACAATGCATCGAGAGGGAGGGGGAGAGAGGAGAGATAGACAGAGATAGCGGATATATAGGAGAGAGAGGAGACATAGAGATAGAGATGAGGGAGAGGGAGAGAGATGAGAGAGAGATAGGAGAGAGAAGATGCAACGTGGAATCTAACTGCCTTGCCCAAGGACACACTCGTAACGGCTCCAGCGGGGCTCGAACTCCGAACTATGACTTTGTTTTACACTTAAGTGTAAACAAACTTACTTTCAATTACTAAAATACTAGATATATATATACCTGTTCAGTATTATAATAAACGAGCTAACGGAGAACATATTAATAACATTAATAATAATAAACTTTATTTAACGAGGAAACCCAATGTCAATATGCCACAAGGCCCTCATAAAAACAAGTATTAGTTCTTGCAGCTTATATCTTATTTCCTATGAAAGTTTTACTGGTTACTGTTTGCATGTTTCATTATGCTATTTCATGTTTTAATTTGTTGAGGGCCTCATGGTAGATTGACTTAATTGTTCAAATGAGTTCTCTCGTTAAATAAAGTCTTTATTATTATGATTATTATGCAATAGACGGGTCAGTGGTCCGGTGGTAAACAGGTTGGACGACGAATTCATGAATCGCAGGTTCGATCCCATGTCTGGCCGTAATAATATTATCAATCTTTCAGATGGGACTATAAACCGAGGTCTCGTGTTGGTGCTTTACACGGGCATGTAAGAGAATTAAGGATGCTTTTGGAATTGGAGCGTCCTCTTCTATATACTGTCCTCCAAATATCCAAAATAATAAGACGGATCTGTAGTCCAGTGGTAACACGCTGGACTGGTAAACCAGGGGTCGCAGGTTCGATTCCCCGTCTGACCATACTATAATTAACAGTCTTTCAGATGGGACGTTAAACCGAGGTCTCGTGTCGGTGCTTTACACCGTGCACGTAAAAGAACCAGAGGAGACTCTGGAATGGGTCTCTGTCTGTATCATTGCACTAACCTCCAAACATCTAAAATGACTAATGTCTTCAGGAGGCGTCGCTCATATGGGCAACCGGTAGCGACGATAAATAATCGCAAAAACACCAAAATAATAAACACAAGATTAATATACTATTGTGACGGGTTATGATAAAATATGAAGAAAGCAATTTGTATTAGGTTAATTTTCAGAAGGTTTTCGGCTTTTTGCAGCTCGACCAGAATCTACAGAAACACTATTTCATTCCAGATTTCTAGGTTCATTTAGGTTGCAAATTTAAATCTATACTAACAATTCGAAATGCCGTAGTTTGTATATCATGAATGCAGACTATTTGTATGTTACTGTACATTTAATACAAACATAGCTTATCATTTATTAACATCAATAGTGTAAAACATTAACGTATGCTATTAAAAAATCAAATTATATATATACACGTTTACAGTTTTTGTAAAAAAAAAAGTGTTCATTCAATTTTGCTCTCCCATATCGTCCGCCGGCGACGAGGGGGAAACGCCCAATGCTCGTAAAAATAAGCATATACATACATTAAAGGGGCTCGCGTGCATATGCATACATTAAAGGGGCTCGAGTGCATATACATACATTAAAGGGGCTCGAGTGCATATACATACATACATATTAAAGGGGCTCGATTGAGCTTGCATCCGGTTAAGGGATAGCACACATGCACTGGCACAATATATGCAAATAAGTTTTTGATATTCGTCAACATGTATTGTGATCTCTCTAGAGGAAGAAAACTAATCGTTTAGTATATATTCCATTATTATAAACATGTATTTATTGTCGCCTTCTAGTTAACCGGATCGACACCTCCACAAACCGGAGCGACACCTCCACAAACCGGGGTGACGCCTCCACAAACCGGAGCGACACCTCCACAAACCGGGGTGACGCCTCCACAAACATACTAGTATTAGGTCATCTTAGGATAGTGCAATATTTAGACGACACCTCACTTCCAGAAACATTCCTTGTTGTTTGGAGGATAGTGCAATATATAGACGGCACCTCACTTCCAGAAACATCCCTTGTTGTTTGGAGGATAGTGCAATATATAGACGACACCTCACTTCCAGAAACATCCATTGTTGTTTGGAGGATAGTGCAATATATAGACGACACCTCACTTCCAGAAACATCCCTTGTTGTTTGGAGCATAGTGCAATATATAGACGGCACCTCACTTCCAGAAACATCACTTGTTGTTTGGAGGATAGTGCAATATATAGACGACACCTCACTTCCAGAAACATCCCGTGTTGTTTGGAGGATAGTGCAATATATAGACGACACCTCACTTCCAGAAACATCCCTTGTTGTTTGGAGCATAGTGCAATATATAGACGGCACCTCACTTCCAGAAACATCCCTTGTTGTTTCTAACTGCTGTTAGTTCTAATACAGCATGTCTTTTATTTCATTGTGTGTATAAATATGGTTCATGCTGCCCATGGAAGATTAGCCGTACTTACTTACTCACTTGTTCTTTTAAAAGCCCGGTGTATAGTACCGGTACATCGGACCATGTTTTATATCAAAAGCCCGGTGTACAGTACCGATACATCGGACCATGTTTTATATCAAACGCCCGGTGTATAGTACCGATACATCGGACCATGTTTTATATCAAAAGCCCGGTGTATAGTACCGATATATCGGACCATGTTTTATATCAAAAGCCCGGTGTATAGTACCGATACATCGGACCATGTTTTATATCAAAAGTCCGGTGTATAGTACCGATACGTCGGACCATGTTTTATATCAAAAGTCCGGTGTATAGTACCGATACATCGGACCATGTTTTATATCAAAAGCCCGGTGTATAGTACCAGTACATCGGACCATGTTTTATATCAAAAGTCCGTTGTATAGTACCGATACATCGGACCATGTTTTATATCAAAAGTCCGGTGTATTGTACCGATACATCGGACCATGTTTTATCAAAAGTCCGGTGTATAGTACCGATACATTGGACCATGTTTTATCAAAATTCCGGTGTATTGTACCGATACATCGGACAATGTTTTATATCAAAAGCCCGGTGTATAGTACCGATGCACCGGACCATGTTTTATATCAAAAGCCCAGTGTATAGTACCGATACATCGGACCCTGTTTTATATCAAAAGTCCGGTGTATAGTACCGATACATCGGACCATGTTTTATATCAAAAGCCCAGTGTATAGTACCGATACATCGGACCATGTTTTATATCAAAAGCCCGGTGTATAGTACCGATATATCGGACCATGTTTTATATCAAAAGCCCGGTGTATAGTACCGATACATCGGACCATGTTTTATATCAAAAGCCCGGTGTATAGTACCGATACATCGGACCATGTTTTATATCAAAAGCCCGGTGTATTGTACCGATGCATCGGACCATGTTTTATATCAAAAGCCCGGTGTATAGTACCGATACATCGGACCATGTTTTATATCAAAAGCCCGGTGTATTGTACCGATGCATCGGACCATGTTTTATATCAAAAGCCCGGTGTATAGTACCGATACATCGGACCATGTTTTATATCAAAATCCCGGTGTATAGTACCGGTACATCGGACCATGTTTTATATCAAAAGCCCGGTGTACAGTACCGATACATCGGACCATGTTTTATATCAAACGCCCGGTGTATAGTACCGATACATCGGACCATGTTTTATATCAAAAGCCCGGTGTATAGTACCGATATATCGGACCATGTTTTATATCAAAAGCCCGGTGTATAGTACCGATACATCGGACCATGTTTTATATCAAAAGCCCGGTGTATAGTACCGATACACCGGACCATGTTTTATATCAAAAGTCCGGTGTATAGTACCGATACATCGGACCATGTTTTATATCAAAAGTCCGGTGTATAGTACCGATACATCGGACCATGTTTTATATCAAAAGCCCGGTGTATAGTACCAGTACATCGGACCATGTTTTATATCAAAAGTCCGTTGTATAGTACCGATACATCGGACCATGTTTTATATCAAAAGTCCGGTGTATTGTACCGATACATCGGACCATGTTTTATCAAAAGTCCGGTGTATAGTACCGATACATTGGACCATGTTTTATCAAAATTCCGGTGTATTGTACCGATACATCGGACAATGTTTTATATCAAAAGCCCGGTGTATAGTACCGATGCACCGGACCATGTTTTATATCAAAAGCCCAGTGTATAGTACCGATACATCGGACCCTGTTTTATATCAAAAGTCCGGTGTATAGTACCGATACATCGGACCATGTTTTATATCAAAAGCCCAGTGTATAGTACCGATACATCGGACCATGTTTTATATCAAAAGCCCGGTGTATAGTACCGATATATCGGACCATGTTTTATATCAAAAGCCCGGTGTATAGTACCGATACATCGGACCATGTTTTATATCAAAAGCCCGGTGTATAGTACCGATACATCGGACCATGTTTTATATCAAAAGCCCGGTGTATTGTACCGATGCATCGGACCATGTTTTATATCAAAAGCCCGGTGTATAGTACCGATACATCGGACCATGTTTTATATCAAAATCCCGGTGTATAGTACCGGTACATCGGACCATGTTTTATATCAAAAGCCCTGTGTACAGTACCGATACATCGGACCATGTTTTATATCAAACGCCCGGTGTATAGTACCGATACATCGGACCCTGTTTTATATCAAAAGTCCGGTGTATAGTACCGATACATCGGACCATGTTTTATATCAAAAGCCCAGTGTATAGTACCGATACATCGGACCATGTTTTATATCAAAAGCCCGGTGTATAGTACCGATATATCGGACCATGTTTTATATCAAAAGCCCGGTGTATAGTACCGATACATCGGACCATGTTTTATATCAAAAGCCCGGTGTATAGTACCGATACATCGGACCATGTTTTATATCAAAAGCCCGGTGTATTGTACCGATGCATCGGACCATGTTTTATATCAAAAGCCCGGTGTATTGTACCGATGCATCGGACCATGTTTTATATCAAAAGCCCGGTGTATAGTACCGATACATCGGACCATGTTTTATATTAAAAGCCCGGTGTATAGTACCGATACATCGGACCATGTTTTTTATCAAAAGCCCGGTGTATAGTACCGATACATCGGACCATGTTTTATATCAAAAGTCCGGTGTATAGTACCGATACATTGGACCATGTTTTATATCAAAAGCCCGGTGTATAGTACCGATACATCGGACCATGTTTTATATCAAAAGTCCGGTGTATAGTACCGATACGTCGGACCATGTTTTATATCAAAAGTCAGGTGTATAGTACCAATACGTCGGACCATGTTTTATATCAAAAGTCCGGTGTATAGTACCGATACGTCGGACCATGTTTTATATCAAAAGTCCGGTGTATAGTACCGATACGTCGGACCATGTTTTATATCAAAAGCAGTAGTAGCCAAAGCAATGTTCATAATAAAGGCCAGAATCTCATGTAGTCCCAGTAATATCTATGGAGGTGGGATAGATGTGGCGACTACTTATCCACTGCATGATAGCTAAATGGCAGTTGTTTGTATGGAGATATAATAGTATATTAACCTAAATCTCTGAAGGAAAGGGTTAAATGGGATTTCTTGTCGGATCTAGTGTCTCAGAAATGTTACCGTTTTAGTATAAATGAGTCCAGTGTAAGTATTACCTTCGTCATGTGACGCTCTCTACGACAGTTGTACTGGATCATCGTAGACCATTCCCTAACAAATTCGTGTTTCGTATTAAAACAAATATTATCGTCTCACTCTAATGTCATTTATTCCTGAAAGACAACTCCATTCATTTCTTTTTCACGATTTACGAAACAGATCCAAGTGCATTGGTGTTCGGTCTCGGCTCGCTTTCACCATAGATACCTGAACATTGTTCTTAATCCCAAAACAATCCCATTTCACAATGCCCAATTCTTTATTCAACTGTTCACTATTTCGTATACTATTAAACGTGTATACGTATCGCATATTCGTATATAGAGGGCATATGATATGTCACTGTCGGCCATATTTGTTAATCGTTATTCAAATGAGTATTATCAGGTAAGATATGCTCGTGGTTCACAGACGGGCAGTGAAGCATGTTAAACGAATACACGCTACTGATCGTTCAAATTAGATAAAAAAAGCTTCTGAAAAAACCACCTTTTTGCTTCAAGTTATATTTTACGGACCAGTAGAGCGTTCAACATTAGCCCTAATGTCATATGTTGAGGCTCAGACGCGAGCGGTCGATATATAGATAAAATGACAAATATGTGAATACATGTGTAATGATGAATCACCACTAGCGAAGTGATTAAGTGAATGCTAATGTAATGCCTATGCATCAAGTTCATACACTTAATAAAGGCCAACTGAATTTTTTTATGAACAGAACAGAATTTTATTTATATAACGTATACAATTACATGCATCGTGTTATTCTAACTATAAATATACATTTTGAATTACACATGATAAGCAATGACAAATACATTTTCAACTGAAAAGCACGTACCGAAATTACGTGGAAATTAATTACGACTATCGTCTACCTGAAATAATCAGTCTTGATTGATTCGGTGTGAGTGAAACTCCCTTATGGGTGTAAAACGTATGCGGGTGCAAGGAATAGTCGACATATTATAATAGTACAATTACGTTGAAATACCAGGATTGTCAACGTCCGCAATCAGTCTACGTATACTCTCTATACTAATCGGTATACATAGTAAACACTACAGTTTAGTTTAAACTTTATTTATTTTACAACAATTGCGAAGCAAGTTCTAACAACTTATATTAATCACTCTCGTTGGCGCGGATGAAAGCGCATATGTGGTCATTCGTGTGGAAGGAAACCGGAGTACCCGGAGAAAACCCACCTGTTCGGTCTTCTGGCGACCACCGTACCATCTCACATACATCCCGGTCCGAGGATCAAACCCGGGTTGCATTGGTGAGAAGCGAGCGCGCTAATAACTGCGCTAATCGGACAACCAATAAACACGACAATACAAGTGTTGTCGACCTCGACACTCATTTACAAATACACACACTGAAATTATCCATCATCACACCCTACCTTAATTCACCGCTCAAATTAGCCGAAAGGAGCAATACAGGTTTTCAGGTTCCCAATTCACTACAGAAATATTAACATTTTGACTGCATATTTCTGCCGTATGAAGTAACATGGATCTGATTCCAAAAGTATCGCTCAACAGAATGGAGTTCTCGAATTCAGTGATGTAATACCTTGTCGGACAGGTGGGTTTTCTCCGGGTACTCCGGTGTCCTCCCACATATACGCTTTCATCCGAGCCAACGAGAGTGATTAATATAAGTTGTTAAAACTTGCTTCGCAATCGTTGTATATGCCCTAAATAAAGTATAAAAAAACCTTGTTGGATGCTTACTCCGGCACCTGCAAATGATTTTGCTGGTTTAAGGCAAGTATTTATTTTTATAAAGCCGTTTTTGTGTATTTTTTATGTTTAGTTAACATCGCTACCGATTGCACATTTGAGCGACGGACAGTTTAACTATCACCTTTCCTGGGCAGGCTCCAGCGGTTAACCTGTACTTTGTAAACACCTACCTCCGCAAGAAACTACCAACTTTTCATATAAACAGACACGGTCTGAGCGGGGATCGAACCCGTGACAAGCAGTCTTCTTCTTTTTGTCGTTCGCGAATCACATGGACAAGCCGGCAGCAAACACGAAATGGGCCGTCCTCCTCAGATCCTCCCGGCAGCCATGTAACTTCGTCTGGAGAGAAGTATCTGTTGCACAGGTTGTTTTCCTCAGCCCATGAAGATTGGGACACTCCTGGAGGATGTGTTCTGCAGTCTGGTCCCCTATTTTGCAGCTGCAGGCAGTTGATGGAGCTAATACAAGCTTCCGACACATATGGAAGTTCAGGCGGTTATGCCCTGTTCTAAGCCGGAATATCGTGACTTGCTCCTGTCTGGTGAGAAGGTGGTAGTCATCCTTCTCGACTGTTGGCTTTGATGCAGATTTGATTATGGTGCATTTCTCCTTGTAAGTCAAATCTTTGTCTGGTTGCCTCTCGGTAGAACCTTGCCTGGCAAGCTGGTCAGCGGCTTCATTGCCAGGAATGCCTATGTGTGCAGGTACCCACTGGAGGACAGTTCTTTTAGTTACACTGACTGTTCGAAGGGCTTCCATCAGGTGGGGTTCTTTGTTGTTAGACAGGGCATCCAGAACTGAGAGCGCATCAGTCAGGAAGACAACCTGGGCACACTCCACAGTGTTGTGTACTAGAGATGCTGCTATTTCAAGGGCCTGTACTTCTGCCCCATAGTTGCTGCAGTGTACTCCAGTAGGTAGAGCAACTGACTGTGTGTGTCCATCTGGGTGTCGGACATACACGCCTGCTCCTCCGTTTGCTACTGCTCTTGTGGCTGAACCATCTGTGTAGACATGTAACCATGCTTCTCCAGGATAACTCTTGTCGATGTGTGCTAGTGTGAGGGCACGTTTGACGTCATCATGTTGTCTATCTCTGGATATCATGTATGGGATTGTACTGCAGATGGTAACCTTGCATTCATCGCTAGTCAACCATGGCTTGGATATAAATGGCGTTGGAGGCAATGTCTTGGCTGGGAGATGGCTGGTGTGCTTTCGAGCAAGCTTCTTGGACTGGTGGATGAAACTGCTTCGCTTTAGACGATTCTTCGTTAGTGCCTCAACTCTCTGCTTCATCGGTTGTTCTTCCTGACATCGAAACTTCTCTGTCTGTAGAAGAATTCGTGTGTCGCGACGTTCTTGCAGTGGCTGGATGGAAGTAATTTTCTCCATGGCCTTGATTGGAGTGCTCTTCATTGCACCTGTGATCAGCCTGAGAGCCTTGTTCTGAATCTTGTCGAGTGTCTGTTGGTTGGTCTTGGCTGATGTTGTCCAGGCGGTGGATCCATATTCCAGGTAAGGCCTGACCACACCTTGGTATATAGTCTTCAGGATGTGATCATTGGCACCCCATGTGGTGCCAGCAATCTTCCGAAGGATTGCAAGCTTGCGCTTGGCTTTGGCCTCTGCTTTCTGGATATGTGGCTTCCATGTCTGCCGTCTGTCAAATGTCACCCCCAAGTATGTTGGCTCGTTGTCCGTCTTCAAGGCAGTTCCACCGACTTTGATGGTTCCAGCTTTCTGTTTGGTGGAAAGTGTGAAGAGTGTGGTTGACGACTTCTCTTTATTTATAGAGATGCACCAGTCTTCTGCCCATGCTGTGAGCTTGTCTGCGGCCATCTGTATTCTGTATGTGGCAGTCGTTGCATGTTCTTCAACACACCACATGACCAAGTCGTCAGCATAGAGTGCTGCTTTGATACCTTTTGGGAGCTCTGCAAGCAAGTCATCGATGAAGATGAGGAACAGCGTAGGCGAGATCACTCCTCCTTGATGAACACCGTGTCGGATGAGGAATTTCTTGCTCTTCTGGTTGTCAACAAGTACTCTGGCTCTGCGATTGTGTAGGAAGGATTTGGTCCATCGGAGCATCTTGTCGGCAATTCCGCATCGTTGCATCTTGACCAGCAGCCCATCAGTCCAGACTTTGTCAAAAGCTTTCTGGAGGTCTATCCAGGTTGCAAAAACTACCTTCTGGCCTTGGAATGCATCCTCAACGTCCTGAGCGAGGTATGTTGCCTGGTCCTCTGTGCATCTGAACTGTCGGAATCCTGCTTGTTCCTTGGATAGGAGGTTTTCTGTCTCAAGGTACCACATGAGTCTCTTGTTAACTATCCTCTCCATTGTATTGACCACACAGCTAGTGAGACTATCCGTGCCGTTCTTGTAGATTGGGATAACGTTGGCTTCCTTCCAGATCTGCGGAACTATGCCTTCTTCCCAGCTAAGATTGAAGATGTCAAGAAGTTTCAGCATGGCTGAGCATCCAAGATGAGTTAGCATCTCATTGGAGATTCCATCTGGTCCAGGTGACTTCCTCTTTTTCATTTGTCTGAGCGCTGTGTACAGTTCCTGGTATGTAATTGGAAGTTTCATGGAGTCTTGTTCCGTATGCCTTTTACTTCTATCCTTCTGTTCTTTCCGTGCCTCTCTTTGCTGTTGGCGTGTGACTTTGATGTTGCCATCTTTCTGGTAGGCTTTGGCGAGACAGTCTGCAGTCTCTTTGCCGGTCAACAGTTTCCCATCCTCATCCAACGTGATTTTCTGTCTGCTATTTTCTTCATCATTTAGCTGTTTCGTGAGCCTCCACAATTTCCTCCCGTCTTTCTCAAGGTTCAAGGCAGCAGTTTTCTCCCTCCAACTTCGTCGTGTAGCTTCCAGTTTAGATTTTTGAAACTGTGCCTTTGCTTTCTGAAGTTGTTCATGGTTTTCTTGTGATGGCTGTTCTTCTGCCCTGTTCCTTGCTTCGGTGAGTTCATCTTGGAGGGTCTGCAACTGATTGGTCCAGTAGGGCTTGTATTCTCTTCTCGCACCTCTAGGGATGGTTTCATGGGCAGCTTTGAGTATGCAGCTGTTGAACTCTTTCACCACGTTGTTAACATCTCTTCCTTGTACCTGTATGCCTCGAGTAAGAGAATTGGACCGAATAGCAGAGACTCCACTTGGCTTTCTTGTAGTTCCATCTAGGGTAGGGATGGTCTGTCTGTATCACTTCACTGCTGAGTGTGAGGAACACTGGTTTGTGGTCACTTCCACCAAGTTGATCGCCAACTTCTCTAACCGTACCTTTCTGTATGTCCTCTGGGCAGAATGCTAGATCTGGAGAGGTAGTAGTGTGCCATCGCCTAGAGTAGAAGGTTGGTACATCATAGGGCTGGTTGACAAGAATCAAGTTATGCTCATCCTGCCAGTCCTACACTTCATCCCCACGCCTATCAGACTGTGCATATCCCCAATTCTGGGAATGACTATTGAAGTCACCAACAACCATGCATAGACTGCTTGAAGCTCCAATAGTGTCAAGGGCTTTGTCATTTGGGCAGTAGTAGTTGACAAGGTTCAACTCAGTTGATTTGGTCTTGATCTTGAACTCCTGGTATTCCGCTCCTTCAAGGTAGGTTTTCACTTCGCTCGCATTGATGTTGTTCCGGACTAGAGTGAGCACACCACCCTTGTGTCTGTCTTGTCGGTCTGCTCGGAGGCACTGGTAGCCTCGTACTTTGAACGTCTTGTTTTTGTTCAAGTGTGTTTCCTGTATGCAGCAAACACTTACCTCTTTGTCCTGTAGTACTTGCTCCAGTTCAGTCTTTTTGTTAAAGACTCCTTCAACATTCCACTGCATGAGCACAAGAGGTTTCTGCTTCACGTTTCGGCCAGTAGCTGTCCGTCGCCGTCCCCTGGCTCCACAGGGCGGCTTTGGGTGACCTCCAGTAGCTAAGGATGGGTTCCTTCGCGGTATGGAACCCGGCACTGTACCTGCCTGGCAGGTCTTCACAGGTCCAGCACCATCTCGGTTTATTCATTCTGTCATTGCGATTCATTTTGCGTTTATGCGTAGTACCGTGGTTTATTAGAATGCGCCGTGCGGCTCAGTACTTCCGGCTTCAGCATTCGAGGTTTCTGTTGGGATTACCTCACCCTTAGGCTAGGACTTTTAAGGCGGTCCATTCGCCTGATGCACCCGTTGTGGGACACGTGGAGTATTTAATAGGAGTAGCTTTGCCATGTGCTATCCTGCCCCGTCCTGGTAGGTACACCGCCATATGGTCCGGGACTGCTTATTTGATTCATAGCTAACCCCCATATCTGAGGGCCGTTCCCCTATATCCGCCACCTGAGGACCCGCTGGGTAGGGAATGGTCGCCCCACTACTGAATTGGAAGCAGCATGGACCCAGTGACAAGCAGTGATGATAATATACAAACACTACTTTCTACTCTAACATGGCTCGGCATTTTGGCTGTATATGTATACATAAAGAAGGAATTTACCATGTTTAAATCTGCAATACAACATTGTAATTTTCTGAAGTCATTTACGTAAAAATAACACCAACAATTTTTGAGCTTCATAAAATTTGTACTTGCGTAATTTATAGTGAAATAAAACGTGGTTTGTCGTGCTGAGCGCCGGAATCAACCACTTAGGCCTGTGGCCTGTGTGGTTAATTCCTGCGTGTCACAACTCCAAACCATGTTTTATTCGCCAATAAATAACTGAAATACAAACATTATTTCTTAAATAAAATGTTTTTATAGCACACTATGACTTACTGAACGTGAAGTAAACGTTTGTGTTTGCAACGTTTGATGCATAGCTTACTATTTGTGTTTATATTTCCTACTACATGTATATTAATGTTCTGGAGGACAGTGCAAATGCGATACGGAGGACGCTCCATAAACTAATGTTCTGGAGGAGAGTGCAAGTGAGATACGGAGGACGTTCCAGAAACTAATGTTCTGGAGGAGAGTGCAAGTGCGATACGGAGGACGTTCCAGAAACTAATGTTCTGGAGAAGAGTGCAAGTGCGATACGGAGGACGTTCCAGAAACTAATGTTCTGGAGGAGAGTGCAAGTGCGATACAGAGGACGCTCCAGAAACTAATGTTCAGGAGGACAGTGCAAGTGCGATACAGAGGACGCTCCAGAAACTAATGTTCAGGAGGACAGTGCAAGCGAGATACAGAGGACGTTCCAGAAACTAATGTTCTGAAGACCAGTGCAAGTGAGATACGGAGGACGCTCCAGAAACTAATGTTCTGGAGGACAGTGCAAGTGAGATACGGAGGACGCTCCAGAAACTAATGTTCTGGAGGACAGTGCAAGTGCGATACAGAGGACGTTCCTGAAACTAATGTTCTGGAGAACAGTGCAAGTGAGATACGGAGGATGCTCCAGAAACTAATGTTCTGGGGGAGAGTGCAAGTGAGATACGGAGGACGCTCCAGAAATTAATGTTCTGGAGGAGAGTGCAAGTGAGATACGGAGGACGTTCCAGAAACTAATGTTCTGGAGGAGAGTGCAAGTGCGATACAGAGGACGCTCCAGAAACTAATGTTCAGGAGGACAGTGCAAGTGCGATACAGAGGACGCTCCAGAAACTAATGTTCAGGAGGACAATGCAAGCGAGATATAGAGGACGTTCCAGAAACTAATGTTCTGGAGAACAGTGCAAGTGAGATACGGAGGACGCTCCAGAAACTAATGTTCTGGAGGACAGTGCAAGTGAGATACGGAGGACGCTCCAGAAACTAATGTTCAGGAGGACAGTGCAAGTGAGATACGGAGGACGCTCCAGAAACTAATGTTCTGGAGGACAGTGCAAGTGAGATACGGAGGACGTTCCAGAAACTAATGTTCTGGAGGAGAGTGCAAGTGCGATACGGAGGACGCTCCAGAAACTAATGTTCTGGAGGACAGTGCAAGTGCGATACAGAGGACGCTTCCAGAAACTAATGTTCTGGAGGACAGTGCAAGTGCGATACAGAGGACGTTCCAGAAACTAATGTTCTGGAGGACAGTGCAAGTGAGATACGGAGGACGTTCCAGAAACTAATGTTCTGGAGACAGTGCAAGTGCGATACGGAGGACGTTCCAGAAACTAATGTTCTGGAGGACAGTGCAAGTGAGATACGGAGGACGTTCCAGAAACTAATGTTCTGGAGGACAGTGCAAGTGCGATACAGAGGACGTTCCAGAAACTAATGTTCTGGAGGACAGTGCAAGTGAGATACGGAGGACGCTCCAGAAACTAATGTTCTGGAGGAGAGTGCAAGTGAGATACGGAGGACGCTCCAGAAACTAATGTTCTGGAGGACAGTGCAAGTGAGATACGGAGGACGTTCCAGAAACTAATGTTCTGGAGGAGAGTGCAAGTGCGATACAGAGGACGCTCCAGAAACTAATGTTCTGGAGGACAGTGCAAGTGCGATACAGAGGACGCTCCAGAAACTAATGTTCAGGAGGACAGTGCAAGCGAGATATAGAGGACGTTCCAGAAACTAATGTTCTGGAGAACAGTGCAAGTGAGATACGGAGGACGCTCCAGAAACTAATGTTCTGGAGGACAGTGCAAGTGAGATACGGAGGACGCTCCAGAAACTAATGTTCAGGAGGACAGTGTAAGTGAGATACGGAGGACGCTCCAGAAACTAATGTTCTGGAGGACAGTGCAAGTGCGATACGGAGGACGTTCCAGAAACTAATGTTCTGGAGGACAGTGCAAGTGCGATACAGAGGACGTTCCTGAAACTAATGTTCTGGAGAACAGTGCAAGTGAGATACGGAGGATGCTCCAGAAACTAAAGTTCTGGAGGAGTGCAAGTGAGATACGGAGGACGTTCCAGAAACTAATGTTCTGGAGGAGAGTGCAAGTGCGATACGGAGGACGTTCCAGAAACTAATGTTCTGGAGGAGAGTGCAAGTGCGATACGGAGGACGTTCCAGAAACTAATGTTCTGGAGGAGAGTGCAAGTGCGATACAGAGGACGCTCCAGAAACTAATGTTCTGGAGGACAGTGCAAGTGCGATACAGAGGACGTTCCAGAAACTAATGTTCTGGAGGAGAGTGCAAGTGCGATACAGAGGACGCTCCAGAAACTAATGTTCAGGAGGACAGTGCAAGCGAGATACGGAGGACGTTCCAGAAACTAATGTTCTGGAGGACAGTGCAAGTGCGATACAGAGGACGTTCCAGAAACTAATGTTCTGGAGGACAGTGCAAGTGAGATACGGAGGACGCTCCAGAAACTAATGTTCTGGAGGACAGTGCAAGTGCGATACAGAGGACGTTCCAGAAACTAATGTTCTGGAGGACAGTGCAAGTGCGATACAGAGGACGTTCCAGAAACTAATGTTCTGGAGGACAGTGCAAGTGAGATACGGAGGACGTTCCAGAAACTAATGTTCTGGAGGACAGTGCAAGTGCGATACGGAGGACGCTCCAGAAACTAATGTTCTGGAGGACAGTGCAAGTGCGATACAGAGGACGCTCCAGAAACTAATGTTCAGGAGGACAGTGCAAGCGAGATACGGAGGACGTTCCAGAAACTAATGTTCTGGAGGACAGTGCAAGTGCGATACAGAGGACGCTCCAGAAACTAATGTTCAGGAGGACAATGCAAGCGAGATATAGAGGACGTTCCAGAAACTAATGTTCTGGAGAACAGTGCAAGTGAGATACGGAGGACGCTCCAGAAACTAATGTTCTGGAGGACAGTGCAAGTGAGATACGGAGGACGCTCCAGAAACTAATGTTCAGGAGGACAGTGTAAGTGAGATACGGAGGACGCTCCAGAAACTAATGTTATGGAGGACAGTGCAAGTGAGATACGGAGGACGTTCCAGAAACTAATGTTCTGGAGGACAGTGTAAGTGCGATACAGAGGACGTTCCTGAAACTAATGTTCTGGAGAACAGTGCAAGTGAGATACGGAGGATGCTCCAGAAACTAAAGTTCTGGAGGAGTGCAAGTGAGATACGGAGGACGTTCCAGAAACTAATGTTCTGGAGGAGAGTGCAAGTGCGATACGGAGGACGTTCCAGAAACTAATGTTCTGGAGGAGAGTGCAAGTGCGATACGGAGGACGTTCCAGAAACTAATGTTCTGGAGGAGAGTGCAAGTGCAATACAGAGGACGCCCCATAAACTAATGTTCTGGAGGACAGTGCAAGTGCGATACAGAGGACGTTCCAGAAACTAATGTTCTGGAGGAGAGTGCAAGTGCGATACAGAGGACGCTCCAGAAACTAATGTTCAGGAGGACAGTGCAAGCGAGATACGGAGGACGTTCCAGAAACTAATGGTCTGGAGGACAGTGCAAATGCGATACAGAGGACGTTCCAGAAAACAATGTTCTGGAGGACAGTGCAAGTGGGATACGGAGGACGCTCCAGAAACTAATGTTCTGGAGGACAGTACAAGTGCGATACAGAGGACGTTCCAGAAACTAATGTTATGGAGGACAGTGCAAGTGCGGTACAGAGGACGTTCCAGAAACTAGTGTTCTGGAGGACAGTGCAAGCGAGATACGGAGGGCGTTCCAGAAACTAATGTTCTGGAGGACAGTGTAAGTGCGATACGGAGGACGCTCCAGAAACTAATGTTCAGGAGGACAGTGCAAGTGCGATACAGAGGACGCTCCAGAAACTAATGTTCAGGAGGACAGTGCAAGCGAGATACGGAGGACGGTCCATAAACTAATGTTCTGGAGGACAGTGCAAGTGCGATACAGAGGACGTTCCAGAAAATAATGTTCTGGAGGACAGTGCAAGTGAGATACGGAGGACGCTCCAGAAACTAATGTTCTGGAGGACAGTGCAAGTGAGATACAGAGGACGTTCCAGAAACTAATGTTCTGGAGAACAGTGCAAGTGAGATACGGAGGACGCTCCAGAAACTAATGTTCTGGAGGACAGTGTAAGTGAGATACGGAGGACGCTCCAGAAACTAATGTTCTGGAGGACAGTGCAAGTGAGATACGGAGGACGTTCCAGAAACTAATGTTCTGGAGGACAATGTAAGTGCGATACAGAGGACGTTCCAGAAACTAATGTTCTGGAGGACAGTGCAAGTGCGATACAGAGGACGTTCCTGAAACTAATGTTCTGGAGAACAGTGCAAGTGAGATACGGAGGATGCTCCAGAAACTAATGTTCTGGAGGACAGTGTAAGTGAGATACGGAGGACGCTCCAGAAACTAATGTTCTGGAGGACAGTGTAAGTGAGATACGGAGGACGTTCCAGAAACTAATGTTCTGGAGGACAGTGTAAGTGCGATACAGAGGACGTTCCTGAAACTAATGTTCTGGAGGACAGTGTAAGTGCGATACAGAGGACGTTCCTGAAACTAATGTTCTGGAGAACAGTGCAAGTGCGATACGGAGGACGTTCCAGAAACTAATGTTCTGGAGGAGAGTGCAAGTGCGATACGGAGGACGTTCCAGAAACTAATGTTCTGGAGGAGAGTGCAAGTGCGATACGGAGGACGTTCCAGAAACTAATGTTCTGGAGGAGAGTGCAAGTGCAATACAGAGGACGTTCCAGAAACTAATGTTCTGGAGGACAGTGCAAGTGAGATACGGAGGACGTTCCAGAAACTAATGTTCTGGAGGAGAGTGCAAGTGCGATACAGAGGACGCCCCATAAACTAATGTTCTGGAGGACAGTGCAAGTGCGATACGGAGGACGTTCCAGAAACTAATGTTCTGGAGGAGAGTGCAAGTGCGATACAGAGGACGCTCCAGAAACTAATGTTCAGGAGGACAGTGCAAGCGAGATACGGAGGACGTTCCGGAAACTAATGTTCTGGAGGACAGTGCAAGTGCGATACAGAGGACGTTCCAGAAACTAATGTTCTGGAGGACAGTGCAAGTGCGGTACAGAGGACGTTCCAGAAACTAATGTTCTGGAGGACAGTGCAAGCGAGATACGGAGGACGTTCCAGAAACTAATGTTCTGGAGGACAGTGTAAATGCGATACGGAGGACGCTCCAGAAACTAATGTTCAGGAGGACAGTGCAAGTGCGATACAGAGGACGCTCCAGAAACTAATGTTCAGGAGGACAGTGCAAGCGAGATACGGAGGACGTTCCAGAAAATAATGTTATGGAGGACAGTGCAAGTGCGATACAGAGGACGTTCCAGAAAATAATGTTCTGGAGGACAGTGCAAGTGAGATACGGAGGACGCTCCAGAAACTAATGTTCTGGAGGACAGTGCAATCGAGATACAGAGGACGTTCCAGAAACTAATGTTCTGGAGGACAGTGTAAGTGCGATACAGAGGACGCTTCAGAAACTAATGTTCTGGAGGACAGTGCGATAGAGGACGCTCCAGAAACATCACTGGTTGTTTTACATGCCCGGTGTAGGAGGATAGAGGCATCAGGGTATCTAGCATTGTAATGCATATGTATTATTGTTAGTACATATGTATTGCGGCGTCTCCGTGGCCGAGTGGTTACGATTGCCAAGTACATATAGCCTGGGAACATTTTGCCGGGCCAGTCATATAAATATAGTCTTAACAGAACAGAAATTTTATTTCGAAAGACTTGTACATTATACATGTCTCCGTGGCCTAGTGGTTAAGGCGTCCGCCTACGGAGCGGGAGGTCGACTCTCGTCAGGGGTTCGTTCTGGTATGGCCGGTTGGTGAGCCGCCAGCTAGTCAAATAATGGTTACCCATTGCCTACCAGCCTGGCCTATAAGCATAGGATTTGAGAAATACTGATGTTCATAAAAATACGGTGTCTCATAAGTCGGACATGGCTGGCCCTTTAAATAGGGATGACACTATATTAAGAAACACTTACTTTTTATACATCGTCTTAACCAAAATAGTAATAACATAATACAATTTTTCACGCGAGAATTTAAATTTAAGTGAGCGTAATATATAAGTTTTGTCGATTACACATTTATGTTCTTTCTAATAACTAAAGATAATTGTATACATTTGGATAAATTATGTATGATATTACTATTATCGGAACTCGTAACACAGAGACAATTAAATCTGTCTCCCATAATTATGCAGTTGTGGAAGTTGTGATAGCGCAGTGGATGCGCGTTCGCTTCAGGTCCGGAGTTCGAGCCCCGCTGGAGCCGTTACGATTGTGCCCTTAGGCAAGGCATTACATTTCCAAGTTGCCTTCTCTCTCCCTCGTGGCGATGGATTCCATCAGGAATGAGGTCATGAGTGATTAATATAAGTTGTAAGAACTTGTTTCGCAATCGAGCTAAACTAAATTTGTATAAACTAAGTTAATTGGAGACTTTAAATAAATTTAAGTCAGACCATTAATTGAGCCGTAATCGAGTTTCGAATAAGATAAACAAGTCATTTTGCCAGAAGTAAAAAATCGACGGACTAGAACCCAGGCTATAGTACATAGACTCAGTCAATGAAATTCAACGTGGATTATTAAAAATTCACACATACAATAGGGTTACGTTTCTTTGCATTTAAAGCGACACTACATCAGTGAAAACGCAAAATTCTACAGAATGTATTTTCCTATTATATGGTATTATTTCTCCCCCCAAATATTTGTCTCAAAAACTGAGTATTTCAACTAATAAACAAACGTTGCATACGCAGTTTGTTGACAAAACAAAATAATGTAAATAGGGTGGACATCCATGAGTAATACAACTCGTGTATCCTGAATAACACGAGTTATGATACAGATTTACCGTTATATCTCACATTTGTGCCTATGCATATTTATTTGTAGACTAATCTTAGGTAAATTACGACATTACCTCGCGTTTAGTAAGTAAGTAATTTGTTTATTATAGTGACCTGTGTACATATCAGACAATATTTACATATAAATTATACAATTAAATACACCCGGCCTATAAGTCACTTACAAATATAATACTAGAAACATATCACATGATAAAACACAGTATTTAGTATTGACTCCGATGACAACACATGTCAATTCAGGAGTATGGATGACCGCTATATCCTACTTTCAATTTTGAAAGCATGTAGACAACAAAAACACTGTTTATTGATTCAATGTTAGTGTTCGAATGTTTTCGGACGAATTTGTAGTAGCAATGCATTTTATTTGCTTTTTGCGATGTAATGTCGCTTTAATTTTATATTACGGTACACACATTTGAAATTCATTACGACGTGGGAGATGTCTGTCAGAAAGACTATGTACATTCCACAAAGTCCTAATCGGTCACCTGGTGTTTTACAGTATTTAGAGCAATGCAATAAACATATAATATCAATATTCGTATTATAAAACACATGACGACTGTTTAAAAATTAGTTTGATCCACCGTCTGACGTTAATAAAATTAACAGTCTTTCAGACGGGACTTTAAACAGATGTCTCGTGTCGGTGCTTTACATCGTGCACGTAAAAGAACCAGGAGACTCTGGAATGGGTCTCTGTTTGTATCATTGCACTATCCTCCAAAAATCTAAAATGACTGATCTCTTCAGAAGGCGTCACTCATATGGGCAACCGGTAGCGACGATAAATAAACGTAAAACAGCACAATAGAAATGAATGTAAATAGTTTTTTTAGTGTACACAGAGGGGCATGAACCATATATTTCAAAAGAAAACAAAACACGTCCTCAATTTAATATTTATTACATTTCAATTGTCTTTCCTTTAAGAGATTGAACATTCAAAACAAAGTATTTAAAACCTCACATAAGTGCGCCATCAACGGGGCAATGATGCCCCCTTCTGCCACAACCCTCAGTCGAATAAGTGCGTCATCAAGGGGGCAATGATGCCCCCTTCCGCCACCACCCTCAGTCGCATAAGTGTGTCATCAAGGGGGCAATGATACCCCACTCCGCCACCACCCTCAGTCGAGTAACTCTGGATCATAGGACAATATTTGCAGAAGAAATACTAGAGGCTTCAATCAGCACACCAGATTGATTGTCACTACACATGTTGATTCACTGTTCGCTATCTTGTATCATGCACATGTTCAACTCATGGGTTTTTAAGCCGCATGGTTTTGAATAAACTGTCTGTCAATCAGATGTACATATTGGTCAAATATATTGTGATCACCTATGAATATTATTATTATATTTCGGGTTTTACGCCTGCATCAGCACCATTTTGGGCTATATCGCCGGCGGGCAGTTTACCTAACACCTTTCCTGGGCAGGCTCCAGCGGTTAACCAGTACTTGGGTGCACCAACCTCCGTAAGAAACTGCCAACTTCTTCATATAAATGAAACACGGTCTGAGTGGGGCTCGAACCCGTGACCATCAGAGATGATAGGTTACAGTGGTATACAAGTCAGCGACCTTAACCACGGAGGCGGACTCACCTATGAATAGAATTTAATAAAAAGTAGTGTCACTGTTTACACGGTTTTCCCATTAATTAGACCCGAATTGTTTATACAAATATATATTAGCTTGATTGCCAAACAAGTTCTTACAACTTATATTAATCACTCTCGAGACCTCATTCCTGATGGAATCCATTGCCATGAAGGAGAGAGAAGAGGCAATGTGGAACATGTAACAAAGCGTGAACTCATCAAGAGTCCTATTAAGAATTGTTAAATTAAATTGACAATGTGACAATCGTTTTAATGGGAATCACAGATGATCACAAGGAACCATACATAATCGAGATGCTTCTGTGGGTATTAATTTGCGTTATTGACCTAGTTTTCAAAAGTCAAGGCCATATTGAACTGGGCTGTCAACAAGATCTCACTTGCTACTATGCTACAACAAAATTGGGCCATGATGGCCCTGTATCGCTCACGTAACTCCACATTTTTTTACCCAGGTGTCACAATTTTAACAACTTTAAAAGAGCATGGTACATTGATCATTCCTATAAAATGTTGCCAAAATGCGATCAGTAGTTCTTGAGAAGATGTTTTAAGAATGTGTGCTACTTTTAGACAGCGGCCATCTTGAATTACGTAATTTTTACAATTATGTAATCCCCCACCTATCATGACCATAAATGGTGAATATAGACCCAATGGCTACTGAGGAGAAGACGTTTGAATATGTTCACTATAGACCCAATGGCTACTAAGGAGAAGACGTTTGAATATGTTCACTATAGACCCAATGGCTACTGAGGAGAAGACGTTTGAATATGTTCACTATAGACCCAATGGCTACTGAGGAGAAGACGTTTGAATATGTTCACTATAGACCCAATGGCTACAGAGGAGAAGACGTTTGAATATGTTCACTATAGACCCAATGGCTACTGAGGAGAAGACGTTTGAATATGTTCACTATAGACCCAATGGCTACAGAGGAGAAGACGTTTGAATATGTTCACTATAGACCCAATGGCTACAGAGGAGAAGACGTTTGAATATGTTCACTATAGACCCAATGGCTACTGAGGAGAAGACGTTTGAATATGTTCACTATAGACCCAATGGCTACTGAGGAGAAGACGTTTGAATATGTTCACTATAGACCCAATGGCTACTGAGGAGAAGACGTTTGAATATGTTCACTATAGACCCAATGGCTACAGAGGAGAAGACGTTTGAATATGTTCACTATAGACCCAATGGCTACTGAGGAGAAGACGTTTGAATATGTTCACTATAGACCCAATGGCTACAGAGGTCAAGACGTTTGAATATGTTCACTATAGACCCAATGGCTACTGAGGAGAAGACGTTTGAATATGTTCACTATAGACCCAATGGCTACTGAGGAGAAGACGTTTGAATATGTTCACTATAGACCCAATGGCTACTGAGGAGAAGACGTTTGAATATGTTCACTATAGACCCAATGGCTACAGAGGAGAAGACGTTTGAATATGTTCACTATAGACCCAATGGCTATTGAGGAGAAGACGTTTGAATATGTTCACTATAGACCCAATGGCTACAGAGGAGAAGACGTTTGAATATGTTCATTATAGACCCAATGGCTATTGAGGAGAAGACGTTTGAATATGTTCACTATAGACCCAATGGCTACTGAGGAGAAGACGTTTGAATATGTTCACTATAGACCCAATGGCTACTGAGGAGAAGACGTTTGAATATGTTCACTATAGACCATGGCTACAGAGGAGAAGACGTTTGAATATGTTCACTATAGACCCAATGGCTACAGAGGAGAAGACGTTTGAATATATTCACTATAGACCCAATGGCTACAGAGGAGAAGACGTTTGAATATGTTCACTATAGACCCAATGGCTACAGAGGAGAAGACGTTTGAATATGTTCACTATAGACCCAATGGCTACAGAGGAGAAGACGTTTGAATATGTTCACTATAGACCCAATGGCTACAGAGGAGAAGACGTTTGAATATGTTCACTATAGACCCAATGGCTACAGAGGAGAAGACGTTTGAATATGTTCACTATAGACCCAATGGCTACAGAGGAGAAGACGTTTGAATATGTTCACTATAGACCCAATGGCTATTGAGGAGAAGACGTTTGAATATATTCACTATAGACCCAATGGCTACAGAGGAGAAGACGTTTGAATATGTTCACTATAGACCCAATGGCTACAGAGGAGAAGACGTTTGAATATGTTCACAGACGACGGACAGACACATTGCAGTAACCTCATGAGCGTCATGTGATCTGAAAATAAAAGAGTAGAAATAGCTGATTATCGTCAAAGCATATCTTTAACCAATTTTGAAGAGATTACAAGGCAATTGTTGACAAACCGACAAACAAAACATGTTAGTAATACCACACCCAATAATGGCTCCGGTGAACTAAATATATACTTATGGACAAAAGTTTTGCACAGGTATTTTTTATATATCGGTAATTAAAGTCAAGAACAAGCAGTATCACATTAGATATTATGTAATCTAAATAGTGCGTGAGTGAGTATTTGGTTTAATGGCACATCAGCACAAAGATTTTGACCAACTTTTTAGAGACTGTGTATGATACAATTTAGATTAAAGTACATGTAGAAGTAAGTGGATGGTAGCCATCGTTACATGTATTTACAACTGAAAGACATAGCAACACATACGCATGAACAACTTATACAGCTCATGACGGTCACCACTCATTAATAACAAAGAAAGAAAAGACAAGATTTCTCAAGAAAATATTTGAATTTTGATTAAAGAAAATTGGACACTCTTAAGGGCGCAGTCCTCTTTACAAAGGGGGGTTACTTCACCTGTATATGCTCAAGTGTGCAACATAAACACCTAATAATTCACTATATAAGAATCTAGTGCCTGTACAACTGAAGTTCGGGAACAAAATTTGTTTCTTTTTATTGGGGGAGGGGGGATTAAAGTGGCACTAACAGGCTTAGGTCATATGGCGTCTCTCCAGCGATCATTTGTGGAGGAAGACACCGAGTGCCCCCGCAAACAACCACCGTGAAAAGTATGCTAATGTTGGTGATGATCTACAAGCCATCACTGATGTGTAGGTATGAAGATATCGTAAATGCAGTAATTCGAAAAGCACCCAAGGAAGAGGAAATGAGTTCCCGGACTGCGATGACCGTCCGCCTGCAATACGTTTGATTGAGAACGTTTATGAACGTTTCTTACAGAACTGCCAGTTGTGGCGGGAATGGCAGAAGAGAGGCGACGCTCGGGTGGATGCTGTATATAGAATAATGGAAGCCAAAAACCAACCATTCAGAAGGAGGTTCTGCAAGAGAGTAAGCAGCTTTCTATAGTAGGTCCTGATGTGAAGGGAGATATTGCAAATGCAGTAATTCCTAAAGCACCAAAGATTGTGCGACAAATAAATGACGGCAAGCAGGATGTGGTATACAAAGATAAAGCAGATAAACAATGTGGTCGATGGCATAGCAAGGACGAAAAGCTTGACTAAGCTCAAGTTTTAAAGTTATGTTTTAAAATATTATATCTTTATGTATTAATATTGATATTATCCAGCACAGTTAATGTCGCTCCAGGGTCTCTCTACATACCTATTGCACAGGTATTTATTTAGGGCACAATAAACAGGAATACATAGAATGTAACTGGAGCGAAAATATCACAAAATGTTGACATACACTCCATAACTGGAATAGAAGAAAATAAACATTTTCTAGGAAAAAATACAAATTATAAAAGCGTTACTACTACCAAAGTTTAATTACCTACCTAATTCAAAGCATTTAAGTACCGCCAAAGGTGATTAAGGAAATAAACACAATGTTTATCGAGTTCCTCTGGTGTAATAAACGCGAATAAATACGGGCAACTTTAATAGGACCTAAACCTTTGGGTGGCTTAAATATGATTGACGTAGAATCCATTAAAACCAAGTTCATAAAACAATCAATGTCGCAAGAGAAGGCAAACTGGAAAACAATGAAAGACATTACTGGTATTTCTATTACCTCCCTTGATGGATAAAGTCAGATTTATCCCAAAATGTATATTGGTCCTTTTAGTTGGAATCCTTTGTTTTTACTGTTGTCGTCTAATCAGATGTTGCGTTATGATAAATCTAATTTTATCAAAATCATGTTAATTAATTGAAACAATTTTACAATAAGGTATCCATTGGATATGCTAAAGAATATATGTCGAGATTTAATAATTTCATACGGTATTTATAGACGAAAATACAGATAAAAATGGAAAACATGTGGTGCAAAGGAAACAGCGATAAAAACAGAGGAAACCAATTAAGAGGACCGTTATACTTTTAGGAGTATTCAGGGGCAGTAACTGACTAATGCTTCTCGTTCCACATTATCATCTACGATCAACAGGTAACGAAATGCTAATATTTTATAAGAATACAGAGAAATTACAAGCTCTATGTTTACCTGAAATTTCAGACTTTTACAAAGATTTGTTAAATATTTGGTTTAAACTTAAAAGCCTCTACTAAAATAACCAATTTTGTAGAAATATGAATGCAAATAATATGGGGAAATAAATTTATCAAACTTTTAAACTGGAAAATGTTTACTATTTACAAGTTGGATCAATTCTAATATTCTATATGTGATTTAACAAAGTAACAATTGGTGAAGAACTTATTTTAACAAAGTTAAAAGACAAATGCAATGAGAGACATCTCTAATTCTCTATTACCTCCCTTGGCAGATAAGGTCTGATTTATTCCAAAATGTGAATAGGTCCTTTTAGTTGGAATCCTTTGTTTTTACTGTTGTTCCCTAACCAGATGTTGCGGTATGATAAATGTGATTTTATCAAAAGTGTTAATTAACTGATTAACATTCTTTTCAAATAAGTACCCATTGTATATACTGTAGGAGACCTGTTGAGATATAGTAATTTAATACTCGTAAGAATCGATAGTGGAATAAAATTGTTAGCATGTTGTGCAAAGGAAACAACGATAAAAATAGAGGAAAACACTTATAGGATCTACCTACTTCTAGGGAGTGTTCAGGGGCAGTAACTCACCGATGTCTCTTATTGGATAGCAGAACTATCAATGCTAAAATAGGCGAGTCCGAAACATACACTCGCAACAGAAACATCCATTAAAACAAAATTAAAGACAGTAAAGACCATACTTGGTAACAACATAGAACTTATGTTATATTTTTATATTTATTATGTTATGTTATATTTCGGGTTTTACGCCTGCATCAGCACCATTTTGGGCTATATAGCCGGCGGGCAGTTTACCTAACAACACCTTTCCTGGGCAGGCTCCAGCGGTTAACCAGTACTTGGGTGCACCAACCTCCGTAAGAAACTGCCAACTTTTTTATATAAATGAGACACGGCCTTAGCGGGGCTCGAACCCATGACCATCAGTGATGATAGGTTACAGTGGTATACAAGTCAGCGACCGTAACCACTCGACCACGGAGACGGACAACATAGAACTAAATAACATGAACAACAAAATGGTTTATAAACACATAATTGATGAAAAAACATTGCTAAGCTTTACACTCGCAAATATTGGGATTTAGAATTCAAACAAGACACACTGGCAATCATTCTACAAACATTTACATACCATCCCGGACAATAAAATTCGTCAGTTCAAGTACAAACTGATTAATAACATTATCCCCTACAGACAACTACAACACAGATGGAAATTAGCTGGCTGATTCACCAAACTGCAACATATGCAATACATTAGAAAACTATCAAACATGTTTTCGTTGCATGCAACACTATAATTAACGGTGTGATAAGAATGAGCTATGTTGCAAATCTTTCCTGAAAGTTCCCAGTTTACAGCGACTCTTCAGCCACACGTTAGTTAACTCTTTTGAGGCAAATATCGGCATTTATCATATATCTGAATTGATCAAAATATATTTGGCGCCGAGGAAGGTGTTGTCAGAATTTTGGTGCCAAAGAGTTAAGAAAAACAGAGTTGGGACATGAGAGCATTGCTTAGACTCTATCTAGAATATATAAGTAAGTAGGTCATTGTTTATTATAGTGACATGTGCATACACACGTAGTATGGAACACGTACATAAATAACAAGACAAATAGCACCCCGACCCAGTGGGTCTATAAGTCACCTTAAATATAATAAAAATACAAAATTGTGAAGTTCTAACATTCTAACTTTCAACCGTATTAAAGGCATGTACATGTATGGTATATGACAATTATATGATGAATAGATACTTGTACAGATTTGGTCGGTCAACATGTCCCATGAGGCACAACAATATATAAAACGCTAGCAATTTATTTTATATTTAGAGTTGGGATCATAATGATACATGTAAGAAGAATGAATATGAAAATCATGAATTATACAGAATTGATCTCCTGTGAAGATAAGATCTCATTATGAACATTACGAATATACCGTATGGATCGCTAAATAGCAAAATTCCAACTCGTTTCATAAAATATGCTATGAAATCACCACTTGTGTAAGATTCTTTTCTCTCTCATTACAATAGCGTGCTTGTTTGAATAAATAACGGTCCTACTTTCATTTTGGCGCCAAGATTCAGCGCAAATTGTTATGACGTCACTACGCAAAGCAGCGCTATATTGAAAGTGTTAAACAGCGCCAATACCTCTTTTAAATCATAGTGCGTCTTACCATTAACGTTATGTACCAATGCAAATAGAAATAAGCATACTTTAAAGATTAATTTACAAAACATTATTCTCTCAAACAGTAAGAACCCTTTCAGGTGTTATTACACGTGTGTACATATAAAAAAAATACGAGATGACTGTATTACACTGAATACAAGCAATGTTATGTGATAAAATAGGATTATTAGAATTATACATTCCCGGTAAATCTTGCATATAATAATTATATGAACACAGAGAAAATAATTCAACACAAAAAACATTGCAAAAAAAGAGGGCATACACGATCGGCCATGTATTAGAAATAGAAAATAAAACCAATTTGCTTTGTTTTTTATAAATTAATTTGACAATTATTTGTTATATATTTATGTTTTAGAAGTTGATTCAGCTTCAATCGGTTGTGACAACTAGTGGAGATATAGTAACAACAGTTTAAACGTTGTTGTTCAGACCGCACTAGTTGCCTCTACGTTCTGCAAGTTCCGGTTGCATTGCACATACGGTCACAGAACTACATGGGGTGCTGCAGCAGTGCCTGATGCCTTGCATCAGAAGGCAGGATACCATGCATCAGAAGGCAGGATGCCTTGCATCAGAAGGCAGGATGCCTTGCATCAGAAGGCAGGATACCATGCATCAGAAGGCAGGATGCCTTGCATCAGAAGGCAGGATGCCTTGCATCAGAAGGCAGGATACCATGGATCAGAAGGCAGGATACCATGCATCAGAAGGCAGGATACCATGGATCAGAAGGCAGGATACCATGCATCAGAAGGCAGGATACCATGGATCAGAAGATAGGATACCATGGATCAGAAGGCAGGCAACCATGGACCAGAAGATAGGATACCATGGATCAGAAGGCAGGATACCATGGATCAGAAGGCAGGATACCATGGATCAGAAGGCAGGATACCATGGATCAGAAGATAGGATACCATGGATCAGAAGGCAGGATACCATGGATCAGAAGGCAGGAAACCATGGATCAGAAGATAGGATACCATGGATCAGAAGGCAGGATACCATGGATCAGAAGGCAGGATACCATGGATCAGAAGATAGGATACCATGGATCAGAAGGCAGGATACCATGGATCAGAAGGCAGGCAACCATGGATCAGAAGATAGGATACCATGGATCAGAAGGCAGGATACCATGGATCAGAAGGCAGGCAACCATGGATCAGAAGATAGGATACCATGGATCAGAAGGCAGGATACCATGGATCAGAAGGCAGGATACCATGGATAAGAAGATAGGATACCATGGATTAGAAAAAACAGGATACAATGGATAAGATAGAATACAATTAGAAGATAGGATATCAGAAGACAGAATACAATTGATCAGAAGAAGACAGGATACTTCAGATCTGAGGGAAGACCGGTTATTATGGATTACAAGACGGGACTTCAAATAAAACAAGAGCTGTCGGACAAACCGCACGCTATGCCATTTGAAAATTTGCATTAATGTTTGTCATGCAAGTGTATATTGTATGTTGGTGAGATGAGCGTTGTTTAAAACAATGTTATCTTGTTAATGTCACAAAATGCTTACAATAGCATACAGTGTGGGTGGATTGATTCTGAAGATGAGTATTGTACAGGTGAAGTTCTGTTTTTAGTGCACTAAAACACGTTAACATAATTGTATTTACTTTCATGTTCTGCTTTCATGTAAATTACATGAATATTGACTTTAAGATCTTTCACATAAACGGTAGAATTAACTAATTCACTCAAATTCTGTTTTCACACACAAAACACATGAATAACTTATTCACTTCAAGTTCTGTTTTCACACAAAACACATGAATAACTTATTCGCTTCAAGTTCCGTTTTCACGCAATATACATGAATAACGTATTCACTTCAAGTTCCGTTTTCACGCAAGACACATGAATAACGTATTCACTTCAAGTTCTGAAAACAGAATGAGTAAGTCAAACAAGATATGTGGCCAGACCACATGTGTCTAGAAGGATTAGATGATAGGATATCATGTACTAGAAGCAGATAGGATATCAAGGACTAGAAGCAGATAGGATATCAAGGACTAGAAGCAGATAGGATATCAAAAACTAGAAGCAGATATGATATCAAAGACTAGAAGATAGGATATCAAGGACAAGAAGATAGGATATCAAGGATTAGAAGAAACTAAAACAAAAAGTAGAGATATCTAAGATGGAATGTGTCGGATAATACCAGATGAGATAAGCAGACAGTGACACATGAATGTTCTTAATTTAATATTTATTTATTAATCTTACTGAATGTAGCAACTAGTTGAATCATTATGGGGTCTCTGTGGGTCGAATGATCGCAAACGTTAGGACAATTTTATCTTACAAAAATTCCCTGCCAACTGTACTCGTGTATACTGCGCAGCAGAAAAACCCTACAACGGATTGTAGCAATAAATATGCGCATTATACATAGCAAACTACGGTATAACATTGGATATATGTTAATTCAAGGTACGGCTCATCAACCATGCCACGCTAGCTGCAGCAACTAGGTACAAAAATATCAACCAACAAGTAAAAGCTTGTGAACCCATGATAACACACCTGGCGAAAAGTACGGGAACGTTAATTAAAAAAAGGGGGGGAAAAACACACATCAGAAAAGGTAAGATTTCTTCATAAAGAATCTAAGAAATCAAACGCGTTTAATGGACAGTCAATCGTGAATCGGAAAGCAAAACAAAAATGGAAAAACAAAACAAAAATGGACAAATTAAATCTGTAAATTGTGGATCAGAAAATCACTGATTTGGGGGTGGAATGTCAGGCGGATAAATGTAACATATCCCGACCGTCAAAAAAGAAACAGAGATCATTAACCAATGTGCAAAGTGTATCACAGGATTATGTGCGGTCACTCTCCTGAGTGAATGTGCAGACACCTATTTATTGGTTAATATTCAATTGTAATGTTTGGTTTTTTTTGGGGGATAACAATAATTTTAAAAACAAGAAAGATATGAACAACATATGACATAATTACCAAGGACATTAAGTACTCCAGGTGTACATGTATGTATAGTACTCAATTTAGTTACACATTTATGGCATATTGTATATGCCAAAGGAAAGTTTCACTGGAATATGTACTACCACGTCAGGGGGGTTCATTCTAGGTCAGAATTTTTGGGGGAGAGTGAGAAAGCGCGCGATCACATCCATAAAAGATGCTATGACAAAGTATGGTTAAAATGTACAGCATGACCATTAAATACAACATTTGAATAGAAGGAGTGCTTTATAGTGTATCTTACTGGGCAACATTTTTTTCATCTAGAATGATCCCTACACCACGTCCTGCCGCACTTCGTCCTGCCGCATCGGAAATCAGATAGGACATCTAAGACTGACAGCCTTTCCAATAGCTGTTGCTACATCACGCATTGTTTACATACGTTTGCTGATGAACAATGCACGTGTACAGGAGAGGGATCTACATACAGTCCATACTCGCCTATAATACAACCCTCCTAGTTTGGGCGTGAAATCTGTGGGTGTGTGGCATGCACTCGCATATAAGACGGACTGATATAATGGACAAAAGACACAAGTATAAATTGCATGTTAGACGAGTGCAAGACTGCAAGTTGCAGAAATTGCCAGTGTCTGAGTGCTTTCTTTTCTAAAATCTTGATTTTAACACACGCTTATAAGACGGGAAGCCACATTGAGGCCATAATCTGGTGGCAAAAAACTTGTGCTATAGACATTAAGTAGTTTATACTTTCTTCTCAATCCTGTTGATGCATACACGACAGTGCTATATTTACTCGATATATCAGGGATCCCTCTGTCTGAATGTTTGTCTGTGCCACTCCGGTCGCCAATTGAAAAACACTGGAGCCAATTTAAAAAACTTGGAGCCAACTAAGAGCCATACAGTTCACAAATAAATATTTGAAGCCATATATTTGACAAAACATGTGCCAAAAAAAAAGTTTAAAAAAAAAAAGGTGCGCCAATAGTTTTGCCAATTCACAAAATTTAGCGCCAATATTTGTTTTTGTTGCAATTGGCGCCATTAGCGACCGACAGCGGGAACCCTGTATATATGACATGGTTAAAGCTGATACAGCCGGCGTCACACGAAAATGGGCACTCTGACATAATTAACAAAAACGAAGTTGATATAGGAGATCAATACCATAACATTTCAAAAACAAATCCTGAAAATTTCAACTCAATACGTTACTAATTCAGGAAGTTGCGACTTGTTTAGTGACACGCATAAACGTATGTTTTTGAAAGAACGTTCGAACCATCGCGCAAACATTAATGACGTTCTATATTCTGTTTGGTTGCTTATAATGTCAGTATGTTTTTACTATCAATTTTAGGAAATGCACATATATTAAGATAAGAAATTGCTATTGTTCACATCATCATTCACATTGATAGTCAACTTTCGTTAATATCACAATTTGACTGAATATCACGACATTATCTTTTTCTAACAAAACTGATGGGCTTGGAAACATTGTTCCTATGGCAACATTCCCCCCCCCGAAATGTTTACGCTAGTTAACCCTTTCAACACCACAAGCCTCTCAATAGGCTTACAAAAAGTGTTATATGTTGTGTTACATTTCGGGTTTTACGCCTGCATCAGCACCATTTTGGGCTATATCGCCGGGGGGCAGTTTACTTAACAACACCTTTCCTGGGCAGACTCCAGCGGTTAACCAGTACTTGGGTGCACCAACCTCCGTAAGAAACTGCCAACTTTTTCATATAAATGAGACACGGCCTGAGCGGGGCTTGAACCCGTGACCATCAGTGATGATAGGTTACAGTGGTATACAAGTCAGCGACCTTAACCACTCGACCACGGAGGCGGACCTTTCAAAAAGTGTAGATCCAGATGAGCCGACTCATGACGGGCCGTCTCATCAGGATCTGCACTTTTTGCCAATAATATTACTATTTTTTAGACAAAATTACCCATTTTGATAAATGAACTGGTCCGAATGTAATTTTCTTATTAATTTATTGGTCTGATAATATCATGCACCAGTCCATGTCAGTTACTTGGGGTTGAATGGGTTAACATCGAAATTTAAACGGATTAGCGTTAACTAACAATCCCTAGAAATTATACAGTAACGTAAAGAGGTGGGAAAATGCGTAATTTTAATTTTTTCACTTTCTTCCATTTTTATATTATATACAACCCTGTCAGAATTTTTGGGAGAAGTGAGAAAGTGTGCGATCGCGTCCTTAAATGGTGTTATTTAATAAATTTCAACAAATATGATTAAAATGCACAGTATAACCATTAAATAGAACATTTAACGTTGCCTCTTCTCTCTCCCTCGTGGCGATGGATTCCATCAGGAATGAGGTCTCGAGAGTGATTAATTAATATAAGTTGTAAGAACTTGTTTCGCAATCAAGCTAAAATAATTTGCATAAACTAAATAGAACATTGGGAAACGAAGGAGTGCTTTATAATGGGCCAGTGTATCTTACTGGACAAAAGTTTGTATGAAAATTGTAAAAACAAAAAGAAAGGGAGAAGTGGGGGCACACAGAGGGCGATGTCTGGGTCTCCAGGGCAACTATTTCACCCACATCACCCTCTAGAATGATCACTGTATAATATATACACTGCTTTCAACAGTAATTTTACATGTGGTAAAAATAAAAGAGAAAAGACAAATGCCTTTTTTGGCACTACCTAACTATTCGATCTTGTTGTTTAAGGTAAGCATAGTATAGGTGTATATATAATCTTAAACCCATATCAACCTAATATCGAGTGTTATAAATCTTAAACTCATATCAACCTAATATAGAGTGTTATTATCTTAAACCCATATCAACCTAATATCGAGTGTTATTATCTTAAACCCATATCAACCTAATATCGAGTGTTATTATCTTAAACCATACCAACCTAATAGTGTTATAATCTTAAACCCACATCAACCTAATATAGAGTGTTATAAATCTTAAACCCATATCAACCTAATATAGAGTGTTATAAATCTTAAACCCATATCAACCTAATATAGAGTGTTATAAATCTTAAACCCATATCAACCTAATATAGAGTGTTATAAATCTTAAACCCATATCAACCTAATATAGAGTGTTATTATCTTAATAACATATCAACCTAATATGGAGTGTTATAAATCTTAAACCCATATCAACTTAATATCGAGTGTTAATATCTTTCGCTGCCAACGTCGCCTTTCAGCGTATTGGTTCAGACTGACAACGTCGCCTTTCAGCGATTTCCGATGTGGTTTTACTTTCCGTACATTTGCGTACATTTTACAACAATTAACGACTTGCATTCACGACTACTTTACGGCAGTTCGAACGATTTACGTTCTAATGAACAGAGACGCGGAAGTGATAAAAAATGTTGCTAAAATCGTAAATTACACGCGTTTTTTGTCAAATTTTCGACAGGACAAAATTTGTAAACAATGCCACACCCACTTCTCGCCCGGGATGAGGTTCTGGACAGAATTATGAACGATTCCGACTCAGGATCTGAATACGAAATGTCAGATGAGGTAAGAAAGTGTGGAAATTATGTTTTACATCCACTTTTGGAATAACAAAAGTGCCAAATGCTCACCTGTACGCTATGTTTACATACGACACAAGTGGGCTATTGACGTGTCATTGTTGTCAAGTTGCGTGCAACATAAAACAAACGTTTTTTATACGTTGAACAAGCCAGATTACTTGCATGAACTATCTTTTTAGCCATAATTGTGCTGTCAAAATAAAATATTATTATAATCTCATACATAAAGACATATCTATA
>CM026399.1:25683662-25699342 GCA_014843695.1 Archivesica marissinica
ATCAATATCATGGGTAACATCGTGAAAACGTCCCAGTTGTCCAGAGAATAAACGGGGGTAACGGTCAAATAACTGACTAATATCGTCCCTGTGGTCTGGGTTTAAATGACTGATATCCGGCCAGGTTTTCTTAGGTACAGATTCAAGAGGACTGCAAGGCTCGAATTCTTTCTCAATGTCCGTAGGGGCTTGGTAATCTAATAGGGTAGGGTCTTGGGACTCATACACCGGACTACTATCAGCTAGAGCTGCACCCTCCTCCCTACCTGTCCAGGGCTTCAACTGGTTTACATGCATAACCCGGTATTTTACTCTCTTATCAGGCATGTATATAATATAGGTATGCGACGCTACCTTTTCGTGTACCGGATACGGTCCCTGGAGGGCATTTTTCAGCTTATTACCTTTTAACGGTAATCGTACTAACACTAATTCACCACGCTGGAATACACGCATTTTCGCTTTCTTACTTCTGTCATACTTTGTTTTACGACCATCTGCTGCCTGTTGTGCATTCTCGCTGGCGTCACGTAACGCTTCAGCTAATCTATGACATAATTCTTGTACATAGTTATTTATGGGGATCCCTTCATCCCGCTCATTTCTAGCCCAGAGATCATAAGTGGAATCTAGATTATCTCTAGGTTCGCGCCCATATAGAAGGTAGAAGGGAGAATATCCTGTGCTAGAGTGCTCTGCACTTCTATATGCAATTAATAGCCAGGGTAGCATCTCATCCCAAGACGATAGAGTTCTCCCCAAGGATTCTAAGCATGGTTTTCAATGTACCATTATATTTCTCTATTGATCCGTTGGTTTGAGGCCTGTAACTCGTGCTAGTTAAGTGACGTATATCGTGCTCGGCTAGGAAGCGTGTGAATGTTTCAGCTATGAAAGCGCTTCCTCGGTCAGTCAACAGGGTCTGGGGATTTCCATGTCGAGATATTATCTCGATCAGGGCTTTTTGTGCATTAACAGCTGTCGCTGCGGCGCATGGGAAAGATTCCGTATATTTAGTGGCATGATCAATAAAATTCAAGATATACTGGTTCCCATTTATAGTTTTCTTCATGGGTCCAACGAAATCAGCGTATATAAATTTGAATGGTTGGGATATAATGGGCAGGGGTTTCAATGGGGCTACAGTGGCTTTCTGTCCCTTACCCGCTCTCTGGCACGGCCCACAGCTATGGCAGAATCGTTTAACATCTGCGCGGATTCCCGGCCCAAAGAAGCGGCGCTTAATGCGCTTCAGGGTCTTACTAGGTCCCTGGTGTCCCGTACTTAAACTGTCATGGGCGAGTCCCGTTATATGATCCCGGAATCCCCGTGGAACTACCACCTGATCAGATATTTTCCAGGGTCGAACTTTGGACGTGTCTTGAGGTTGTTCTCTCCTCATAAGTAGTCGGGGTTCGAGCTGGATGTAATATCCTTGCCGAATAGGTGTTCCTTCTTGAGCCATTTCCCAGAGGGGTGCTACGGTCGGGTCATTATTCTGTTCTTGCAATAATTTATCAGGACTCAAATCGTCAATAGAGGGAATATTTTGGGGTTTAACTGTACTGGCTTTCTCAGAGGGGGAATTGATCTCAATTGTATTCCGAAAAGGTAAGACATTGTGATTTGTATCGGTCGTGTTTTCTGAGTCTGGGTTGGACGTGACAATTTCATCAAACGGGATAATTTTCTTATTTGAGCGTGTACCCACGCCACAGGTAATCAAATCAGTGACAGGGGCAGTTTCACAGTCGTTACCTATTATAAGATCCACCCCCGCGGTGCATCTGTGTTTTAATACAGCCACCTTCAATGTTCCTTGGTATATTGGACAATCGACGCTAATCTTTGCTATCGGATAATTACCCGGGATATAATTGACACCGCGGATTGTTACCCGTTCACCTGTGTATTCTAAATGATCAGCGGTCTGATCAGTGGCCGACAATAAACTAATTGTCGCACCTGAATCTCTCAAATACGTCACTTGTGCGGTGTTATTATTTATGCGACCATCTCGGTATTTTCATATGAGTTCACTGGCTCATTGGTTATAAAGGCTGAACTATGAGTAGTGTTTGACACTTGGTGTCCGTTTGCTAGGTTTCTAGTACCCCTGTACCTAGGTGAATGGGGATCTGCCCAACACTCTGTTCGTCCGTGGCCATTACGCCTACAATAACTACAATATTTTTCTATCCGGGGAGTTCTATGGGTAGCTTGGGAATTATCTATCCTAATATTGGGTCGATACATGGGTGATGGGATATATGGCCTTGGGGCTGGAGGTCGGTGTGCTGTATCTCTGGGTTTCACATTCGGATTTGAATTAATCCGTGTCCTGGGCGCTAATCTGCGATGGAGGTTATATTCATCAGCCAGGGAAATACATTCCTGGAGAGTAGATGCTTTCTTATCCAGAATGAACAAATTAAGCTCATCACTTAGCTGGGAATCGAATCTATATCTCAAGAGCAGCTCGATCCAGTTGACCTCGCTCGGATCATTGTTCTCCGTCCATAGAGTCATTTGCTCCCTTAATTCCTTAATGAATTCGGAATATGTCTGCTGAGGTTTCTTTCCCCAAGAGAAGAAATTCTTTCTATATACAGTGGGTGAGAGTCTATATTCATCCAAGATGGCGGCCTTGAGGGTATCGTAATTATTAGCGTCTTGGACAGGAAGAGTGGCATATATATTTCTGGCCTTGTCGGACAACTTGTCTATAATATGGCCCACCCATGTTTGTTTGGCGACCTGGCTAGCTTCGAACAGTCTCTCACAGGTTGCGAAGAATTTATCTGGCCTCATAGTCTGGGTCCAAATAGGAACAGAAATGTTTGTCTTAGAGGGCCTATTATCTGTATGGAGGGGGTTATTTTGCTGAGATTCCTGATCTCTCTGGATTTCTCTCATGCGAATCTCCATCTGCATTTTCTCCCTTTGCATTCTTTCCTCCCTGTCCCTTTCTTTCTCTTCTCTTTCCCCTCTTTGTTTTACTTCTTCCCTCTCTCTTTCTCTCTCTCTTTCTTCTCTTTCCCTCTCTCTTCTTCTCTTTGTTTTACTTCTTCCCTCTCTCTTTCTTCTCTTTGTTTTACTTCTTCCCTCTCTCTTTCTCTCTCTCTTTCTTCTCTTTGTTTTACTTCTTCCCTTTCTTTCTCATAAATCTCACCCTGACGTTCCAGATTTGCCTGATTAAAGAAGGGAAGTCTCATTAATTTGTCCAATATCTCATCACCTGTTGTCTGCAAGTCGGGGTGAACCGGCCCCTCAGTTTCCTTATTAGCACTCCTAGTTGTAGCCATTTTATTTTTTTATTTCCCAAAATTTTTAATCCCCAGAATGTATCTCCAAATGTATTATAGAATTGAGTTCAATAAAATGAAGTAAATCACTAATATAATTTTAATGATAATATTAAGCCTCTATGAAAAGAAAACTGGTACTTACCGAAGTCTGTCTCGTCCGTTAATCCAATATATAATTTATCACATATTCAAAGTTTGCACATTTCCAATAATTTAATCCATTTCATTAATTTAATAATTCGTCGACGTCTTTCACTTATTTCCAAATTCTAACACTGTCTCGCATGCACTTCTGTTTTCCCACGTTAATTAATAGTCCCTTGTATTCTTCATGTATAAATCCTAGTGTCCTTCACAATATTCCATATATAAATTCTAGTGTCCTTCACAATATGTTACGATATGTCACCTCTTCTTTATTTCCAATCCCGGACGAGCGTCCCAATTGTCGCAAACTCTCCTTTTTCTTCTCGTAATAATATGTCTCGGTTGCTACGGCTCTTACCAGGGTCTATCCTATTGTAGACTCGCTGGAGTTGTCTATGGGGTTTCTTCGTTATTATATGTATTAATGATAACTCAACACAGTATTACATTTCTTCTATATAATATCTTGTTTAAATTGGCATCAGAAATATCCATATATATATAATCAGTGATCTATATATATATACATCGTATCATTAAAAGCTTATTTAACAATCCATTTGTGTGAGCCGACTATGCGCTTACACAGTATCTTTAACATCCAATCTTTCTAATCCGTCATTACTCAATATCACTATAATCTAATCACTGTTTCTGATTAGATTAACTTTTAATCACCTTCTATATGGTTCGCCGAAACTCTATGTTTCTTCTATGGCTGAACAATTTCATTATTCGACAAATCTTTATAAGTTATATTTCTTATAATGTCCATAATATCTAAGTATCATAAATACAGTTTATATGTTCTATATACTAGATTGAGATCACGACCTTTCTCGCTCCTGGAGTTAGGCTCTAGTGTGTCTGATTTATGTTAATAAACTCCATTTCTTATATACATGATTGAATCAGTGTATATATGATATAACAATTCCTAAAACATCTGTTATTCCTAAACATCTGTTATGTTATCTAATATTACACCATCAAACCAGTTCGGTGCCTTTGTATTACATAACTGGACACCTGCAACCACGGCCTTGATAAACTGAGATTAGGCCTAACATCTTAAGTCATTTCCCACGCGAAGCGAGATTGATAATTTTAGGCGCGAAAATAATAGCAGACGATTATGCATAATACAAATATATATATATTACATGGTAAACATTTGGCCATATATAGAAACAGTTTAATGTATTTATATAATACATTACTATTTATATATAACAATAATAAACATTTCGTGCAAATTGGGGTTTTGCACAGCATGGTAAACATTTGGCCATATATAGAAACAGTTTAATGTATTTATATAATACATTACTATTTATATATAACAATAATAAACATTTCGTGCAAATTGGGGTTTTGCACAGTATATAATATGTATGTATTTATATGAATAAACTATATGTGTTCGTTATATGATAACCTTCATACTTCATTTAATTATATATCTACAGTATTATTCGCAAGTTTTCTGTTATATTTTAAATATTTCTCTGTGTCAGTGTGTGTTTACCGATATTGATGTTACATAATAATCACAGTGAATGCTATGAGTACATGTATAATATTATAATTATAATCTCTTGAACATACGAGTATTACACATATTCTGCCGATTTCTACAAGATGCCATTGAGTAAAATAACAATGTATGTAACTGATGAGCAGAGAAAAGAATTGCTGACTTTCTTGCAAAATAAGAACTGGGACGTAGAGATGGAAATAGAAGAAACAGCCACCGCCATGCCCGTTGCAGAGGCTGCTTACGTACCTCCCCCTATGCCTCAGCATGCTGAAGGTGTTGCTGAGTGTCCACTGTGCTTGTGTTCCCCTTGCATAATAAATGAACAGAACAAACAACTTTGGTGGCCTGCTAATAATCGTCCACCGCATAATCTAAATTCACATGAGAGAAAGCTTCTATACAGGAGGTTTTGGGCAATGCTATATAATTGTGGCGCATGGAAAGATGTCAGATATATAGAGAGAAAAGTAGCGGCTAGAAGAGGAGACTGTACTTGGCATAAGAGGGAACTGATGCCTGAATGTGTGGTACAGCAATGCAGGAACTGGCTGCCTAACCCGCGCAACCAGCCTTATTTGGGCCATAAGTGGAGTTGAATTGTTTATACCAGTTGTAAGTACTATAAAAATACAGAACTTCAATTTCAGCAATTTATAACCTCTGATATGTACGTGGGTCATAATAGATATAAGTGGTGCTCATGTATTAGATGTATACCATGCAGGGCCTCGCATGTGGCAAATACGATGTGCGTCGACCGTCAGATTTGTACCGCTATTCCTCGTGTGTTTAGTGCGTCGACCGTCAGATTTGTACCGCTATTCCTCGTGTGTTTAAGGTCAAATATAGGTCAACCTGCAGGCCTTTAAGGTCAAATATAGGTCAGCATGCAGGCCTTTAACAGACAAACAAGACGGACAAGAGATTATCTGATTCTAAAAATAGCTCACTTCCGTGAATTCCAACGGTATTTTTACAAACATCACGTGACTTTCATTCACAAAACTTTACACGCATTGTATAAATGACGTAGCCAAAACACGGTGCGCGTGCAGCATAGTTCAAGGTAGGTATATTGCAGAATAACCCGAGATTGCTTTTACTCTACACGTATGTATGTTATTAACTGGGTCGTGTTAGAATATAGGTTAAATGAATAAGAAAGTAAGATATTGGGAATTTGAACACTCACTGATTAATGTAGGTTGACTGCTTAATAGATGTGACCACTAACACATGTTTGCCTGTATATGGAGCTAGCTTTTTGGTTACTAGTAATTTATTCACATAAACTATGCAGTTTACTATAGGGGAGTATATTCTATAGAACTCCACCTTTACTGATCCATATTTCTTTCTTAGTTTTTAGTTTAAACATATTCTATTGCTTTCAAATAACATACATATACACAGACTGCACACTAATTGTACAACAAATGAAATATAAGGACTATTATATAAGTGAAACTGTTATTATTTATAAGAAACAAATGGGTTGGTTCACATGTTTTACCAACATTAGTGACGACCCTCCACTTATCAAAAATATGTAACATAATGAGCCGACTTTTTCTATAATTATTTAGAAGTAGGGTGTATAGTTCCCACCAGGAAGAACTTTATTCCTCTGGGCTTACAGCAAAATATCACGAGATCAACTTTAAATGAATTTGATAGTGTCGCCCAAATGGGTTATGCAAACCCCGTACTCAGCACTTAATTGAATAGTATTATGGAATACCATTGACCAATCAGATACACCATAAGCAGCGCCATCTATCGATAGTTTAAAATAAATACAACATGTATTGACAAGCAACTGTTCCAGGTCTTTCCTCCACTACGTGCACGTCGTGACCTATGCACAGGTCACAACAGGAATATGGTTCAATGACTTCGCTGACGGAAGACGCGCCATCGGAAACGCGTGACTCTGTACATATACATACAGAGTAACATACGACTAACTAACCTACTTGGCGAGACGGCACCACTTAGTGCTGGAGACGACGGATAGCTGGATTCTTTTAGCCGGCCCCTTCAATGGGAGCGATCTCCTTCAAGGAAGACGGTGGGACGCTGACTTCTTGATGGCGTGAGGACCCCAGTGAAGAAACCGGAACCATTATTGCTGTTGTGAGCTGACAAATCGTGGAGGATGTGGCCCTACAAAGGACCCATTCGAAAGAAGCAACATGATTTGTCACCCTGCGAAGAACGAAGATGCCGTCACAGCTGTCAACATAAACAACTTAGAGATGTCGACATAAACACCGTAGAGAAACCAGTCGCCCAAATGCATTTATGCGGTGGCGACTATAAATAAACGTACATCATCATCAAGCAAATGCTGGCATAACTTGTTGTCCAACGCCAAGTGTGTACTACATATGTGTGATTGTGTTTATATATACGTATATGGGCATATGTATTAAAATAAACTCAAAATGTTGGAAATGTATATTTCTTCTTCATTGTAAACATGTAGCACCCCTATTGTTCCTTAATATCAATTCAAGCATTAAATGCACGACATATGTGCACAAGGAGAGGTCAATATTTATTCACACTCTATCAATATACTAATGTTTAATGTCAAGGTCAGTGTGGCGGAAATGGCTGGACCGGAAGTAGAAACTTTCCGTGACCTGGTTACCGAGAAGATGGCAGAAGAACCATGGTACTACAATCATACAGCAGAAAATGGAATACGGGTATGTAATACTGTAGACAACTATACACATTAGCAGTTGAGAACTTTTGAGTTGCCATATGCATTGTACTTACTTTACAACCTACAATACGATCAACGTATTTGGCAATGGGAATATATTGACCGGATTCAAATCAGCAATTCCAACACCACTCAGTGGATATGGACTGTATTTATAGCCGCAACTCCAACACCACTCGATGGAATATATTGGCCGGATTCATAGCCGCAATTCCAACACCACTCAGTGGATATGGACTGTATTTATAGCCGCAGCTCCAATACCACTCGGTGGAATATATTGGCCGGATTCATAGCAGCAATTCCAACACCACTCAGTGGATATGGACTGTATTTATAGCCGCAGCTCCAATACCACTCGGTGGAATATATTGGCCGGATTCATAGCAGCAATTCCAACACCACTCAGTGGATATGGACTGTATTTATAGCCGCAACTCCAACACCACTCGATGGAATATATTGGCCGGATTCATAGCAGCAATTCCAACACCACTCAGTGGATATGGACTGTATTTATAGCCGCAACTCCAACACCACTCGGTGGCATATATTGGCCGGATTCATAGCCGCAATTCCAACGCCACTAAGTGGATATGGACCGTATTCATAGCCGCAACGCCAACAGCACACACTGTTTAAGGGCCGTGTTCATAGCAATAACTCCCAACTTAGACAAGCGTATACAGGCCGTATCTATGATCCCAATTCTAACTACAGACGGGTCAGTAGTCCAGTGATTAAACCGTTGGATTGCGAATCCAGGGATCGCAGGTTCGATCCCCCATCTGACCCTAAAAATATTAACAGTCTTTCAGATGGGACTTTAAACCGAGCTCTCGTGTCGGTGCCTTACACCATGCACGTAAAAGAACAAGAGGAGACACTGGCTTGGTATCTGTATATATCATTGCACTATCCTCCAAAATATAAAATAACTACTCTTTTCAGGAGGCGTCGCTCAAATATGGGCAACCGGTAGCGACGATAATAATTTAACGCAAATACACATAATTCTGACTGGAATTCGAACATACAGGATTCGAACCTACAGTGGTGAGGGGGCAAGTGATTTGAAGTCGACGACGACGACAACAACAACAACAACAACGACCTTAACCACTCGGCCACGGAGGCGCCAACAATCCCAAGTACACTCAGTAGATAAGGGTTATATAACCATCTACCGGTCGTGTTATGGATATACTACAGATACGTAGTGCTCTACCCTATTGCGATATGCGTTTAAGTGTATAACCCTTATCTATTGAACTGGATTGGAGTTGTGGTTTTGAACACGACACTGAGAAATAATACTATCAATTAGAACATAGATATATTCTGCCATCTTCTTAAATATCCTGCCAGATTTCAGTACCATATACGTCATCGCTGACGTCATCATCATCATCATCATCATCATTATCATCATCATCATTATCTTCTTCTTATTCAACAACAACAACAACAACAACAACAACAACAACAACAACAACAACAACGACGACGACGATAACGACAACAACATTATCATCATCACCATCACCATCACCATCATCATCATCATCATCATCATCATCATCATCAACAACAACAACAACAACATCATCATCAGCAACAATACAAATATCGCATTCGATGCAATCGGATACAGCAACTCGCGTATATCGTGAAGGTTAATACATGTACATCTGAAAACGAAAGTCGATGGAAATAATTGAAGATGGTATACCACAGTTACTGATTAAATCGATTGTAGAGTTCCAGTGTATCAGTTTTCACAGTAAAGATGATTATTTGTATCGGATTATATAAGGTGTACAGATTGCAAACTATACTTATGGTTGTAAAACAACAAATAAAATGCCTATAAAATACATAGTAAAAAGTAAAAACATACAGTCTGTTCATTTATATTTCCAATCTTTCATTTCTTCTGATACCACATCCACTTTGAAGAGGTATTCAAATCAGCCTGAAACACACCAAGAATATTTCAAATTTATTGTTTCAAATAGCCAGTGCTCAAATGTGAATAACGGCACTGTGTTTACACACTGTATTCCTCCGCCAAATAATACAGTATACCAACCTTCAGTTTGCAATGGCCTGAATTCTTATACCACATATTTTCTACACATCAACTAGTGTGAAGTCTTCTCAAGTCACATAATTTCTCACAAACACTATACACTGCCTGTCATGAAAATGCATTTCTACCAACATTTTGTTTTACTATATTAGTTATTTGCATTCGCGGATTCGCACTTCTGCCTATTTACGTATATACAACCTTATGCTCTCACTCGTACAGGGTTCCGTATATTCTGCATTTCTCCATGACGTCGTTTACCTGTATCTTCTCGTGCTTGACGAGACTCTCGCCAAAAACGAGGACCATCGAAACGGAACGCTAATGTTTGAGAGGGCAAAGGGCAAAACGTTCAGAGGTATGACCGTTTCATTTATAATATTACCAGAGCTTAGGTCATACGTCGACTCTCCAGCTATTGTTGGTGAATGAAGACAACCGGGTGCCCCTCCGAGGAGCATTACAGGCACGTGCGGACACCCGGGTAGAACCACCGCAAGCCGGCTGGATAGTTTCCTCACAAAGTAATTCGACACCCCCACTGGGATTCGAACCTACAGTGGTGAGGGGCAAGTGATTTTAACCACTCGGCCACGGAGACCCCCAAATACAATTGTATACTGAATGTTTTAGTTTAACTTTAATCATCTGTCCTTGGTAAAGTCGTATTGCAAATACCCATCATGCAAGTTAATATAGTGCTTTCTACAACTATTTGTAGCATGATGTTCCCACATTAATTTCGACAATGACATAACATACAGTCAAACCTGTGTTAGTGGTCACCTCCATTAATAAACCAACCTGTATTAAACAGCCAGTTTCTAGATTCCCAATATGTTGCTTGGTTTGTTAAGCAGCAACCTGTGCTAAGTAGCCACTTTCTGTGATTCCCTTAGCTGGCTGCTTAATACAAGTCTGACTGTATATTTCATTTTGCATTAAATGGTACAAAACACATCCAGCAAGATAATGTAATATCAGACTGGAAAAAACAGCGTATTGTGGTAGGCAAATAACCTGCGTGGTAGACAGTATTGTGGTAGGCAAATAACCTGCGTGGTAGACAGTATTGTGGTAGGCAAATAACCTGCGTGGTAGACAGTATTGTGGCAGGCAAATAACCTGGGTGGTAGACAGTATTGTGGCAGGCAAATAACCTGTGTGGTAGACAGTATTGTGGCAGGCAAATAACCTGCGTGGTAAACAGTATTGTGGTAGGCAAATAACCTGCGTGGTAGACAGTATTGTGGTAGGCAAATAACCTGCGTGGTAGACAGTATTGTGGTAGGCAAATAACCTGCGTGGTAGACAGTATTGTGGCAGGCAATAACCTGGGTGGTAGACAGTATTGTGGCAGGCAATAACCTGCGTGGTAGACAGTATTGTGGCAGGCAAATAACCTGCGTGGTAGACAGTATTGTGGTAGGCAAATAACCTGGGTGGTAGACAGTATTGTGGTAGGCAAATAACCTGGGTGGTAGACAGTATTGTGGTAGGCAAATAACCTGGGTGGTAGACAGTATTGTGGTAGGCAAATAACCTGGGTGGTAGACAGTATTGTGGTAGGCAAATAACCTGGGTGGTAGACAGTATTGTGGTAGGCAAATAACCTGGGTGGTAGACAGTATTGTGGTAGGCAAATAACATGGGTGGTAGACAGTATTGTGGTAGGCAAATAACCTGCGTGGTAGACAGTATTGTGGCAGGCAAATAACCTGGGTGGTAGACAGTATTGTGTAGGATACTGGTAGACAGTATTGTGGTAGCAAATACCTGGGTGGTAGACAGTATTGTGGTAGGCAAATAACCTGGGTGGTAGACAGTATTGTGGTAGGCAAATAACCTGGGTGGTAGACAGTATTGTGGTAGGCAAATAACCTGGGTGGTAGACAGTATTGTGGTAGGCAAATAACCTGGGTGGTAGACAGTATTGTGGTAGGCAAATAACCTGGGTGGTAGACAGTATTGTGGTAGGCAAATAACCTGGGTGGTAGACAGTATTGTGGTAGGCAAATAACCTGGGTGGTAGACAGTATTGTGGTAGGCAAATAACCTGGGTGGTAGACAGTATTGTGGTAGGCAAATAACCTGGGTGGTAGACAGTATTGTGGTAGGCAAATAACCTGGGTGGTAGACAGTATTGTGGTAGGCAAATAACCTGGGTGGTAGACAGTATTGTGGTAGGCAAATAACCTGGGTGGTAGACAGTATTGTGGTAGGCAAATAACCTGGGTGGTAGACAGTATTGTGGTAGGCAAATAACCTGGGTGGTAGACAGTATTGTGGTAGGCAAATAACCTGCGTGGTAGACAGTATTGTGGTAGGCAAATAACCTGGGTGGTAGACAGTATTGTGGTAGGCAAATAACCTGGGTGGTAGACAGTATTGTGGCAGGCAAATAACCTGGGTGGTAGACAGTATTGTGGTAGGCAAATAACCTGCGTGGTAGACAGTATTGTGGTAGGCAAATAACCTGCGTGGTAGACAGTATTGTGGCAGGCAAATAACCTGGGTGGTAGACAGTATTGTGGTAGGCAAATAACCTGCGTGGTAGACAGTATTGTGGTAGGCAAATAACCTGCGTGGTAGACAGTATTGTGGTAGGCAAATAACCTGGGTGGTAGACAGTATTGTGGCAGGCAAATAACCTGGGTGGTAGACAGTATTGTGGCAGGCAAATAACCTGCGTGGTAGACAGTATTGTGGTAGGCAAATAACCTGGGTGGTAGACAGTATTGTGGTAGGCAAATAACCTGGGTGGTAGACAGTATTGTGGTAGGCAAATAACCTGCGTGGTAGACAGTATTGTGGTAGGCAAATAACCTGCGTGGTAGACAGTATTGTGGTAGGCAAATAACCTGGGTGGTAGACAGTATTGTGGTAGGCAAATAACCTGGGTGGTAGACAGTATTGTGGTAGGCAAATAACATGGGTGGTAGACAGTATTGTGGTAGGCAAATAACCTGCGTGGTAGACAGTATTGTGGCAGGCAAATAACCTGGGTGGTAGACAGTATTGTGGTAGGCAAATAACTTGCGTGGTAGACAGTATTGTGGTAGGCAAATAACCTGGGTGGTAGACAGTATTGTGGTAGGCAAATAACCTGGGTGGTAGACAGTATTGTGGCAGGCAAATAACCTGGGTGGTAGACAGTATTGTGGTAGGCAAATAACCTGCGTGGTAGACAGTATTGTGGTAGGCAAATAACCTGCGTGGTAGACAGTATTGTGGCAGGCAAATAACCTGGGTGGTAGACAGTATTGTGGCAGGCAAATAACCTGCGTGGTAGACAGTATTGTGGCAGGCAAATAACCTGCGTGGTAGACAGTATTGTGGTAGGCAAATAACCTGGGTGGTAGACAGTATTGTGGTAGGCAAATAACCTGGGTGGTAGACAGTATTGTGGTAGGCAAATAACCTGGGTGGTAGACAGTATTGTGGTAGGCAAATAACCTGCGTGGTAGACAGTACTGTGGTAGGCAAATAACCTGGGTGGTAGACAGTATTGTGGTAGGCAAATAACCTGGGTGGTAGACAGTATTGTGGTAGGCAAATAACCTGGGTGGTAGACAGTATTGTGGCAAGCAAATAACCTGCGTGGTAGACAGTATTGTGGTAGGCAAATAACCTGGGTGGTAGACAGTATTGTGGCAGGTAAATAACCTGCGTGGTAGACAGTATTGTGGCAGGCAAATAACCTGCGTGGTAGATAGTATTGTGGTAGGCAAATAACCTGGGTGGTAGACAGTATTGTGGTAGGCAAATAACCTGCGTGGTAGACAGTATTGTGGAAGGCAAATAACCTGCGTGGTAGACAGTATTGTGGTAGGCAAATAACCTGGGTGGTAGACAGCATTGTGGCAGGCAAATAACCTGGGTGGTAGACAGTATTGTGGTAGGCAAATAACCTGGGTGGTAGACAGTATTGTGGTAGGCAAATAACCTGGGTGGTAGACAGTACTGTGGTAGGCAAATAACCTGGGTGGTAGACAGTATTGTGGCAGGCAAATAACCTGGGTGGTAGACAGTATTGTGGTAGGCAAATAACCTGGGTGGTGGACAGTATTGTGGCAGGCAAATAACCTGGGTGGTAGACAGTATTGTGGTAGGCAAATAACATGGGTGGTAGACAGTATTGTGGCAGGCAAATAACCTGGGTGGTAGACAGCATTGTGGCAGGCAAATAACCTGGGTGGTAGACAGTATTGTGGTAGGCAAATAACCTGGGTGGTAGACAGTATTGTGGTAGGCAAATAACCTGGGTGGTAGACAGTATTGTGGTAGGCAAATAACCTGCGTGGTAGACAGTATTGTGGTAGGCAAATAACCTGGGTGGTAGACAGTATTGTGGCAGGCAAATAACCTGCGTGGTAGACAGTATTGTGGTAGGCAAATAACCTGGGTGGTAGACAGTATTGTGGTATGCAAATAACCTGCGTGGTAGACAGTATTGTGGCAGGCAAATAACCTGGGTGGTAGACAGTATTGTGGTAGGCAAATAACCTGGGTGGTAGACAGTAGTGTGGTAGGCAAATAACCTGGGTCGTAGAGAGTATTGTGGAAGGCAAATAACCTGGGTGGTAGACAGTAGTGTGGTAGGCAAATAACCTGGGTGGTAGACAGTATTGTGGCAGGCAAATAACCTGGGTGGTAGACAGTATTGTGGTAGGCAAATAACCTGGGTGGTGGACAGTATTGTGGCAGGCAAATAACCTGGGTGGTAGACAGTATTGTGGTAGGCAAATAACCTGGGTGGTAGACAGTATTGTGGCAGGCAAATAACCTGGGTGGTAGACAGTATTGTGGTAGGCAAATAACCTGTGTGATTGACAGTATTGTGGCAGGCAAATAACCTGTGTGATGGACAGTATTGTGGTAGGCAAATAACCTGTGTGATGGACAGTATTGTGGCAGGCAAATAACCTGTGTGATGGACAGTATTGTGGTAGGCAAATAACCTGTGTGATGGACAGTATTGTGGCAGGCAAATAACCTGTGTGATGGACAGTATTGTGGTGGGCAAATAACCTGTGTGATGGACAGTATTGTGGTAGGCAAATAACCTGTGTGATGGACAGTATTGTGGTAGGCAAATAACCTGTGTGATGGACAGTATTGTGGTAGGCAAATAACCTGCGTGGTAGACAGTATTGTGGCAGGCAAATAACCTGCGTGGTAGACAGTATTGTGGTAGGCAAATAACCTGCGTGGTAGACAGTATTGTGGTAGGCAAATAACCTGGGTGGTAGACAGTATTGTGGCAGGCAAATAACCTGCGTGGTATATAGTATTGTGGTAGGCAAATAACCTGGGTGGTAGACAGTATTGTGGTAGGCAAATAACCTGGGTGGTAGACAGTATTGTGGCAGGCAAATAACCTGGGGGGTAGACAGTATTGTGGTAGGCAAATAACCTGTGTGGTAGACAGTATTGTGGTAGGCAAATAACCTGGGTGGTAGACATTATTGTGGTAGGCAATAACCTGGGTGGTAGACAGTATTGTGGCAGGCAAATAACCTGGGTGGTAGACAGTATTGTGGTAGGCAAATAACCTGGATGGTAGACAGTATTGTGGTAGGTAAATAACCTGGGTGGTAGACAGTATTGTGGTAGGCAAATAACCTGGGTGGTAGACAGTATTGTGGTATGCAAATAACCTGGGTGGTAGACAGTATAGTGGTAGGCAAATAACCTGGGTGGTAGACAGTATTGTGGTAGGCAAATAATCTGCGTGGTAGACAGTATTGTGGTAGGCAAATAACCTGGGTGGTAGACAGTATTGTGGTAGGCAAATAACCTGGGTGGTAGACAGTATTGTGGTAGGCAAATAACCTGGGTGGTAGACAGTATTGTGGT
>CM026399.1:25700342-25809627 GCA_014843695.1 Archivesica marissinica
TTACGTAAGTCAAGTCAATTTGCAAAAATTATTTTTAACGCTCAGAAATGACAAAACTAGATGGCGACATGCTGCGTGTAGCATAGCGGCATAATACTAACATAGGTACTGTGTAACATAGAATGTAGAACCGATGACTGATTTTATTTCATCTGTTATTGATTGCAGTTACGTCATTTTCAACTATTTGCCGGTTTTTTACCGCCGTTCTTTTATGTAGATACGACTTTTTCGATGTTCTTCTTGCAGTTACGTCCTTTTCGCTTTGCTTAGTATTTTCGTTCTCATTTCAGATACTACAGTTTGGGAACATTCAAATGGACCCAACTACTCATTCTATTGGACTTCTAACACTTCCTAATAACGTCATTGTGAAGATATTGTCAGAGATACCCGTATGTGACTTGTTGCTGTCTGTAAATAGAACATGCAAACGACTGAATGAAATTATTGAACATACGTCTACGCTATGGAAAGACATATCTACTGAGTATTGTTGTTTGGTGGCTGGCACAAATGACTTGAAACGGATTCTTAAACATTCAGTTGGATTTGAAACATTTCTTATTCCATTTGCAGACCTTTCTTGTCATGTGTTTGAGATAGACTTCCTGCTTTCAACACAACTGTGCAAGGCAAAACAGTTGTATTGGTTGGACATAAGCCAGTGCAAAGTTTCCACTTTATGCTTTGTACAGTATCTGCCGAGTTTACGTATTCTCAATGTGTCAGAGTGCAACAATTTGGTTGATCAAGACTTTAGTGTAATTGCGACGTGCAAGAACCTTGACCATTTGTATATCTCTTACACAAACATTTTGCCATGTACAGTGGTATATGTATGCAAAAGTTAGAACTTCTTGTGTTGGACTTGTCAGGCATTCGAATGACTGTAAACCAATGTGACAGCATAATATTCCAGTGTATGGTGGCATTTTATACATCATTAGTACATGCAGACGATCACGCTGATGCAGTTAAACAGTTAAAACAAACTCATCTAGATTGTTCAATTCACATCGTTTAAATCAAAATGATGTCCCCGCGGTAAACAGTTGGTGGAATTGTCAAGAAAAAGGAGAGATGTAGATGATCTATTGACTAATGATGACACGGACCGTTCGCATTCGAGTTGCAACATGGACAGTCTAGTATGTAACAATGTCGCAGTTGACTCAAATAATAACAGTGATGAGTGTGTTGATGAATATTCTGATTATGATGATGACGTAAACGATCCTAACTGGGCAATTCCTAAACGCAAGAAGAGGAGAACAAGTTCAATAACTCATGAATGTGATGAAACTTTATCATCTGCTTCCAGCAGCGATAGTGATGAATGTAGTCTACATTTAGAAAGTTACGTCGATAACAATACGCTACCAACAAAGGTGATAGATCCAAATGAACTGATAACTAACCATTCCTCCAAGCAACCAGAGACAAACGTATCTAATGACAAAGATGAAAACGAAACGCAAAGAGTTATGTGTAGCCAAGACAATACAATACAGCATTCTGAAAACAGTAGTGATATAGATAAACAGCTAGTTCACAACAATCAAAATGTTATAAAGGTAAACATTGAAGAATTTGGAAATGAGATCTCAGTTAATATTAACGAAACTGATGTACAGCAGCAGTTAATGGATAGAGCACCAGATGTCGTTGATCACGAAGAGGTGGTACATATAGTTGAGAATGAAGCAGAAACATTAAGACTGCAGATAGAACAATCAACAAAGAGTACCAAGCTGAAGAATAAAAGACTAAGAATGACTGGTTTAAAGTATACTGGACTAAAGAGAAATGAGCATGGAAAGAAAACATATAGCAATGAACGCAATAAGAAAGTTCTTGGGCCAAGTAATTGCTCAAAGCGATGTAAAAAACACAAAGGTGACCGGTGCTGTTCTGAAATAGACAACAATATGCGAGAACAAATATTCAAGTCTTTCTGGTATAAGATGGACTGGAAGCAAAAGAGAGTTTATGTTCTGGGTTTAATAGAAAGGCGTGCTGTGAAACGTAGGACAACACTTGATGCTGGAGATACGAGTCGTAGAAAGTGTTCCTACACATATTTCCTAAGACTTGGAGAAGATCGTGTACCTGTGTGCAAAGAAATGTTTTTGTCTACACTGGGGATTGGCGAGAGAATGATATATGACTGGAGTAAAAGAGCAGAGTCAGGTGTACCAGAAGATGGTGGCAGTAAGCAAGGCCAAAGGCGAAACCAAAAAGCAGAGGAAGCAACAACACACGCCAAAAACTATCTTGAACAGTTGCCCAAAGTCCCATCGCACTATTGCAGATCGTCTACTAGTAAAAAGTACATTGAACCGTTATTTGCAAGTCTCACAGCGCTACACAAGGAATATGTACGAAGTGTGTCAAGTGAATCAAAACGGGTGTTACAAATAACTCAGTTTACACAAGTGTTCAAAGCTTTGAATCTCAGTTTGTATCATCCCAAAAAGGATCTATGTGACACGTGTTGTGGCTATGAGGCGAAAACAGTATCAGAAGCTGACTACATTACACATATCAAGCGCAAAGAAGAGGCACGGGCTTCTAAACAGGCTGATAAAGATATGGCCATGACTGATGATACGCTGAAAGTTATTACTGTTGACCTACAAAGCTTATTGCTTTGTCCAAAGTTGAATTCTAGTTGTCTATACTACAAGACAAAATTATCATGCCATAATTATACACTTTTTAACCTAGTCACGCATAAAGTGAATTGTTATTTTTGGCACGAATCAGATGGAGAGATGTCTGCCAGTGTTTTTACGTCCTGTCTTATTGATTATCTGGAAAGTGAAAGCCTAGGCAGAATCAAGAAAGTCATCATATACAGCGATGGATGCGGCTATCAAAACAGAAATGTTACCCTAGCCAATGCCCTGCTGCAGTTCGCAATGGACAAACAGATCACAATCGAACATAAATATCTTGAAAGGGTACATACTCAAATGGAGTGCGACAGCATTCACAGTGTCATAGAACGTACGATCAGGAATAAACCAATATACGTGCCACAGCAGTATGTAGAGATGATTTCAGGAGCACGGAAAAGTGACCCATACCAAGTGAACTATCTCAACTATACCTTCTTTAGAGATTTCACACAGAGCGGGACATACGCGTCTATTAGACCAGGTACTGGGGTTGGATCCAAAACAGTCAATGATATTAGGCTCTTGAAGTACACAGGGGAGGGTACAATCTTCTACAAGACACAGTACGAATATCAGCAGTATGAACCACTACCAAAGCCCAGAAAAGCGGCTGCTAGTCAAACTACCCACATTGGAAAACTTTATACCAGTCCATTGCCACTGAAGCGTACTAAATACCAACATCTGCAGCAGCTGAAACACATTATTCCGAACGATTATCACGCCTTCTACGATGCACTTCCACACTGCTGATCATATTAATGTGCATTAACGCTGAAATGAGAGTGGTCGCTTTGTGACAGTTTTTGAGTGAGGGTATTTGAATCAAATGTTGCAACACTGCATCTATTGCCAAAAAAAATAGCTGTCTTATGTGCAAGGACTTTATAGTGATTATTCCAAATAGTCAAAGCAGAATGTCGTAACTCACTAGTCATTGTTTCTGAAAAGTAGTAACTGACGATTTTAATTACATAATTACGAGCAAAATGTCGCAACTCACATTTCTCGTTTTTGAATGATTTTAAAATGTTCTTATGATATTTAGTTACTCGTTGTGTTCTATGTTTTATTACTGCCAAAGTAGGTATTTGAAAATTAAAAAAATGACAAAACTAGGTAGTTTTTTTTGTTTCCTCAACATTTTTGATTTTTCACATACGACTTTTGGGTTCGAGGCCGACGATATGTAGTAGTTGTCGGCTGAATGTCCCATATATTGGCTGAACATGTTACCTCTGTTGACATGGTTGAGATTCACGAGCGGTGTTCAGAATGTTTCAAAAGTTATGTTGATATTGCCGGTTGCTATTTGTATCGTTGACAAATAAAATTTTGATATCAAGTCTATTTTATTTGCACAGTCAGTGAGTCGTTCTGCAAAAATACACAAAAATAGGTCATTCAAGGTCACCGTATCAGATATACACAAACTGTTTATACTATGAAACTCTGGAATACATCCACAATGTATCCTCAAAGTTTGATAGCAATCCATAACTAAATGACTACATTATGAAGTATTAACCGAACATACCCAACCTGGTCTGAAATTGCAGAAATAAACTTGGCACTGGCAGTACCGTTTGCCCAGAAATTTGGCAGCGAAAGAGTTAAAACCATATCAACCTATATCGAGTGTTATAAATCTTAAACCCATATCAACCTAATATTGAGTGTTATAATCTTAAACCCACATCAACCTAATATAGAGTGTTATAATCTTAAACCCATATCAACCTAATATTGAGTGTTATAAATCTTAAACCCATATCAACCTAATATTGAGTGTTATAAATCTTAAACCCACATCAACCTAATATAGAGTGTTATAATCTTAAACCCATATCAACCTAATATTGAGTGTTATAAATCTTAAACCCATATCAACCTAATATTGAGTGTTATAAATCTTAAACCCATATCAACCTAATATTGAGTGTTATAAATCTTAAACCCATATCAACCTGATATAGAGTGTTGCTCTTCAATGGAAACCTCTGAAGATAGCTCTCAAGCTCTCAGTAATTGAGATTGCCCAATCCAAAACAAAGCTTGGGAAATAAAATGATTGGTTGGTCTCTGCTGAGCTGCCACCAATCAGAGAGCACGAGACAATCTCATAACAACATTTTACACTCTCTCCTCACAAGTGACCATTCACAAAGCCTTGTTTAGGCAGTGGATGATTTACTACTATTAGATCGAATTCTACCCAACTGCTAACCAATCAGAAAGCGCGAGACAAAAGTGATCCATGGAAAATTGCCCAACAACTGTGCTACACAGTGTCAGCCTCCTATAAGTGTTCAGGTCCACTGGCAGCGTACTGTCATTACACAATTCTGAAAAGACAAAAAACGAGAACGATAAGGGCGTATTTTTTTTATTAATTTTCAGCCAGGAAGATAAAGATACTGAAAATGATGCATAGGCCAAGTTCTAGTCGGGTTTAGGGGGCTTGTTAGCTATAAAACATTTAGCAAATATTCAAGTAGATTATTTGCAAAGCTATTGATGTAATGAGGCAGCAGCGATCATATTCAGCAAAAGCTGTGGTAATCATTCATGGTGAAATGTTAATTATTTCTCTGGCACGCGTACGCACACTTAGTGCATGAAACTGTCTCCTCAACAACAACAACAAAAATAGTTTATTGCGTAAAACATCTATAAGACGTTTAAAGCAAATACAATAATTACACATTGTAGTGGATACACAAAAGTAATTACCAAGAGGTCTCTTTAATAAAATATTGTGAAAAGATAACAATTCGAATTACCAGGATCTGTTCTGCATGTTTCAGGTTATATCAATGTTTGTAACATTTTGCTGTTGTTTTGCATATTTCAACACCTGTATCCAGATGCTTCAGATATAGAGTATAAATTTTCTGGTGCAGGCCGTTGTCTAATGTTGCTAAAACTTGTAGCCCAATCCATTTGTGTTTTCATGCTATGTATTGTATCTTTATGTGTATGACATATGTACGATTGATTTGCAATAAAATACGGCTAAATAAATAATAAAAAAAAAGAGTTTCAATCGTACAAGTTTGTAACTTTGTTCCGCAGTTTCCAATTAAGACTAGCTGGAAACATGAGCCCTGGCCGGTGGGTGTGCGAGAAACATGTGTGCGAGACTACGGGTATAACTGATGGAGTCAGTGGTATCAAGTAGACCATCGCAGCATCAACAGACCATCAGTGGATGTGTAGGATGACATGAACAATAATAGCCGATCACATAACATTGAATATTTACATCGCTATTGCATTTCCTTCTATGAACGTATGTGCCCTGATTGTATATTGATGTGTATTTCGTACAAGGGTTTCCAACTAATGATATGCAGCTGGCATGCGCAATCGATGTTATGGGCATAAAGGCGTGTCTTACAGCTTACGCTGTTCAAAGGATGATCTAATTACCATGTCTCCACCACACGATAAGTCGCAAATTTGACTAAATACCCTTTAATTGGAAAGTGTGATTTTTTTTCTTTGTCTCATTGAAAAGAATAATTGATGTAAATATAAGCAATGAATCACGGGTTAATAGTTTCCATCAGGGTATGAACTACATTGGGCTTGCTTAAAGTTAGCGTCAATGGCTTTGGCCTCCACATACTTTAACCACGCCCAACGTAGTTCATACCCCAATGGAAGCTATTAACCGACGATTCATTCCTTAAGTGGGTGTTTTCACACATTAATCTCCAGTGACCCTAATATCGGCGAATACTAATTAGCGATGATATCAGAATAAATCTAAATGAACCGCACATGCTCATTGTGTGCTTACTATTGATTAGTTCCAAGAATGTTCATTAGCAAACACATGCTGAAATCTCATTTCTACGGGTAAATTTACCATTCATTTATTCAAAACGCGTTATTTTTTCATTACACTCGTAAGTTTGCATTCATGTAGTCAATATTTATGTGTCTTTGCTAAGGATCGGCTGCATTTGACAACTAAACAAATAATTGAATACTAACTAATGTTGTAACAAACTATAAATGACTACCTGTACATGGTATACCTGAGTCGGGAACAATAAGTATGTTACTATTATGTACATGTAACAAAGAACCGTGTTAATGAACGCGACCACAGCAACACGACCACCACAACCCGTGTTAATGAACGCGACCACCGCAACACGACCACCACAACCAGTGTAAATGAACGCGACCACCGCAACCAGTGTAAATGAACGCGACCACCGCAACACGACCACCACAACCAGTGTAAATGAATGCGACCACAACAACCTGTGTTAATGAACGCGACCACCGCAACACGACCGGCACAACCCTTGTTAATGAACGCGACCACCACAACCAGTGTAAATGAATGCGACCACAACAACAACGCTCTTGTTAAATTTTGACCCGCGAGCAGCCGCAACGACCGCAGCACAAACACCGTTAATGGGACCGACCACCACAACAGTGTAAATTAAACTCAGCCCACCACAACCTGTGTTAATGAACACCGACCACCCACACCTTGCCTGTTAAGGACCCGACCACGCACAACTTTGTAATGAACCGACCACGTCAACACGACCACCACAACCCGTGTTACATGAACCTACCGACCACAACCAGTTGTTAACATGATGCGACCACAACAACCAGTGTAAAATGAACGCGACCACCCACAACCTTGTTAATGACACGACAACCCTCCTGTTGTTAAGGAACACGACCACCACAACCTGTGTTAATGAACGCGTCCACCACAACCCGTGCTAATGACCACGTCCACCCCAACCAGTGTAAATGAACGCGGCCACAACAACCAGTGTTAATGAACGCGGCCACAACAACCCCTGTCGATGAATGCGACCACAACAACCCGTGTTAATGAACGCGACCACCACTCCCATGTTAATGAACGCGACCACAACAACCCATGTTAATGAACGCGAGATGGTACAGTGGTCGCCAGATTGGACAGGTGGTTTTCTCTGGGTACTCCGGTTTCCTTCCACACGAATGACCACATATACGCTTTCATCCGCGCCAAAGAGAGTGATTAATATGTTGTTAAAACTTGCTTCGCAATCTTAACTAATGGCTGATCCACAGCAACTTCTTAACTCATGACTGAGACGCAGTAACTTCTTAACTCAGTCGTGACTCCTTCGTGTGCATATTAATAGTATCGTATTGTAAGCATACGCACGACAGAGCGAGGCAATCACTAGAGATGGTGAGTGAATAAACACAGTTGTCTACAGAATCTAGGAAACTGCCTATAAGACGAGTTGATACGTACATTTCTGATTGTTCCGGGGTCAACAACCTCTACGATAACCACCTGATTCAGGTATCTGTCAAGGTCGTTCTTGTAATCTGTCAGAAAGAGAGATATGCACATTGTATTTATTATCGCTACGTCCCCTGTAGAGATGTGCACATTGTATTTATTATCGCCACGTCCCCTGTAGAGATGGGCACATTGTATTTATTATCGCCACGTCCCCTGTAGAGATGTGCACATTGTATTTATTATCGCCACATCCCCTGTAGAGATGTGCACATTGTATTTATTATCGCTACGTCCCCTGCAGAGACCTTGCTACCATTTTTGTTTATTGTCTTGTTTAGTTTACACATATTTTATTCAGTTCATTCAATATATATACGGTATATAAATACAACAGGATATCTGAAATGGATTGGAAAACAAGCTGAGAGCTTATGTAAATTCCTTTCCATGAGGATGTTACAATATACAGTTGTTAGCATTGAGAGCGGTTAGTGAGACACGACGGGCATTGTCTGTTCTTTAGCCCCGATTGGTCTTGGGTGCTTGTATGCGTACTTGTGATTTGTAGGGCAATTTGAAACAAGTATTGTCATCATGCGTGCACTAATTGGTGGTGAACTGAATTGGAAGGTATGGAAAATTAGTAAATGGGATGAAATGAAATGGTTTGCTGTGACACACAGGAAAGGAAGGATGGACCTGGAATACCCTCCAGGTAGACGGATCATGCATCAAACCTCTTTGTAGCTGCAATGTAAGCCTGGACAGTTAGAAAGATGGATTTGTTGTTTTTGAATGGTAAACGATCGTCGCCATACAGAAGATTATTTGTTGTTGGTGCGCAAGGGATATTGGACAAAAGTAGGATTTTTGTTTATCGTCTAGTTTCTCGACATTGTGACGTCACATGCTGTGAATTACTTCACATTTTACTACAAGTTTTACTACGGATGTGACTGATGTCAAACTTCAGAAAACGCATTTTAAGCAGGTAAGTGGACAGTTTGTTATTGAATTACATACAATTTACCTTTATATACCAAAATGTACTATTCCAAAATAATTCACATTAAAAAAAACTCCGTTTTGACCCCAAAAACAAAAGTTTAGAAATCAAAATTCTGGCCATTGTTTGTTGACATTTTATCAATGGCAGCCACATGCTGTAATTAGTATTCCATAAGGCCAAGGTTACAATTTTGTGTTTTTCTGCCATATATGTCCCCAACGATTTTTTTTTTTGAATTTTAGATTACCGCTAAACCCACAGCCATTCAGAAGGAAATATGGGCTGTATTCCCCTTCTGTCATAACCAGTAAACACTGAAGCTATGAAAGGGTGATTAGGGGAGGGGACAAGTTTCTGTGCCCACACTGTAAAACCAGTGAAGAGTAAATGTTGACACTAAGTGTAAATAATTCCGTAACTCATTCCGTCATAGAGATTTAGGTAAATATACTATTATATCTCCATACAAACGACAGCCATTTAGCTATCATGCAGTGGATAAGTAGTCGCCATATCTATCCCACCTCCATAGATATTACTGGGACTACATAGAGATTTAGGTTAATATACTATTATATCTCCATACAAACGACTGCCATTTAACTATCATGCAGTGGATAAGTAGTCGCCATATCTATCCCACCTCCATAGATATTACTAGAACTACATGAGATTTAGGTTAATATATTATTATATCTCCATATAAACAACCGCCATTTAGCTATCATGCAGTGGATAAATAGTGCTTCATACACAACTAGACATCATACTGGTGCTTCATGCACAACTAGACATTGTACTGGTGCTTCATGCACAACTAGACATCATCCTGGTGCTTCATGCACAACTAGACATTGTACTGGTGCTTCATGCACAACTAGACATTGTACGGGTGCTTCATGCACAACTAGACATTGTACGGGTGCTTCATGCACAACTAGTAATCATACTGGTGCTTCATGCACAACTAGACATTGTACTGGTGCTTCATGCACAACTAGACATCATACTGGTGCTTCATGCACAACTAGACATTGTACTGGTGCTTCATGCACAACTAGACATCATACTGGTGCTTCATGCACAACTAGACATTGTACTGGTGCTTCATGCACAACTAGACATCATACTGGTGCTTCATGCACAACTAGACATCATACTGGTGCTTCATGCACAACTAGACATCATACTGGTGCTTCATGCACAACTAGACATCATACTGGTGCTTCATGCACAACTAGACATTGTACTGGTGCTTCATGCACAACTAGACATCATACTGGTGCTTCATGCACAACTAGACATCATACTGGTGCTTCATGCACAACTAGACATTGTACTGGTGCTTCATGCACAACTAGACATCATACTGGTGCTTCATGACAATAGACATCATACTGGTGCTTCATCACAACTAGACATTGTACTGGTGCTTCATGCACAACTAGACATTGTACTGGTGCTTCATGCACAACTAGACATTGTACTGGTGCTTCATGCACAACTAGACATTGTACTGGTGCTTCATGCACAACTAGACATCATACTGGTGCTTCATGCACAACTAGACATCATACTGGTGCTTCATGCACAACTAGACATCATGCACAACTAGACATTACTGGTGCTTCATGCACAACTAGACATTGTACTGGTGCTTCATGCACAACTAGACATCATACTGGTGCTTCATGCACAACTAGACATTGTACTGGTGCTTCATGCACAACTAGACATCATACTGGTGCTTCATGCACAACTAGACATCATACTGGTGCTTCATGCACAACTAGACATCATACTGGTGCTTCATGCACAACTAGACATCATACTGGTGCTTCATGCACAACTAGACATCATACTGGTGCTTCATGCACAACTAGACATCATACTGGTGCTTCATGCACAACTAGACATCATACTGGTGCTTCATGCACAACTAGACATCATACTGGTGCTTCATGCACAACTAGACATCATACTGGTGCTTCATGCACAACTAGACATCATACTGGTGCTTCATGCACAACTAGACATCATACTGGTGCTTCATGCACAACTAGACATCATACTGGTGCTTCATGCACAACTAGACATCATACTGGTGCTTCATGCACAACTAGACATCATACTGGTGCTTCATGCACAACTAGACATCATACTGGTGCTTCATGCACAACTAGACATTGTACTGGTGCTTCATGCACAACTAGACATCATACTGGTGCTTCATGCACAACTAGACATTGTACTGGTGCTTCATGCACAACTAGACATCATACTGGTGCTTCATGCACAACTAGACATCATACTGGTGCTTCATGCACAACTAGACATCATACTGGTGCTTCATGCACAACTAGACATTGTACTGGTGCTTCATGCACAACTAGACATCATACTGGTGCTTCATGCACAACTAGACATTGTACTGGTGCTTCATGCACAACTAGACACCATACTGGTGCTTCATGCACAACTAGACATTGTGCTGGTGCTTCATGCACAACTAGACATCATACTGGTGCTTCATGCACAACTAGACATTGTGCTGGTGCTTCATGCACAACTAGACATCATACTGGTGCTTCATGCACAAGTAGACAACATACTGGTGCTTCATGCACAACTAGACATTGTGCTGGTGCTTCATGCACAAGTAGACAACATACTGGTGCTTCATGCACAACTAGACATTGTGCTGGTGCTTCATGCACAAGTAGACAACATACTGGTGCTTCATGCACAACTAGACATCATACTGGTGCTTCATGCACAACTAGACATCATACTGGTGCTTCATGCACAACTAGACATCATACTGGTGCTTCATGCACAACTAGACATCATACTGGTGCTTCATGCACAACTAGACATCATACTGGTGCTTCATGCACAACTAGACATCATACTGGTGCTTCATGCACAACTAGACATCATACTGGTGCTTCATGCACAACTAGACATCATACTGGTGCTTCATGCACAACTAGACATCATACTGGTGCTTCATGCACAACTAGACATCATACTGGTGCTTCATGCACAACTAGACATCATACTGGTGCTTCATGCACAACTAGACATCATACTGGTGCTTCATGCACAACTAGACATCATACTGGTGCTTCATGCACAACTAGACATCATACTGGTGCTTCATGCACAACTAGACATCATACTGGTGCTTCATGCACAACTAGACATTGTACTGGTGCTTCATGCACAACTAGACATTGTACTGGTGCTTCATGCACAACTAGACATCATACTGGTGCTTCATGCACAACTAGACATTGTACTGGTGCTTCATGCACAACTAGACATCATACTGGTGCTTCATGCACAACTAGACATCATACTGGTGCTTCATGCACAACTAGACATCATACTGGTGCTTCATGCACAACTAGACATTGTACTGGTGCTTCATGCACAACTAGACATCATACTGGTGCTTCATGCACAACTAGACATTGTACTGGTGCTTCATGCACAACTAGACATCATACTGGTGCTTCATGCACAACTAGACATTGTACTGGTGCTTCATGCACAACTAGACATCATACTGGTGCTTCATGCACAACTAGACATTGTACTGGTGCTTCATGCACAACTAGACATCATACTGGTGCTTCATGCACAACTAGACATTGTACTGGTGCTTCATGCACAACTAGACATCATACTGGTGCTTCATGCACAACTAGACATTGTACTGGTGCTTCATGCACAACTAGACATCATACTGGTGCTTCATGCACAACTAGACATTGTACTGGTGCTTCATGCACAAGTAGACATCATACTGGTGCTTCATGCACAACTAGACATTGTGCTGGTGCTTCATGCACAAGTAGACAACATACTGGTGCTTCATGCACAACTAGACATTGTGCTGGTGCTTCATGCACAAGTAGACATCATACTGGTGCTTCATGCACAACTAGACATCATACTGGTGCTTCATACACAACTAGACATTGTACTGGTGCTTCATGCACAACTAGACATTGTACTGGTGCTTCATGCACAACTAGACATTGTACTGGTGCTTCATGCACAACTAGACATCATAATGGTGCTTCATGCACAACTAGACATTGTACTGGTGCTTCATGCACAACTAGACATCATACTGGTGCTTCATGCACAACTAGACATCATACTGGTGCTTCATGCACAACTAGACATCATACTGGTGCTTCATGCACAACTAGACATCATACTGGTGCTTCATGCACAACTAGACATCATACTGGTGCTTCATACACAACTAGACATCATACTGGTGCTTCATGCACAACTAGACATTGTACTGGTGCTTCATGCACAACTAGACATCATACTGGTGCTTCATGCACAACTAGACATTGTACTGGTGCTTCATGCACAACTAGACATCATACTGGTGCTTCATGCACAACTAGACATCATACTGGTGCTTCATGCACAACTAGACATTGTACTGGTGCTTCATGCACAACTAGACATCATACTGGTGCTTCATGCACAACTAGACATTGTACTGGTGCTTCATGCACAACTAGACATCATACTGGTGCTTCATGCACAACTAGACATCGTACTGGTGCTTCATGCACAACTAGACATCATACTGGTGCTTCATGCACAACTAGACATCGTACTGGTGCTTCATGCACAACTAGACATCATACTGGTGCTTCATGCACAACTAGACATCATACTGGTGCTTCATGCACAACTAGACATCATACTGGTGCTTCATGCACAACTAGACATCATACTGGTGCTTCATGCACAACTAGACATCATACTGGTGCTTCATGTACAACTAGACATCATACTGGTGCTTCATGCACAACTAGACATCATACTGGTGCTTCATGCACAACTAGACATCATACTGGTGCTTCATGTACAACTAGACATTGTACTGGTGCTTCATGTACAACTAGACATTGTACTGGTGCTTCATGCACAACTAGACATCATACTGGTGCTTCATGCACAACTAGACATCATACTGGTGCTTCATGCACAACTAGACATCATACTGGTGCTTCATGTACAACTAGACATTGTACTGGTGCTTCATGTACAACTAGACATTGTACTGGTGCTTCATGCACAACTAGACATCATACTGGTGCTCCATGCACAACTAGACATCATACTGGTGCTTCATGCACAACTAGACATCATACTGGTGCTTCATGCACAACTAGACATCATACTGGTGCTTCATACACAACTAGACATCATACTGGTGCTTCATACACAACTAGACATCATACTGGTGCTTCATGCACAACTAGACATTGTACTGGTGCTTCATGCACAACTAGACATCATACTGGTGCTTCATGTACAACTAGACATTGTACTGGTGCTTCATGTACAACTAGACATTGTACTGGTGCTTCATACACAACTAGACATCATACTGGTGCTTCATGCACAACTAGACATTGTACTGGTGCTTCATGCACAACTAGACATCATACTGGTGCTTCATACACAACTATACATCATACTGGTGCTTCATGCACAACTAGACATCATACTGGTGCTTCATGCACAACTAGACATCATACTGGTGCTTCATGCACAACTAGACATCATACTGGTGCTTCATGCACAGCTAGACATCATACTGGTGCTTCATGCACAACTAGACATCATACTGGTGCTTCATGCACAACTAGACATCATACACAACTAGACATCATACTGGTGCTTCATGCACAACTAGACATCATACACAACTAGACATCATACTGGTGCTTCATGCACAACTAGACATCATACTGGTGCTTCATGCACAACTAGACATCATACACAACTAGACATCATACTGGTGCTTCATGCACAACTAGACATCATACACAACTAGACATCATACTGGTGCTTCATGCACAACTAGACATCATACACAACCAGACATCATACACAACTAGACATCATACTGGTGCTTCATGCACAACTAGACATCATACACAACTAGACATCATACTGGTCCTTCATGCACAACTAGACATCATACACAACCAGACATTATACACAACTAGACATCATACTGGTGCTTCATGCCAAGCTTGGTGAAAAAGCAACAAGGCAAACAGCACTTGTTTTCGGGAATGTACAAACACTTACCCACAATCTTGAATGGCTTTGCCATCGGCGGGATATTCCAAATACTAGGTTTGCTTTTGACTATCTCTACCTTCGGACAAACGGCTCTATTACCGTAGTCAATGAATAATAGATCGCCCATGTCTACTCCATTTTTCTTCGTGTCAAATGTGCACCAGGCCCTGAAAATACGTCACATTAGCTTAACAGTAGTCATAAACAGTCTCTCCATACTAATGGTCAGTGTTTGTTATCATAATTGACCAAGGGCTCCATACTAATGTTTGTCAGTGTTTGTTATCATAATTTACCAAGGGCTCCATACTAATGGTCAGTGTTTGTTATCTTATGTTATATTTTTTATGTTATATTTCGAGATTTACGCCTGCATCAGCACCATTTTTGGGCTATATCGCCGGCGGGCAGTTTACCTAACAACACCTTTCCTGGGCAGGCTCCAGCGGTTAACCAGTACTTGGGTGCACCAACCCCCGTAAGAAACTTCCAACTTTTTCATATAAATGAAACACGGTCTGAGCGGGGATCAAACCCGTGACCATCAGTGATGATAGGTTACAGTGGTATACAAGTTAGCGACCTTAACCACGGACATGTTTGTTATCATAATTTACCAAGGGCTCCATACTAATGGTCAGTGTTTGTTATCATAATTTACCAAGGGCTCCATACTAATGGTCAGTGTTTGTTATCATAATTTACCAAGGGCGCCATACTAATGGTCAGTGTTTGTTATCATAATTTACAAAGGGCTCCATACTAATGGTCAGTGTTTGTTATCATAATTTACAAAGGGCTCCATACTAATGGTCAGTGTTTGTTATCATAATTTACAAAGGGCTCCATACTAATGGTCAGTGTTTGTTATCATAATTTACAAAGGGCTCCATACTAATGGTCAGTGTTTGTTATCATAATTATCATAATTTACCAAGGGCTCCATACTAATGGTCAGTGTTTGTTATCATAATTTACAAAGGGCTCCATACTAATGGTCAGTGTTTGTTATCATAATTATCATAATTTACCAAGGGCTCCATACTAATGGTCAGTGTTTGTTATCATAATTTACCAAGGGCTCCATACTAATGGTCAGTGTTTGTTATCATAATTTACCAAGGGCTCCATACTAATGGTCAGTGTTTGTTATCATAATTTACAAAGGGCTCCATACTAATGGTCAGTGTTTGTTATCATAATTATCATAATTTACCAAGGGCTCCATACTAATGGTCAGTGTTTGTTATCATAATTTACAAAGGGCTCCATACTAATGGTCAGTGTTTGTTATCATAATTATCATAATTTACCAAGGGCTCCATACTAATGGTCAGTGTTTGTTATCATAATTTACCAAGGGCTCCATACTAATGGTCAGTGTTTGTTATCATAATTTACCAAGGGCTCCATACTAATGGTCAGTGTTTGTTATCATAATTTACCAAGGGCTCCATACTAATGGTCAGTGTTTGTTATCATAATTTACCAAGGGCTTCATACTAATGGCCAGTGGAGAGAATTACCATATGTGGAGAGAATTACCATATGTGGAGAGAATTACCATATGTGGAGAGAATTACCATATGTGGAGGGAATTACCATATGTGGAGAGAATTACCATATGTGGAGGGGATTACCATATGTGGAGGGAATTACCATATGTGGAGGGAATTACCATATGTGGAGGGAATTACCATATGTGGAGGGAATTACCATATGTGGAGAGAATTACCATATGTGGAGAGAATTACCATATGTGGAGAGAATTACCATATGTGGAGGGAATTACCATATGTGGAGAGAATTACCATATGTGGAGGGGATTACCATATGTGGAGAGAATTACCATATGTGGAGGGAATTACCATATGTGGAGGGAATTACCATAAGCTCTTGTAGCTTTCAATTCAATCCACTTGTCTTGATAGTTGTATTGTATGGATGTTATATATACAGAATTTACCAAGGGCGTATGCTAGGCTTTCAACATATGGAGACGTTGCTGGTATATTACAGAGAATTTTGGTCACTTGATCGAATGTCCCCTATAAATGAAATATCCTTCCTCAGAAAATAGGGAGCAGTGAGGCACATCAGGGAGATAGGCTGCTTAACAGTGAGGGACATCAAGGAGATAGGTTGCTTAACAGTGAGGCACTTAAAGGAGATAGGCTGCTTAACAGTGAGGCACATTAGGGAGATAGGCTGCTTAACAGTGAGGCACATCAGGGAGATAGGCTGCTTAACAGTGAGGCACATCAGGGAGATAGGCTGCTTAACAGTGAGGCACATCAGGGAGATAGGCTGCTTAACAGTGAGGCACATCAAGTAGATAGGCTGCTTAACAGAGGTAACTGTTTTCGTAGGCTGTCCGATTAGTGCACTCATTTCTCACCAATGCAACCCGGGGTCGATCCTAGGACCTGGAAGTATGTGAGATGGTACAGTGGTCGCCAGATCGGACAGGTGGGTTTTCTCCGGGTACTCCGGTTTCCTCCCACACGAATGACCACATTTAGGCTTTCGTCTGAGCCAACAAGAGTGATTAATATAAGGTGTTAAAGTTTGCTTTGCAAAAAAAGAGTTCCTTCTAGTTTGAACCATGAAAACAGGTAATCGGAGCAATGTAATACAAATCGTATTATGAGCATTATATTCACATGTTTTTGGTTGTGGTAAGAATTGCACTTGCAAGGTTTAGTTTATACAAATTTATTTTAGCTTGATTGCTAAACAAGTTCTTACAACTTATATTAATAGCAATCAAGACCTCATTCCTGATGGAATCCATCGCCACGAGGGAGAGAGAGAAGAGGCAGTGTGGAATATAAATGCCTTGCATAAGGGCATAATCGTACTACAGCTGGGTGCGAACTCCTGGCCTTTTGTACCTCAAGCGAATGTTCTACCACTGCGATATCACGACTTCCAAATGCAAGATTTCTACTACAACTGATCATACTAAACAGAAACAGAGTCACTCTATCCAGACAATGACATATACACAGGGTTCTCCCTACATTGATGGAACGTGCCATCTGATCAGGCTCTATGCTGTTTGCTATTCGGATAGTGGAGCTAATACACTTGTCTGAATAGCAAATAACATAGATCCTGATCAGACGGCTGATCTGGATCTATGTAGTTTGCACATTTCGTCCAATTTATTTGGCAGGTTAAAATGCTGAATGTGCAAACAACATAGATCCAGATCAGCCATGGTGCAACATGAGTACGATCAAGATCTATGTTGCCTGCTAATCAGCAGTATTTTAGCCCCACTAACCGAATAGCAAACAGTAAAGTACCTGATGAGACACCACATTCTGTGCGAACTGATCTGGCTCTATGCTGATTGTAAAAATAAATATACTTATTTCCAGCAGAGTAAATGGTTAAAATTGTACATCATGACATCACAGTATAGTACCTGTACCTGAACCGTTCATTCACAAATTGTACATCATGACATCACAGTATAGTACCTGAACCGTTCATTCTCAAATTGTACATCATGACATCACAGTATAGTACCTGTACATGAACCGTTCATTCACAAATTGTACATCATGACATCACAGTATAGTACCTGAACCTGAACCGTTCATTCACAAATTGTACATCATGACATCACAGTATAGTACCTGAACCTGAACCGTTCATTCTCAAATTGTACATCATGACATCACATTATAGTACCTGAACCGTTCATTCTCAAATTGTACATCATGACATCACAGTATAGTACCTGAACCTGAACCGTTCATTCTCAAATTGTACATCATGACATCACAGTATAGTACCTGTACCTGAACCGTTCATTCTCAAATTGTACATCATGACATCACAGTATAGTACCTGTACCTGAACCGTTCATTCTCAAATTGTACATCATGACATCACAGTATAATACCTGAACCGTTCATTCTCAAATTGTACATCATGACATCACAGTATAGTACCTGAACCATTCATTCTCAAATTGTACATCATGACATCAATCACAGTATAGTACCTGAACCTGAACCATTCATTCTCAAATTGTACATCATGACATCAATCACAGTATAGTACCTGAACCTGAACCATTCATTCTCAAATTGTACATCATGACATCACAGTATAGTACCTGTACCTGAACCATTCATTCTCAAATTGTACATCATGACATCACAGTATAGTACCTGTACCTGAACCATTCATTCTCAAATTGTACATCATGACATCACAGTATAGTACCTGAACCATTCATTCTCAAATTGTACATCATGACATCACAGTATAGTACCTGTACCTGAACCATTCATTCTCAAATTGTACATCATGACATCAATCACAGTATAGTACCTGTACCTGAACCATTCATTCTCAAATTGTACATCATGACATCAATCACAGTATAGTACCTGTACCTGAACCGTTCATTCTCAAATTGTACATCATGACATCACAGTATAGTACCTGAACCTGAACCGTTCATTCTCAAATTGTACATCATGACATCACAGTATAGTACCTGAACCTGAACCGTTCATTCTCAAATTGTACATCATGACATCACAGTATAGTACCTGAACCATTCATTCTCAAATTTAGCCACACATCGTCCAAGTCCTGAAATAGTTTCTACTTTGAGGTCGTCTTGAAGCTCATCCGCAACATTCTGCAGGCGTTGGAGTCCTGTGTTGACACCATTCTCTGACTGCAGGCAGCAAAAACAAAACAATAAATTCTAAATTGCTATTATGATAATCAAATGGTATGGCCGCCAGATCGGACAGGTGGTTTTCTCCGGGTACTCCGGTTTCCTCCCACATGAATGACCACATATACGCTTTCATCCGAGCCAACAAGAGTGATTAATATAATTTGTTAAAACTTGCTTCGCAATAAATAAAGTATATGATAATCAAAAGTTTGCTGAAAATGGGGGTGAGTGGGGGGGGGGGGGGGGGGGCGATTTTAATATTCCCTACCGACATAGGGTGACTTTATATGTTACAACATTTACATCACTATTTTTACTAGAATAGTGTCGGACTTCGTCGCGTTATATTGATAACTTTATACCATATATTTCAAGTGGCAATTCACCTTTTAGTGTGACCTTGACTTTAATGTACTAGTATGTGTCCACTTTTGACTACTATAGATATCACTGTGCCAAGTATGCTAATTTCAACCAGATTTTGTCATTTTTTTATCAATTCAAGGTCAGTAACTCTGTAGCCAGTGAGTGGACTGACTTGGATGAATCTCGAGTCACTGCATTACACTATAGTGATACACATTTCATGATAATTCGTCTCTATATATATATATATATCTCCATTTTCCGGCTTAAAATGAAGGAGTAAGTTCTAAGAAATGCAAACTGGAGATGCCTTCGTCTATACTCACATCTTCTAGAATCTGTCCCCAGAAGAATTTTTGATTCTCGACGTGTGTTATCATGACCTTCAACGTCATGCCAACGGTACATTGGAACTCTTCCTCTGCCCGCAGCTTTGTCGCAATCTTCATATATTCCTGCAACGTTGTCGTCAGTCGTTGGAAGTTAAAATTGCTATGGTTTAGTTTCGTTGAACATTCATATGTGGCTTCAGAAGTGGTGCCCGTGTTACTCTGAACGCTGGACCTGGTTGATACCCGCGACATCTGAGGCACGTCTGAAATCGATGGGCAGACAGGTTTATTAATTACAACAGTCACATAAGCTGCAGAAAATACATGTATATATATGTATGAATGCTCACCAGTCAACATGACAATAACAATAGGAGATAGCGCAGTGGATGCGCGTTCGCTTCAGGTGCGAAAGGTCCGGAGTTCGAGCCCCGCTGGAGCCGTTACGATTATGCCCTTAGGCAAGGCATTTAAATTCCAAATTGCCTCTTCTCTCTCCCTTGTGGCGATGGATTCCATCAGGAATGAGATCTCGAGAGTGATTAATATTTATATATATAAGCTATAAGAACTTGTTTCGCAATCGAGCTAAAATAAATTTGTATAAACTAACAATAGGAGATCAAATTTAATTAGTTAACAAGAAATATCACAGTAGGTGATGAATGCCCACGCCATAGCCGAAGAAGTTACAATCCGGACTGGAAATATTGACTCAGGACGGATGGACTGTGCGAAAACTATATTGCTCCCTTTGGGGCAGAGGAACAAAATTATCTTTTGACCATTGTTTAAAACTTGATATCATTAGATGTCTGTAGATCTGTACAGACACAAGTTCATACAAGTTTTAAGGCCACCGCCCCAAGGGTGTCTTGCCATGCGCAATGACTGCATAAATGTTTGTTCGGCGAAATAAAGTTCAAGGTCAGTGGTAGGATGGGGTCGACTTACTTTTGGTGTTGATTTTAGTCCTCGAATGTGTATGTGAAGATTCAAAAGCGATAGCTTTGATGTGTTTTGATAAATAATAATGTTTGAGATTTATTTGACACAAAATTCTTGATTGAGAGTACCGTACCTTGATTGATAGTACCTTGATTGAGAGTACCTTGATTGATAGTACCTTGATTGATAGTACCTTGATTGAGTGTACCTGATTGAGAGTACCTTGATTGATAGTACCTGATTGAGAGTACCTTGATTGAGAGTACCTTGATTGATAGTACCTGATTGATTGAGGGCTTCCAATGAAACGTTATTCATTACTGTGATAAATGTAGACTTTACGTCTTAACTGACTTTACTCCCCCGACTCTATGACTAGATATTACTCAAGGCAAGCCGGATTGCTTCCTGACATGAAACAATTAACACACCTACTGGGATCCCAACCGAGGATAAGTACTAGTACTGGGTTCTCAACCCAGGATAAGTACTAGTACTGAGATCCCAACCCAGGATAAGTACTAGTACTGGGATCCCAACCCAGGATAAGTACTAGTACTGGGATCCCAACCCAGGATAAGTACTAGTACTGAGATCCCAACCCAGGATAAGTACTAGTACTGGGATCCCAACCCAGGATAAGTACTAGTACTGGGATCCCAACCCAGGATAAGTACTAGTACTGGGATCCCAACCCAGGATAAGTACTAGTACTGAGATCCCAACCCAGGATAAGTACTAGTACTGGGATCCCAACCCAGGATAAGTACTAGTACTGGGATCCCAACCCAGGATAAAGTCATTTAATTGAGTAGCAAAATCAACTTAATGCAATTGAATAATATAATCAATATAATATAATAATGGATTTTTATAAATGCAGTTCTTGATAACAAAACGAATGATGGAAACCACAGCACGACAAAATGTTTGGTGACATCAACCCTTAAAATGCTGAATTAATTGGAAGGAATGGGCAAACAACATAGATTCTGATCGCCACGTATGATCAGGATCTATGTTGTTTGCTATTCAGCCAAGTGTCTTAGCTCCATTATCCAAATAGCAAACAGCATAGACCCTGATCAGACGGAACGTTCTGTGCCATCTGATCTGGCTCTATGCCGTTTGCACAAATGAATATACTCGCTTCCAGCACAGAAAAGGGGTTAAACACTCAAAACAAACAATTGGTTGAAACAACACCATTTGACAGACAAAGGACGACAGGTTACCTTGGACAGACACTACTCTATCTGCATTTCCTGAAACAATCAAGGTATATACATATGTAATGTTATGTTATATTTCGGGTTATACGCCTGCATCAGCACCATTTCGGGCTATATCGCCGGCAGGCAGTTTACTTAACAACACCTTTCCTGGGCAGGCTCCAGCGGTTAACCAGTACTTGGGTGCACCAACCTCCGTAAGAAACTGCCAACTTTTTCATATAAATGAGACACGGTCTGAGCGGGGCTCGAACCCGTGACCATCAGTGATGATAGGTTACAGTGGTATACAAGTCAGCGACCTTAACCACTCGACCACGGAGGCGGACAGGTATATACAGTCAAAGAAGATAGATGCAATAGAGATAGAGATTATAATCTAACATGACTCGCAATTTTGTCTGTATACACAAAGAAGCAATTTGCCGTGTTTAAAATCTGCAATAAACCATGGTTTACCTCGTGATGTCAAGCGCGACATAATTTAGTAGCATTTGGTAGTTTTGACACGTCATATACGCTTTATAAAAAATAACACCATTTATTTTTGAGCTTTTTAGATATTTTGGTCATGTTAGAATCGAAATAATATTTGAGCTATTTATAGGATATGAGCACAGGCCTGCATAACTAATTCCTACTTGTCAGAACGAACTCCAAACCATGTTTTATTCGCCAATAAACAACGAAAAGACAAATATGATTTCATAAACATTGGAAAACAAATTCATCTTCAATTGGAAAATAAAATTATCTTCCAATGTAAATTAAAGTTATCTTCAATTGGAAAATAAAATTATCTTCCAATGTAAATTAAAGTTATCTTCAATTGGAAAATAAAATTATCTTCCAATGTAAATTAAAGTTATCTTCAATTGGAAAATAAAGTTATCTTCATGTGCACATTAATTTTAATAAGCTAGATAGATTTCTTTATTTATAGAGGGTGACCTAATTAGTTTTGAACTAATCCTCCTTAGGGCCCTCTTCAATGTGTTAACACTATAGAATAAATGTACATACACAATAATTATAACATAGTTATGCCATAATACATGCATAATGTTGTACAATGTAACTTAAACAACAGCCTAAGTAAATCAGGTACTTTGATAGAAATACAAAACGACATAAGCATATTGATTTACAATCATTATATATATATAACTGTCTAGTGTCTACCAATTAAAACGTTGTATCCATACTTTACATTTTGTCTTGAATATATTTAAAGATCAATAAAGTGAGGGTAATTTACAATCAGGTGCCAAAAAGACCCTGAGTTTGAGCCCAGCTGGAGTCGTTACGATTGTGCCCTTAGGCAAGGCATCAGGTGCGAAAGACCCAGAGTTTGAGCCTCGCTGGAGTCGTTACAATTGTGCCCTTAGGCAAGGCATCAGGTGCGAAAGACACAGAGTTTGAGCCCCGCTGGAACCATTAAGATTGTGCCCTTAGGCAAGGCATCAGGTGCAAAAGACCCAGAGTTTGAGCCCCGCTGGAACCATTACGATTGTGCCCTTAGGCAAGGCATCAGGTGCGAAAGACCCAGAGTTTGAGCCCGCTTGAGCCGTTACAATTGTGCCCTTAGGCAAGGCAGCAGGTGCGAAAAAGACCCCGAGTTTGAGCTTCGCTGGAGTCGTTATGATTGTGCCCTTAGGCAAGGCATCAGATGTGAAAGACCCAGAGTTTGAGCCCCGCTGGAGCCATTACGATGGTGCCCTTAGGCAAGGCATCAGGTGCGAAAGACCCAGAGTTTGAGCCCCGCTGGAACCATTACGATTGTGCCCTTAGGCAAGGCATCAGGTGCAAAAGACCCCGAGTTTGAGCTTCGCTGGAGTCGTTATGATTGTGCCCTTAGGCAAGGCATCAGATGTGAAAGACCCAGAGTTTGAGCCCCGCTGGAGCCATTACGATGGTGCCCTTAGGCAAGGCATCAGGTGCGAAAGACCCAGAGTTTGAGCCCCGCTGGAACCATTACGATTGTGCCCTTAGGCAAGGCATCAGGTGCAAAAGACCCCGAGTTTGAGCCCCGCTGGAGCCGTTACAATTACAATTTGCCTTTAGGCAAAGCATTTAAATTCCACATTGCCTTTTCTCTCTCCCTCGTGGCGATGGATTCCATCAGGAATGAGGTCTCGAGAGTTATTAATATAAGTTGCAAGAACTTTTCGCAATCGAGCTAAAATAAATTTGTATAAAACAAAAGCGTCTCAAGTTGCAATTAGGCTGTTTAATGGTCAATTATATATATGGGCTCCAATAATTATGTCCGTGACAAAATGAGGCCGACTATAGAATGAGGTCAAACTGTGTTATTGGTCACCTCTATTAAGCAGCAAACCTGTATTAAGCAGTCAGTTTCAAGATTTCCAATATGTTACTTTGTTATACATTTGACTTCTATTAAGCAGTCACCTACACTAAGCAGCCACTTTATGTGATTCCCGTAAGACAGGTTTTGACTGTAGTATGCATATATGAGATTTGTGCAAGGAAAAGGCAAGAAGTAATTAAAGTAAGACTCTACAATATACACATTTACAAAGAAAGTTATGATAGCATACTCGGACAACAGAATATAATGCTGCAAGGAACCATTAGTATCATGCCCTTTAGGAACCATTAGTACCATGCCCTTTAGGAACCATTAGTATCATGCCCTTTAGGAACCATTAGTCCACACCCTTTAGGAACCATTAGTACCATGCCTTTTAGGAACCATTATTCCACACCCTTTAGGAACCATTAGTACCATGCCCTTTAGGAACCATTAGTGCCACACCCTTTAGGAACCATTAGTACCATGCCCTTTAGGAACCATTATTCCACACCCTTTAGGAACCATTAGTACCATGCCCTTTAGGAACCATTAGTACCATGCCCTTTAGGAACCATTCGTACCATGCCCTTTAGGAACCATTAGTACCATGCCCTTTAGGAACCATTAGTACCACACCCTTTAGGAACCATTAGTACCATGCCCTTTAGGAACCATTAGTACCATGCCCTTTAGGAACCATTAGTACCATGCCCTTTAGGAACCATTAGTACCACACCCTTTAGGAACCATTAGTACCATGCCCTTTAGGAACCATTAGTACCACACCCTTTAGGAACCATTAGTCCAGACCCTTTAGGAACCATTAGTGCCACACCCTTTAGGAACCATTAGTACCATGCCCTTTAGGAACCATTAGTGCTGTACCCTTTAGGAACCATTAGTACCATGCCCTTTAGGAACCATTAGTACCATGCCCTTTAGGAACCATTAGTACCATGCCCTTTAGGAACCATTAGTACCACACCCTTTAGGAACCATTATTCCACACCCTTTAGGAACCATTAGTGCCACACCCTTTAGGAACCATTAGTACCATGCCCTTTAGGAACCATTAGTGCTGTACCCTTTAGGAACCATTAGTACCATGCCCTTTAGGAACCATTAGTACCATGCCCTTTAGGAACCATTAGTACCACACCCTTTAGGAACCATTAGTACCATGCCCTTTAGGAACCATTAGTGCCACACCCTTTAGGAACCATTAGTATCATGCCCTTTAGGAACCATTAGTGCTGTACCCTTTAGGAACCATTAGTACCATGCCCTTTAGGAACCATTAGTACCATGCCCTTTAGGAACCATTATTCCACACCCTTTAGGAACCATTAGTACCATGCCCTTTAGGAACCATTAGTGCAACACCCTTTAGGAACCATTAGTACCATGCCCTTTAGGAACCATTATTCCACACCCTTTAGGAACCATTAGTACCATGCCCTTTAGGAACCATTAGTACCATGCCCTTTAGGAACCATTAGTATCATGCCCTTTAGGAAACATTAGTACCACACCCTTTAGGAACCATTAGTACCACACCCTTTAGGAACCATTAGTACCATGCCCTTTAGGAACCATTAGTGCTGTACCTTTTAGGAACCACCATTAGTACCATGCCCTTTAGGAACCATTAGTACCACACCCTTTAGGAACCATTAGTACCATGCCCTTTAGGAACCATTAGTACCACACCCTTTAGGAACCATTAGTGATGTACCCTTTAGGAACCATTAGTACCATGCCCTTTAGGAACCATTAGTACCACACCCTTTAGGAACCATTAGTGCTGTACTCTTTAGGAACCATTAGTGCTGTACCCTTTAGGAACCATTAGTGCTGTACTCTTTAGGACCATTAGTGCTGTGCCCTTTAGGAACCATTAGTGCTGTACTCTTTAGGAACCATTAGTGCTGTACTCTTTAGGAACCATTAGTGTTGTACTCTTTAGGAACCATTAGTACCATGCCCTTTTAGGAACCATTAGTACCACACCCTTTAGGAACCATTAGTGCCATGCCCTTTAGGAACCATTAGTGCCACACCCTTTAGGAACCATTAGTAACATGCCCTTTAGGAACCATTAGTACCACATCATTTAGGAACCATTAGTACCATGCCCTTTAGGAACCATTAGTGCTGTACCCTTTAGGAACCATTAGTGCTGTACTCTTTAGGAACCATTAGTGTTGTACTCTTTAGGAACCATTAGTACCACGCCCTTTAGGAACCATTAGTGCTGTACCCTTTAGGAACAATTAGTGCTGTACCCTTTAGGAATCATTAGTACCACATCCTTTAGGAACCATTAGTGCCACACCCTTTAAGAACCATTAGTACCATGCCCTTTAAGAACCATTAGTACCATGCCCTTTAGGAACCATTAGTATCATGCCCTTTAGGAACCATTAGTGCTGTACCCTTTAGGAACAATTAGTACCATGCCATTTTGGAACCATTAGTACCATGCCCTTTAGGAACCATTAGTACCACACCCTTTAGGAACCATTAGTGCCACACCCTTTAGGAACCATTAATACCACACCCTTTAGGAACCATTAGTACCACACCCTTTAGGAACCATTAGTGCCATGCACTTTAGGAACCATTAGTGCCACACCCATTAGGAACCATTAGTACCACACCCTTTAGGAAACATTAGTACCACACCCTTTAGGAACCATTAGTGCCACACCCTTTAGGAACCATTAGTACCACACCTTTTAGGAACCATTAGTACCACACCCTTTAGGAACCATTAGTACCACACCCTTTAGGAACCATTAGTACCACACCCTTTAGGAACCATTAGTACCACACCCTTTAGGAACCATTAGTGCCATGCCCTTTAGGAACCATTAGTGCCACACCCTTTAGGAACCATTAGTACCACACCATTTAGGAACCATTAGTACCACACCCTTTAGGAACCATTAGTACCACACCCTTTAGGAACCATTAGTACCACACCCTTTAGGAACCATTAGTACCACACCCTTTAGGACTATCAGTACAATACAAGGTATCAAGCACTAATCTATACATCTATACTTACTGAATGGTTCTGCGTGGAAGAAATAAACATGGTAAACAATTCTATGATAATAGTATTCCTAATACCAACAATTAAATGTGGGCTGTGGCACTCTGGACATAAAACAAAGTTGATATACGAGGTCCACAGCACAATGCCTCAAACCCTGAACATTTCAACTCAATAGAGAAAGTTGTAGTTTATACAAATTTATTTTAGCTCGATTTCGAAACAAGTTCTTGCAACTTATATTAATCACTCTCGAGACCTCATTCCTGATGGAATCCATCGCCACGAGGGAGAGGCAACGTGGAACTTAAATGCCTTGCCCAATCGTAACGGTGCAATTAGCATGTTAGCAGTGAAAATAATAGTTAAATATGTCATGGACTTTCATCAGATTCGTAACGACACAATTCTAATTAGCCTGGGAACAGGCGTCGATATATTTTGCCTGGTCAGTCTTGTACATATAGTTACCGAGATCATTAATTGGGCCGTATTGAGTTTCTGATCATATCAACGCCTGGGGAAAAGTGGGGGATTGTCCGTGTAATTATTACGCCTGGGGAAAAGTTGGGGATTGTCCGTGTAATTATTAACTCGCATTAATCCAATTAATAGGCCTATTAGCACAAGACTTAATTAATGACGTACGTGAATCGAAAGCGAGGCACTGCAATGTTGATAAACTTTATTATTGGCCGCCATTGTTTACGGGTCAACGGAACGATTAATAGTTTTAAAAAGTACAATGTGCGTCTGATTTGACATATTTACTCAATATTTAAGTCGTCCTTAGTTCAATTACGCTGATTCGATCCATTACCATCTAAATGTAATATTTAAAATCCGCCATCTTGTCGATATAACACAGAAACGGGACATTATATGTTTACAATGTAAATGAGACTACGGGAGCATTAGTGTATATTCAGAAATGATCGTGTATAATCGTGCCTGTTCGGCGATTTCCGATAGAATTCCGTTTCTATATTTAGCGATATTATCTTGTAGAGAAGAGTTGTCGTTCTTCAAATCTACACCCTCATAAAAGTGGGTGTAAGTAGATGGCGCTACGATCGGAAATCCAGTTTCCCCAGGCTGTCATTTTGCCAGAAGTTAAAAAGAGAAAAATCGACAGACTGAGACCCAGGCTAAATTCTAATGAACTTCCTTGATATAGTTCAGTTACAAATATAACAGATTTATGAATTATTGTCAGTTATTTCAACTATTTTGACCTTTATTTTCGAACCTACAGTGGTGTTGATAAACCTGATAATACAAATACAGCACTAACCTGCAACTGTGCATGTTAAATCTGATATGGGTGCAACACGCGTCGACTGGGGTACGAGTCCCGGATTGGACAACGTGACCACTATGGTCCGACCCTTGAACATGGTCTGATCCAGGTTCTCCATGGCAAACATAGCTTGCTGCCCTGTCGCAAAGCTGGCAAAGGCATACGTGCTGAAATATACATAGATAGACAATTCTGTTAGTACAGTGACATGCACTTTACATGACTGTACACGTGATAGCGCAGTGGATGCGCGTTCGCTTCAGGTGCGAAAGGTCCGGAGTTCGAGCCCCGCTGGAGCCATATCGATTGTGTCCTTAGGCAAGGTATTTAAATTCCACATTGCCTCTTCTCTCTCCCTTGTGGCGATGGATTCTAGTTGAAAGAACTTGTTTCGCAATCAAGCTAAAATAAATTTGTATAAACTAAATGACTGTACAAAAACACATTACAAGTATAAAAAAGCACTCAACCAGATGGTTCTATAAGTATAATCCATTAATTAGACATAAAACCAAAGCTATTTAAACAGATTACAATACAATTAATTTCTGACTTTACAGACGGATCTGTAGTCCAGTGGTAACACGCTGGACTGGTAAACCAGGGATCGCAGGTTCGATCCCCTGTCTGACCATAATAAAATTAACAGTCTTTCAGATGGGACGTTAAACCGAGGTCTTGTGTCAGTGCTTTACACCGTGCACGTAAAAGAACCAGAGGAGACTCTGGAATGGGTATCTGTCTGTATCATTGCACTATCCTCCAAAAATCTAAAATGACTAATCTCTTCAGGAGGCGTCGCTCATATGGACAACCGGTAGCGACGATAAATAAACGTAAAACACACATTAATTTCTGTTACAATGAAAATTGTCTTTACAAATATATTTTGCACATTGTTTGGGGTGTTCATTTAAAGCAGCCCTATATCGTATGAAATAAAAGATATTTGAAAAATTCAAATTTTACTTATGCATAGCAATGTTGCTACGCATTCTAACATTATAATTTGCATAATTATGTTCAATTAGTAAACAGAGTTTTTTTGCGATAAAACAAACTCGAAACCGAAAGTAGGACTTCCGGAGTAGGTCGGTCACGAATTTGTTTACAATCGGAACGCATCGTCCACACTTGTTTACATTCGGAATGCATTGTCCCCATTTGTCCCACGTTGTCTTTTTTAATTGAATTACTTGATATGTCGATTCATATCTCTGTTATCTAAGTCTTTTAGGGACATGTCTACATCCCCACGAGGGATTCGACATTAGAGGAAGATAGATAGATAGTCTTTCATGTTCAAAATATGTTGATATTCCAACGTGCGTTTCTACATCCAATGTTGTTTCACGCATGAGCGCTGTGCGTGTTTACATTTCGTTTGTTGATAATGCATATACGACGGTGAATATTTATTGGATTTTTATCGCTACTGAGCGACTATTTCGATTTTTGTAAACACACATACATTAGTATTTATATTTTACCCAAAAACCCATCGTTTATTACGATATAGTGCTGCTTTAACAAGAAACATAAAGGTTACATTACTATATGCATCAGTTTGTTGATCTAGAATATTAGCAAAATGTTATAAACTATTATAGTAGCCATGTCGGGAATTTCATCATCAATCATATTTATATGTTTGTGTGTTCGGGTTTTACGCCTGCATCAGCACCATTTTGGGCTATACTGCTGCTGGGCAGTTTACCAAACAACACCTTTCCTGGGCAGGCTCCAGCAGTTAACCAGTACTTGGTGCACAAACCTCAGTAAGAATTTGAGACACGGTCTGAATGGGGCTCGAACCCGTGATGATAGGTTGTGGTATACAAGTCAGAGAACTTAATCACTCGACAACGGAGGCGGACTTTTTGTGAATTTTGATTTGAAATAGTTGCACTGTTGGTTAATGAAAGCAGGTAGATTGTGCTAATCTTATATTTCTCTCCATCTGTTAATATTTACATCGCTATTGCAATTCCTTCGATGAACGTATGTGCCCTGATTGCATACATTCGTATGAGGGTTCCCAACTAATGATATGCAGCTGACATGCGCACTCGATGTTACGGGCATGCGCATTTACAGTGTTAGGCAGCATTCGTCGCGAGAAAAGGCGTGTCTTACTATTTACGCTGTTCCAATTATCTATTTACAAATCTGGACTACATTTTTATATGCAAAGTGTGCAATATTTTCTTTGTATATATAAATAATGAATCGCGGGTCAGTAGTTTCCATCGTGGTATGAACTACATTGGGCGTGCTTAAAGTTAGCGTGGATGACTTCGGCCTCCACACACTCTAACAACATAATTGGTGGCAGTAGACCCCTCAAAGTAGTATTTTAGGTACTGATGGGCACCCAGGTAGTACCACCAACCTTCCACAAAATGCAAACTGGATAGCTTCCTCATATGGAAAAAGTTTACACCCCCAATGGGATTCGAACCTACCACAGTGAGGGGCAAGTGATTTGTAATTCATAACATTAACTACTCGGCCTCCATAATTTGACCCAGTTGACAAAAGTGTTATGGGGGAAATGGCAGATTATTGAAAAGAATAAGTTGACACAGTTTTATGGGGAAACGGCAGATTATTGAAAAGAATAAGTTGACAAAGTTTTATGGGGAAATGGCAAATTATTGAATAGAATCAGTTGACAAAGTTTTATGGGGAAATGGCAGATTATTGAATAGAATCAGTTGAAAGTTTTATGGGGAAATGGCAGATTATTGAATAGAATCAGTTGAAAGTTTTATGGGGAAATGGCAGATTATTGAATAGAATCAGTTGAAAGTTTTATGGGGAAATGGCAGATTATTGAATAGAATCAGTTGACAAAGTTTTATGGGGAAATGGCAAATTATTGAATAGAATCAGTTGACAAAGTTTTATGGGGAAATGGCAGATTATTGAATAGAATCAGTTGAAAGTTTTATGGGGAAATGGCAGATTATTGAATAGAATCAGTTGAAAGTTTTATGGGGAAATGGCAGATTATTGAATAGAATCAGTTGAAAGTTTTATGGGGAAATGGCAGATTATTGAAAAGAATAAGTTGACAAAGTTATATGGGGAAATGGCAGATTATTGAAAAGAATAAGTTGACAAAGTTATATGGGGAAATGGCAGATTATTGAAAAGAATTTAGCTGTCATTAAAATATAACTTGCGACAAAGTGCCAACAAATCCAATGTAAAATACACTTGATAGTGTTTAACCCTTTCAACACCACAGACCTCTATATAGGCTTACAAAAAGTGTAGATCCAGATGAGCCGTCTCATCAGGATCTGCACTTTTTGCAAGTAGTATTACTAATTTTAGACAAAATTACCCATCTTGATAAATGAACTGGTCCGAATGTAATTTTCTTATTCATTTATTGGTCTAAGAATATCATGGACCAGTCCATGTCAGTTACTTGGTGTTGAAAGAGTTAAAGGACAAACGGACAGACAGACAAATGTCTAGCACACTCACCCTGAACCATTGATGAGCTCATATTCAGCTGGTGAAATGTACACTATCAATGAGACTTCTATATCTCACCAGTTATTTGTTTTGTAACAGTGGGAAATGATTAGGTACCTTCTACATGTCTTGTAACAGTGGGAAATGATTAGGTACCGTCTACATGTCTTGTAACAGTGGGAAATGATTAGGTACCGTCTACATGTCTTGTAACAGTGGGAAATGATTAGGTACCTTCTACATGTCTTGTAACAGTGGGAAATGATTAGGTACCGTCTACATGTCTTGTAACAGTGGGAAATGATTAGGTACCATCTACATGTCTTGTAACAGTGGGAAATGATTAGGTACCTTCTACATGTCTTGTAACAGTGGGAAATGATTAGGTACCTTCTACATATCTTGTAACAGTGGGAAATGATTAGGTACCTTCTACATGTTTTGTAACAGTGGGAAATGATTAGGTACCTTCTACATGTCTTGTAACAGTGGGAAATGATTAGGTACCGTCTACATTTCTTGTAACAGTGGGAAATGATTAGGTACTGTCTACATGTCTTGTAACAGTGGGAAATGATTAGGTACTGTCTACATGTCTTGTAACAGTGGGAAATGATTAGGTACTGTCTACATTTCTTGTAACAGTGGGAAATGATTAGGTACCGTCTACATGTCTTGTAACAGTGGGAAATGATTAGGTAGCGTCCACATGTCTTGTAACAGTGGGAAATGATTAGGTACCTTCTACATGTCTTGTAGCAGTGGGAAATGATTAGGTACCTTCTACATGTCTTGTAACAGTGGGAAATGATTAGGTACCTTCTACATGTCTTGTAGCAGTGGGAAATGATTAGGTACCTTCTACATGTCTTGTAACAGTGGGAAATGATTAGGTACCTTCTACATGTCTTGTAACAGTGGGAAATGATTAGGTACCTTCTACATTTCTTGTAACAGTGGGAAATGATTAGGTACCTTCTACATGTCTTGTAACAGTGGGAAATGATTAGGTACCTTCTACATGTCTTGTAACAGTGGGAAATGATTAGGTACTGTCTATATGTTTTGTAACAGTGGGAAATGATTAAGTACCTTCTACATGTCTTGTAACAGTGGGAAATGATTAGGTACCTTCTACATGTCTTGTAACAGTGGGAAATGATTAGGTACCTTCTACATGTCTTGTAACAGTGGGAAATGATTAGGTACTCACATGTCCTTCTACATGTCTTGTAGCAGTGGGAAATGATTAGGTACCTTCTACATGTCTTGTAACAGTGGGAAATGATTAGGTACCTTCTACATGTCTTGTAGCAGTGGGAAATGATTAGGTACCTTCTACATGTCTTGTAACAGTGGGAAATGATTAGGTACCTTCTACATGTCTTGTAACAGTGGGAAATGATTAGGTACCTTCTACATTTCTTGTAACAGTGGGAAATGATTAGGTACCTTCTACATGTCTTGTAACAGTGGGAAATGATTAGGTACCTTCTACATGTCTTGTAACAGTGGGAAATGATTAGGTACTGTCTATATGTTTTGTAACAGTGGGAAATGATTAGGTACCTTCTACATGTCTTGTAACAGTGGGAAATGATTAGGTACCTTCTACATGTCTTGTAACAGTGGGAAATGATTAGGTACCTTCTACATGTCTTGTAACAGTGGGAAATGATTAGGTACCTTCTACATGTCTTGTAGCAGTGGGAAATGATTAGGTACCTTCTACATGTACAGTGGGAAATGATTAGGTACCTTCTACATGTCTTGTACAGTGGGAATGATTAGGTACTTCTACTGTCTTGTAACAGTGGGAAATGATTAGGTACCTTCTACATGTCTTGTAACAGTGGGAAATGATTAGGTACCTTCTACATTTCTTGTAACAGTGGGAAATGATTAGGTACCTTCTACATGTCTTGTAACAGTGGGAAATGATTAGGTACCTTCTACATGTCTTGTAACAGTGGGAAATGATTAGGTACTGTTCAGTGGGAAATGATTAGGTACCTTCTACATGTCTTGTAACAGTGGGAAATGATTAGGTACCTTCTACATGTCTTGTAACAGTGGGAAATGATTAGGTACCTTCTACATGTCTTGTAACAGTGGGAAATGATTAGGTACCTTCTACATGTCTTGTAGCAGTGGGAAATGATTAGGTACCTTCTACATGTCTTGTAACAGTGGGAAATGATTAGGTACCTTCTACATGTCTTGTAACAGTGGGAAATGATTAGGTACCTTCTACATGTCTTGTAACAGTGGGAAATGATTAGGTACTGTCTATATGTTTTGTAACAGTGGGAAATGATTAGGTACCTTCTACATGTCTTGTAACAGTGGGAAATGATTAGGTACCTTCTACATGTCTTGTAACAGTGGGAAATGATTAGGTACCATCTACATGTCTTGTAACAGTGGGAAATGATTAGGTACCTTCTACTGATTATGTTACGTACTATTTGTGTAACAATGTGAGCTCACTACTACACTTCTATTTCTCTTGTAACAATGGGTATTGAATACATTACCTTCTATTATATTTGCCGTTGTTCATTATATTTACTTTCTGACAGCCATATGGAGCCAACATCATCATGATCTCGTGCTATGTAAAACAAAAAGTACATAAAATATATATTACACAACATTAAAGCGACATTACATCGCAAAAAGCAAATAAAATACAATTTTTCACGTATACATGCATTGCTACTACAAATTCGTCTGAATACATTCGAACACTAACATTGAATCAATAAACAGTGTTTTTGTGGTATACAAACTTTCAAGAGTGAAAGTAAGATTTCATATAGTGGTCATCCATGCTCCTTAAATTGACGTTTGTTGTCATTGAAGTCAATACTAAACATGCGATACTTTCGTTAATTTAACTAAGATTAGTCTACAAATAAATATGCATAGGCACACATACGAGATATCACGGTAAATATGTACCACAACTCGTGTTATTCAGGATAAACGCTTTGTATTACGCTTGAATGTCGATCGTAACTACATATTTTGTTATGTCAACAAACCGCGTATACGACGTTCGTTTATTTGTTGAAATATTCAGTTTTTGAGGCAAATATTTGGGGAAAAAATTATACCATATAATAGCAAATTACATTCTGCAAACATTTGCGTTTTCACCGATGTAGTGTCGCTTTAAGTATATATCTGTTAAAAGGAAATTACACTGTATGAGACTGTCTCGGTTTTTATGGCAGCAATTTTAATAAAACACGCTAAAAGAGATTTACCCAAATTAATTGCATTGCTTTTACGATTTGTCACAGAGAACGAGAACCGAGAATATCCAAGTCAAAATAAGATAATAAATGATACATATATATATATATACATATATTACTGTCCATACTCGCCTACAAGATGGGTTTTTTTACCACCAGATAAGTGGCTTCCCGTCTTATAATTGTGTGCAAAAAAAAAAAATTCAATGTTTTTTTAAAACAATATCTTAACTTGACGGTATCTATAATTCTGTTTTAGAAAAGAAATCACTCTTGACACTGAGAATTTCTTCAACTTTCACTGGCCATACAAGCAATTTATCGTTGTTCTTATGTCCATTTTATCAGCCCGTCTTATATGCGAGTGCATGCTAAAACCCACAGATTTCAGGACCAAAGTAGGGGGGGTCGTCGTACAGGCGAGTATTAATGAATTGTCGTATGCTACAACTATTTGAACTATTTATAGCGTTTGTTTTACCCAGCATGCAAAGTGTTAAATGTTTAAAGATTTATTGAAGACAACATACCTATTTATAGCCTTTATTTTACCCAGCATGCAAAGTGTTAAATGTTTAAAGATTTTTTGAAGACGACGTACCTCACTTGTTCCGTATGGGAAGTTACCGATATTGAGCAGGGCGGGACAGTAGCTGTCACCGTTGTGAATACCATTCATGCCAATGTTCTCCAAGTCTGGTATATCTTCGTACTTTCTGTCATTCTCTAACACGGGCATAGATGGTGACAAGTTCTGCGTGTAACCTTGCTGGTTGTGATGCTCCAACCTTGGCATTGAAGGCGATGAATTCCGCTTATCACGACGCCTGTTGTGGCGATCCAACTTCGGCATTGAAGGCGATGAATTCTGCATATCACCACGCCTGTTGTGGCTTTCCAACTTCGGCATTGAAGGCGATGAATTCTGCATATCACCACGCCTGTTGTAGCGATCCAACATCGGCATTGAAGGCGAAAAATCCGCACGACACGATAATATATTCTCTAATGGAGGCATATTCTCAGATGTGTCGGCCAGGGTTTCTAGCAGGGGCATCTTGTGTCTCGACACAGGGCCAGGATGTACACGACGAGTCACTGGTCTCGACAGAAGGCCCTGTTCTACAGTATGACCGTCAGATGCCTCAAATCCGCTATTCGGTGTCGGCAGAAGACCCGGTTGTACTGCATGTACACCACGAGATCCAGGCTCCTCAAACCTGTTCCCTGGTCTCGACAGAAGGCCCTGTTCTACAGTATGACCGTTAGATGCCTCAAATCTGCTATTCGGTGTCGCAAAAAGACCCGGTTGTACTGCATGTACACCACGAGATCCAGGCTCCTCAAACCTGTTCCCTGGTCTCGACAGAAGGCCCTGTTCTACAGTATGACCGTTAGATGCCTCAAATCTGCTATTCGGTGTCGCAAGAAGACCCGGTTGTACTGCATGTACACCACGAGATCCAGGCTCCTCAAACCTGTTCCCTGGTCTCGACAGAAGGCCCTGTTCTACAGTATGACCGTTAGATGCCTCAAATCTGCTATTCGGTGTCGCAAGAAGACCCGGTTGTACTGCAGGATTCTCTGATGTATTCTTTGGTGGGCCCCGGTGTACGTAGAGGTTCTCAAAATCTTTCTCAATTCCTCCTTTATGAGAGACATCTTCTGGAGTAGGGCCATCTTCGGAACCACCTGAATAAATATCAGCACAAGACATAACAACATTCTCAGCATGTTCACAGGATCGACATTCTATGTGTGTGTTCACAGGATCGACATTCTACGCGTGTGTTCACAGAATCGACATTCTACGTGTATGTTCACAGGATCGACATTCTATGTGTATGTTCACAGGATCGACATTCTATGTGTATGTTCACAGGATCTACATTCTACATGTATGTTCACAGGATCGACATTCTACATGTATGTTCACAGGATCGACATTCTATGTGTATGTTCACAGAATCAACATTCTACGTGTGTGTTCACAGGATCGACATTCTAATGTTCACAGGATCGACATTCTATGTGTATGTTCACAGGATCGACATTCTATGTGTATGTTCACAGGATCTACATTCTACGTGTATGTTCACAGGATCTACATTCTACGTGTGTGTTCACAGAATCTACATTCTACATGTGTGTTCACATAATCTACATTCTACGTGTTCACAGGATCGACATTCTACGAGTATGTTCACAGGATCTACATTCTACATGTGTGTTCACAGGATCGACATTCTACGAGTATGTTCACAGGATCTACATTCTACATGTGTGTTCACAGAATCTACATTCTACATGTATGTTCACAGGATCTACATTCTACATGTATGTTCACAGGATCTACATTCTACAAGTATGTTCACAGAATCGACATTCTACATGTGTGTTCACATAATCTACATTCTATGTGTGTGTTCACAGGATCTACATTCTACATGTATGTTCACAGAATCTACATTCTACATGTGTGTTCACAGGATCGACATTCTATGTGTGTGTTCACAGAATCTACATGTATGTTCACAGGATCTACATTCTACATGTGTGTTTACATAATCTACATTCTGTATGTGTTCACAGAATCTACATTCTACATGTATGTTCACAGGATCTACATTCTACATGTGTGTTCACATAATCTACATTCTATGTGTGTGTTCACAGGATCGACATTCTACGTGTGTGTTCACAGAATCTACATTCTACGTGTGTGTTCACAGAATCTACATTCTACATGTATGTTCACATAATCTACATTCTACATGTGTGTTCACATAATCTACATTCTATGTGTATGTTCACAGGATCTACATTCTACATGTGTGTTCACATGATCTACATTCTATGTGTATGTTCACAGGATCGACATTCTATGTGTATGTACACAGGATCTACATTCTACATGTATGTTCACAGGATCTACATTCTACGCGTATGTTCACAGGATCGACATTATACGCGTATGTTCACAGGATCGACATTCTACATGTATGTTCACAGAATCTACATTCTACATGTATGTACACAGGATCTACATTCTACATGTATGTACACAGGATCGACATTCTACATGTATGTTCACAGAATCTACATTCTACATGTATGTACACAGGATCGACATTCTACATGTGTGTTCACAGGATCGACATTCTACATGTATGTTCACAGAATCTACATTCTACATGTGTGTTCACAGGATCGACATTCTACATGTATGTTCACAGAATCTACATTCTACATGTGTGTTCACAGGATCGACATTCTACATGTATGTTCACAGAATCTACATTCTACATGTATGTTCACAGGATCGACATTCTACGTGTATGTTCACAGAATCTACATTCTACAAGTATGTTCACAGAATCTACATTCTACGTGTATGTTCAAAGAATCTACATTCTACATGTATGTTCAAAGCATCTACATTCTACATGTATGTTCACAGAATCTACATTCTACGTGTATGTTCAAAGAATCTAACAATGGTACGGTGGTCGCCAGATCGGGTTTCTCCGGGTACTCCGTCCGGTTTCCTCCCACACGAATGACCACATTTACGCTTTCATCCGCGCGTTCACAATCGTTGTAAAGTAAATAGTTTAAACCTTTTTTGAAAACCTAACAATAACGAGCAAAATTACATGTAATGAACAGGGCTCATATAGGTCAGAATGGGTGGGATTTGGGAGAACTGAGAAACTGATTGCATCATGGTATTTAAGAAATAATATATAATAATGTTCTGCGATATACCACGGTTGATACTTATTATTTCGATTCTAACACGACTTAATTCCAATAATTTTAGACGAGAATCAAAGGAGTATTTTCTTCAAACGCGGTGCTACTCCGCTGCATTTGGCTTTCAAAATTTCCTCCCGCGTAAGGGGTGATGACGTTATTTTTTATGGAAAATATCAATCTAGTGCATAAATGAACAAAAGTTGTAACTGATCAATAATTTTATTTATTTTGTCAAATAAAATTGTACAGAATAGTAACTGAAACGTTACTTAACAGAAAAACAAGACGGACAAGAGATTATCTGATTTTAAAAATAGCTCACTTCCGCGAATTCCCACGGTAGTATTTACAAACATCACGTGACTTTCATTCATAAAACTTTATACGCATTGTATAAATGGAATAGCCAAAACACGGTGCGCGCGCAGCATAGTTCAAGGTAGGTATATCGCAGAATAACCCGAGGTAGATTTTACTCTACAAGTATGTATGTTATTAGCTGGGTCATGTTAGAATATGTAATAAATGAAAATATACAATAAGACCATTAAATACAACATTTGAATAGGAGTGCTAAGCTTTACAATGGCCAGTGTAATGTTACTGGACAAAAGTGTATGAACATTGTAAACAAAAACAAATTCATTATTTTTTTTAAGGAGAAGTGGTGGTGAAGTCAGAGCCACCTATTTCGCCCATGTCGCCCACTAGAATGAGCTCTGTTGATATTCCACTACAAACTGGATCTAGACGGACAGATTTGTGGAGTTTTGGTCAAGTACTGGTTCGATCCCGACAAAACATGCATGTGCATCACAACATTAAAGCAGCATTACATCGTATGAAATAAAACAAAATTGAAAAAATCAATTTTTACGTATGGGTAGCAATCTTGCTACACATTCTAACATTATACTTTGTATGCTTATGTTCATTTGGTAAACAGTGTTTTTTTGCGATAAAACAAACTCGAAACCGAAAGTAGGACTTTTCGAGTCGATCGGTCACGCACTTGTTTACAACCGGAACGCATCGTCCGCACTTGTTTACATTCGGAATGCATCGTCCCCATTTGTCCCACGTTGTCTTTTTTAATTAAATTACTACCTCTGTTAGCTAAGTCATTTAGGGACATTTCTACATCCCCGCGAGGGGTTCGACATTAGGGGAAGATAGATAGATAGTCTTTCATGTTCAAAATATATACGTTGCTTTCTACATACTCTGTTGTTTCACACATGCGCACTGTGCGTGTTTACATTTTGTGCGTTGATAAACAAATTCGCGTATACGACGGTTTAAATTTATTGGAATTTTATCGTTTCTGAGCGACTATTTCGATTTTTGTAAACATACACACATTAGTATTTATATTTTATGCAAAACATCCTTTATTACGATGTAATGCTGCTTTAAGGAATACATGTATTCAATTTAGGTTCCATAAAATTCCACCCAGTGGTTACAGAGAACGGGTTCTGGACGGATGCACAGACAACGCTAAAACAATATCCCTAACCAGCCAAAATGGCGGGCGATAACAAGGGCAATAACTAGAGCATTCCAGGTCAATTATCAAATTTCAGCATAATCCTAAGTGTGCCAGAGAGGTTCGATCCCTCGTCTGACCATAATAAATTAACAGTCTTTCAGATGGGACTTTAAACCAAGATCTCGTGTCGGTGCTTTACACTGTGTACGTAAAAGGACCAGGAGACTCTGGAATGGGTCTCTGTCTGTATCATTGCACTATCCTCCAAAATTCTAAAATGACTAATCTCTTTCAGGAGGCGTCGCTCATATTGGCAACCTGACCTGAAGGTTTCTGTTTTTATACATGTTACTATATATAGCTTACCTGCATGTTTTCTACTTCCCATCCTGACCTGAAGGTTTCTGTTTTTTTACATGTTACTATATATAGCTTACTTGTATGTTTTCTACTTCCCAACCTGACCTGAAGGTTTCTGTTTTTATACATGTTACTATATATAGCTTACTTGTATGTTTTCTACTTCCCATCCTGACCTGAAGGTTTCTGTTTTTATACATGTTACTATATATAGCTTACCTGTATGTTTTCTACTTCCCATCCTGACCTGAAGGTTTCTGTTTTTATACATGTTACTATATATAGCTTACTTGTATGTTTTCTACTTCCCATCCTGACCTGAAGGTTTCTGTTTTTATACATGGTGTTATGCAACTCTTCTATGATACGATTGGCATCTTGCATATTGTTGAAGTCCAGAAATGCATATCTGTACACAAATTCAATATATTTATTCATAATTAATTGCCATAATTGCCGTATACAGTCTACATCCGTTATTTCGAATTCCGTCGGACCTAACAAAATGCTTCGACATAACCGAAGTTTAACTAAACGAAATTCGATATAAACGGAGCCAGTTATATATGTAAAATGAAACGGGACTCGAGATAACCGGAGAATTCGACATAGCAGATGCAGACTGTATACATATATGGGCAAGATATTACTATTTTGCCTGCTGAGTAAATAAGATCCCATTTGCAAACAACATAGATCTAGATCAGCCACGGCATAACAATTTTCCTATTATTCTAAATAAAGTAATAAACTTTGTTTAGTAGGCCAAGTGTTTCAGATATTTATTCTTAAATCTCTAATTTTCTGGCAAATAAGAAGAATGATACACACTTCCAATCATTCTAGTGTTACAAGAGATACAGATGCGTTCATTCCGTGGTACGTTTGTGGAACGTCCACGTTCTCTATTGCTCATTCCTGGCTCGTGAATTATGCTTAACCCATTTGATTCTGGATACCGTTCAAACAGTATTTGCAAAGAACATAGAGCCAGATGAGCCGCCACGGAACGTGCCGTCTGATCAGGCTCTATGCTGTTTGCTATTCAGGTGATCTTGCTAAGAGACTTGGCTATGTAGCAAACAACATAGATCCTGATCAGCATGAAGCATCACGCTGCGGCTGATCTGGATCTATGTTTTTGCAAAAGCCTTTAAATGTATCCACAATGAAATGGGTTAAATGATATTCATAAATTATTATATATATATTGTCCTCTCTATATCCAAACTTTCGGAAAAGCATATTTTTCACGGGAAACAAAAATCATTCGGCTAATACATCGTCTTCAAGATTGTTATGAATTAATTTGATAGCAACGTCATTTCTGCATGTACAATGGTTGGCGCCATATTACAATGAATATATGCTGGGAGCCCGATTTTGCTAAATCGTGCCGCTGCTCAAACATGGCATTGTCACATTGTGACACACAAATAGGCCATGGCGCCAGGTTGATAGGCAATCAGTAACCATTATTTATCTAGCTGGTGACCCACCAACATACATGCCATGGCACCAGGCAATCAGTAACCATTATTTATCTAGCTGGTGACCCACCAACATACATGCCATGGCACCAGGCAATCAGTAACATACATGCCATGACACCAGGCAATCAGTAACCATTATTTATCCAGCTGGTGACCCACCAACATACATGCCATGGCACCAGGCAATCAGTAACCATTAGGTATCTAGCTGGTGACCCACCAACATACATGCCATGGCACCAGGCAATCAGTAACCATTATTTATCCAGCTGGTGAACCACCAACATACATGCCATGGCACCAGGCAATCAGTAACCATTAGGTATCTAGCTGGTGACCCACCAACATACATGCCATGCCATGGCACCAGGCAATCAGTAACATACATGCCATGACACCAGGCAATCAGTAACCATTATTTATCTAGCTGGTGACAAGCCACAAACATACATGCCATGGCACCAGGCAATCATTAACCATTATTTAACTAGCTGGTGACCCACCAACATACATGCCATGGCACCAGGCAATCAGTAACCATTATTTATCTAGCTGACAAGCCACCTATCAGAAAGAATCCCTGACAAAGATTGAACCGTCGACCTCCCACTCCATTGGCGAATGCATTAACCACTAGGCCACAGAATATAATGGTATAACATACACAGTGTATATGTATAATATAACCTCTCGTCAACAACTTCCTATATCAGCCATATAATCTATCGCCAATAAAACTTCTACATCAAAGCTCATTCTAGGTCATAATGTTTGGGTGAAGTGAAAAAGCGCGCTATTGCGTCCTTACATTTAAATTGTGTTATTTACTAAATGTCACAAAACATGGTTAAAAAAAAACACAATACAACATTTGAATAGAAGGAGTGCTTTCTAATGGGCCAGTGTATCTTAACCCTGTCAACACCGCAGGCCTCTAAATAGACTTACAAAAGGTGTAGATCCAGATGAGCCGGCTAATGACGAGCCGTCTCATCAGGACCTGCACTTTTTGCCAGTAATAATAATTACTATTTTAATAATTAAAATACCCATTTTGATAAATGAACTGGTCCAAAGGTAATTTTCTTATTAATTTATTGTTCTAAAAATATCATACACCAGTCCATGTCAGTTACTTGGGGTTGAATGGGTTAATGGACAAAATATTGGTTGAAAATTGTAAAAATAATTTTTTTTTAAATATTTGTTTCGCGAGAAATGGGGGCAAAGTCAGGGTCCCTAGGGCACCTATTTGCGCCCAAGTCGCCGTCTAGAATGAGCCATGTACATGTAAAATCTCAACAAGGCTAGTGATTAATATTAATACAAGTTGAAAGAACTTGTTTCACAATCAAGCTAAAACAATTGTATATACTAACAAGGCTACCACCACGTCCTAATAAAAGCCGTTTTGTATATCTTCCAAACACTAACTTAGATAGATCAATGATAGAACCTACTTTTTATATTCGCATTCCTTTGATGCAATGATTCTGCAACCACTGACATTGTACGCACTTGTTAACTCTCTCAATTCTGTCTGTGGAAAGAAAAGACAACAACGTATTAAAGACAACAATGTATTAAAGACAACAACGTATTAAAGACAACAACGTATTAAAGACAACATATTAAAGACAACAACGTATTAAAGACAACAACGTATTAAAGACAACAACGTATTAAAACAAGAGGGTCATGATTGTCATGTTTGACATGCCCGAACATAAAAGCATACAAGAGCGTGTGTGTTTTACGTTTATTTATCGTTGCTACCGGTAGCCCATATGAGCAATGCCTCCTGAAGAGATTAGTCATTTTAGATTTTTGGAGGATAGTGCAATGATACAGACAGAGACCCATTCCAGAGTCTCCTCTTGTTCTTTTACGTGCACGGTGTATAGCACCGACACAAGACCATGGTTTAAAATCCCATCTGAAAGACTGTTAATTTTATTAGGGTCAGACGGGGGATCGAACCTGCGATCCCTGGATTACAAGTCCAGCGTGTTACCACTGGACTACAGACCCGTCGTTGATCATATCAAACAAGTGCTCTGGAAATTTGCATATACGTTTTAAAACAACTAGGCACATCAATTTCATTTTACATTTTTCTAACAAATCTTCCATTGAAAGATATTAGTTGCAACACAACCATCATCCTAAGACATATCAACATACCTAGTTTGATATCTTTTTCTCACATACACACAGACATTTCGTGCCGTTTTTTTGTGTGGGTCGGAAATAATCTGTCAAACCGGGTAAACGAGGGAACTACTTTATGCTAATTAGATATCACAAACAAGTTAGGAAGATCCCGTTTATTTCCGCGTTCAAAGTTATATCATTTCATTGGATAATGGTAAAATCCGAACACTGCCGTGAAGTTACGTCATTACCAGTAATAACAGCGATACGTCATCGATGACGCAATCACTGACGTATCGCTACCATTCACGTGTTGTTCACGTGCCTACTATTACCTTTTAACCCACAATGCATTTGCATTGTTTGTAAACATCCCGCCTCTATGTCCACCATTAATCCCAATGCAACTGATCTCCCTTTAAATCTTGTTATGTGTTGTTCCCGTGCCTACTATAAGCTTTTGACCTTGGTACTTGCATTGTTTGTAAACATCCCGCCTCTATGTCCACCATTAATCCCAGTGCAACTGATCTCCCTTTAAATCTTGTTATGTGTTGTTCCCGTGCCTACTATAAGCTTTTGACCTTGGTACTTGCATTGTTTGTAAACATCCCGCCTCTATGTCCACCATTAATCCCAGTGCAACTGATCTCCCTTTAAATCTTGTTATGTGTTGTTCCCGTGCCTACTATAAGCTTTTGACCTTGGTACTTGCATTGTTTGTAAACATCCCACCTCTATGTCCACCATTAATCCCAGTGCAACTGATCTCCCTTTAAATCTTGTTATGTGTTGTTTCCTTTAACTATGATGATTATAGTTAGAGATTATTTTAATCTTTACCCGTGTTGGATGCAAATGTTTAGCATTAAAGAAATTAATCCGTTAAACTTAACAGGTACGTGGTGTTTACTGGTAAGTGTTCAACATCAATGTGAGTAAATTGTCACATTCCAATGACCTCATCACTTTATAGTAAATTCATACGCCATTCATGCGTGTATACATAGGCTGGCATAATTTGCAAAGTGCATCAAAAGCATAAGAAAAGTGAGAAAATAAATCTACGATCTCCATAAAAAAGAGCCTCGTTCTTTGCACACATCTTCAGCCCGAGGGTGGGATTTCCTTATCTGCAACTCTTGGGTGGCGTTAGATTCACCTTATGTTTAATGGTATAGACATTATATCCCAGACAAGCATTTTCCGATGAATGTGATATATGCACATAAGTTTAAGGTCACAGTCAACCATATGTTGATATACGACACATGCCAATTAGTTTGGTATCTGTATATCTTCAAGTAGTAAACATATATGGGTCAAATCAGAATCGAAGAAAAAACACACCAATAGATGGTTACTTAACTATGTCGTATCTGTATATAAGACAGGTACTAAAGTGGTGAAGAAGATAACTACATATGAACTAAAGTAGTGAAGAAGATAACTACATATATATGAACTAAAGTGGTGAAGTAGATAACCACATATGAACTGAAGTGGTGAAGAAGATAACTACATATCAACTAACGTGGTGAAGAAGATAACTACATATGAACTGAAGTGGTGAAGAAGATAACTACATACGAACTGAAGTGGTGAAGAAGATAACTACATATGAACTGAAGTGGTGAAGAAGATAACTACATATATATGAACTAAAGTGGTGAAGAAGATAACTACATATATATGAACTAAAGTGGTGAAGTAGATAACCACATATGAACTGAAGTGGTGAAGAAGATAACTACATATCAACTAACGTGGTGAAGAAGATAACTACATATGAACTGAAGTGGTGAAGAAGATAACTACATACGAACTGAAGTGGTGAAGAAGATAACTACATATGAACTGAAGTGGTGAAGAAGATAACTACATATATATGAACTAAAGTGGTGAAGAAGATAACTACATATATATGAACTAAAGTGGTGAAGAAGATAACTACATATGAACTGAAGTGGTGAAGAAGATAACTACATATGAACTAAAGTGGTGAAGAAGATAACTACATATGAACTAAAGTGGTGAAGAAGATAACTACATATATATGAACTAAAGTGGTGAAGAAGATAACTACATATGAACTGAAGTGGTGAAGAAGATAACTACATATGAACTAAAGTGGTGAAGAAGATAACTACATATGAACTGAAGTGGTGAAGAAGATAACTACATATGAACTGAAGTGGTGAAGAAGATAACTACATATATATGAACTGAAGTGGTAAAGAAGATAACTACATATGAACTAAAGTGGTGAAGAAGATAACTACATATATATGAACTAAAGTGGTGAAGAAGATAACTACATATGAACTGAAGTGGTGAAGAAGATAACTACATATGAACTAAAGTGGTGAAGAAGATAACTACATATGAACTGAAGTGGTGAAGAAGATAACTACATATATATGAACTAAAGTGGTGAAGAAGATAACTACATATGAACTAAAGTGGTGAAGAAGATAACTACATATGAACTAAAGTGGTGAAGAAGATAACTACATATGAACTAAAGTGGTGAAGAAGATAACTGCATATATATGAACTAAAGTGGTGAAGAAGATAACTACATATGAACTGAAGTGGTGAAGAAGATAACTACATATATATGAACTAAAGTGGTGAAGAAGATAACTACATATGAACTAAAGTGGTGAAGAAGATAACTACATATGAACTAAAGTGGTGAAGAAGATAACTACATATGAACTGAAGTGGTGAAGAAGATAACTACATATATATGAACTAAAGTGGTGAAGAAGATAACTACATATATATGAACTAAAGTGGTGAAGAAGATAACTACATATATATGAACTAAAGTGGTGAAGAAGATAACTACATATGAAATGAAGTGGTGAAGAAGATAACTACATATGAACTGAAGTGGTGAAGAAGATAACTACATATGAACTAAAGTGGTGAAAAAGATAACTACATATGAACTGAAGTGGTGAAGAAGATAACTACATATGAACTGAAGTGGTGAAGAAGATAACTACATATATATGAACTAAAGTGGTGAAGAAGATAACTACATATATATGAACTAAAGTGGTGAAGAAGATAACTACATATGAACTAAAGTGGTGAAGAAGATAACTACATATGAACTAAAGTGGTGAAGAAGATAACTACATATATATGAACTAAAGTGGTGAAGAAGATAACTACATATGAACTGAAGTGGTGAAGAAGATAACTACATATGAACTAAAGTGGTGAAGAAGATAACTACATATGAACTAAAGTGGTGAAGAAGATAACTACATATGAACTAAAGTGGTGAAGAAGATAACTACATATGAACTAAAGTGGTGAAGAAGATAACTGCATATATATGAACTAAAGTGGTGAAGAAGATAACTACATATGAACTGAAGTGGTGAAGAAGATAACTACATATATATGAACTAAAGTGGTGAAGAAGATAACTACATATATATGAACTAAAGTGGTGAAGAAGATAACTACATATGAACTAAAGTGGTGAAGAAGATAACTACATATGAACTAAAGTGGTGAAGAAGATAACTACATATGAGCTGAAGTGGTGAAGAAGATAACTACATATGAACTAGAGTGGTGAAGAAGATAACTACATATGAACTAAGGTGGTGAAGAAGATAACTACATATGAACTAGAGTGGTGAAGAAGATAACTACATATGAACTAAAGTGGTGAAGAAGATAACTACATATATATGAACTAAAGTGGTGAAGAAGACATATGAACTAAAGTGGTGAAGAAGATAACTACATATGAACTAAGGTGGTGAAGAAGATAACTACATATGAACTAGAGTGGTGAAGAAGATAACTACATATGAACTAAAGTGGTGAAGAAGATAACTACATATGAACTGAAGTGGTGAAGAAGATAACTACATATGAACTGAAGTGGTGAAGAAGATAACTACATATGAACTGAAGTGGTGAAGAAGATAACTACATATGAACTAAAGTGGTGAAGAAGATAACTACATATGAACTGAAGTGGTGAAGAAGATAACTACATATGAACTGAAGTGGTGAAGAAGATAACTACATATGAACTAAAGTGGTGAAGAAGATAACTACATATGAACTGAAGTGGTGAAGAAGATAACTACATATGAACTGAAGTGGTGAAGAAGATAACTACATATGAGCATCTTGTTTGATTTGGTTTTGGGGATTACAAGTGACAGATACAGCTTTGACTCGGCGAGTATAAAAGAGGGGGCATAATTCAAGAATATATGCGTGTGCTTGCTTAAATAATGTCAAAGATGTCTACTTAGTCTCAATTCAATAATACAAAAGTTAGTTAGTAATGTTGAGCCTACAAGCAGACAGACAGATGGTTCAAACACTATTTGTCTTCCTGCTTTCCGACGCCGGCAGCACAAAGAACCCACGGGCAATGCAACTGAAACTACAATGCCTTTCAAAAGAGATAATTAAACGTGTACCTCTCCAGCATCGAATGGCCAGTTGCCAACATAAACTTGGACTGACTGTGAAAGATCTGAAATTAAAAGAAAGCTTAAAAATGAACTCCAAGATAATACAGATGGACTTCATATCTTATATAGAGTGGTGGATCCTATGCCCGGCGTATTCCTATGCTCGGCATATTCTTATGCTCGGCATAAGAAGCTCGGCATATTCCTATGTTCGGCGTATTCCTATGCTCGGTGTGTTCCTATGACCGGCGTGTTCCTATGCCCGGCGTGTTCCTATGCTCGGCATATTCCTATGCTCGGCGTATTCTTATGCTCGGCGTATTCCTATGCTCAGCGTATTCCTATGCCCGGCGTATTCCTATGCTCAGCGTATTCCTATGCCCGGCGTATTCCTATGCTCAGCGCATTCCTATGCTCAGCGTATTCCTATGCTCAACGTATTCCTATGCTCGGCGTATTCTTATGCGCGGCGTATATTTTCCATTTACATCCGTATTTAAAATATTTAAATAGTTTTAACCTATTTTCGCTGACAGAGGTGAAGCATGGTTCAATAGCATTCCGATGAGCGTACCGGTAGTCTAATGCAACTGTCACCGGACTGGTTTCATGGTCACGTAATGAAGCTAAAATTTTCAACAACAAATTTTTGAAAGTTGTGTTCACGACTTATGTTATATGTTATATTTCGGGTTTTACGCCTGCATCAGCACCATTTTGGGCTATATCGCCGACGGGCAGTTTACCTAACAACACCTTACCTGGGCAGGCTCCAACGGTTAACCAGTACTTGGGTGCACCAACCTCCGTAAGAAACTGCCAACTTTTTCATATAAATGAGACACGGTCTGAGCGGGGCTCTCACGACTTCTATAATAATAAAATAATAATATACAGCAAGTGCATTTAACTTTTTTTATAGGCCATGATATGTAGGATTTACGCCGAGCATAGGTTCCACCACTCTATATGTAGGATTTACGCCGAGCATAGGTTCCACCACTCTATATGTAGGATTTACGCCGAGCATAGGTTCCACCACTCTATATGTAGGATTTACGTCAAGCATAGGTTCCACCACTCTATATGTAGGATTTACGTCGAGCATAGGTTCCACCACTCTATATGTAGGATTTAGGCCGAGCATAGGTTCCACCACTCTATATGTAGGATTTACGCCGAGCATAGGTTCCACCACTCTATATGTAGGATTTAGGCCGAGCATAGGTTCCACCACTCTATATGTAGGATTTAGGCCGAGCATAGGTTCCACCACTCTATATGTAGGATTTAGGCCGAGCATAGGTTCCACCACTCTATATGTAGGATTTAGGCCGAGCATAGGTTCCACCACTCTATATGTAGGATTTAGGCCGAGCATAGGTTCCACCACTCTATATGTAGGATTTAGGCCGAGCATAGGTTCCACCACTCTATATGTAGGATTTAGGCCGAGCATAGGTTCCACCACTCTATATGTAGGATTTAGGCCGAGCATAGGTTCCACCACTCTATATGTAGGATTTAGGCCGAGCATAGGTTCCACCACTCTATATGTAGGATTTAGGCCGAGCATAGGTTCCACCACTCTATATGTAGGATTTAGGCCGAGCATAGGTTCCACCACTCTATATGTAGGATTTAGGCCGAGCATAGGTTCCACCACTCTATATGTAGGATTTAGGCCGAGCATAGGTTCCACCACTCTATATGTAGGATTTAGGCCGAGCATAGGTTCCACCACTCTATATGTAGGATTTAGGCCGAGCATAGGTTCCACCACTCTATATGTAGGATTTAGGCCGAGCATAGGTTCCACCACTCTATATGTAGGATTTAGGCTGAGCATAGGTTCCACCACTCTATATAACATATCCAAAAAGGAGTAGGCAATCATCCACACTTATCTTTCAACGATACTTTTACTTTCCTTTGCTAGTCTTATTTCTTTCATTCAAAATCAGCCAAACTTTCCTTTCAATATACATCTAGTTATTACACAATTTAACATTGATTGTGTATAACATGGAAATATCATGCATGGTTTGTGTTAATACTGTTGGATATTAGCACTTGTCTATTACAATTGATATATTGTTGTTTTGTTTACATTACATGTACATGTTTTGAATGTGTGTAATTATTGTGTACAGTGAAACCCCTCTAAACCGAACGGCTTCCAGACCGGAAGAGAAGTTTGGTTTGGAGGGGTTTTCGGCTTAGAGGGGTTTTTGGATGAGGGGGGGAGATAAAGTTTTGAACTAAAGAACTAATAACTTACAAATGTGGAATAAAATATTTAAGCTCAAATTTGTTTGTACGTAATGACTTGTCGGTGGTTCCGTATTTGATCAATAATTATGAAATATAATTATCAATGTTATGCCTTAAATAATGATAGTCTGCCTTTTGTGAAATCCCATTCACATCTAATTAGATCGTATTAAAACTAATTACTCAAACATGAAAAGAGATTAACAAACCTGCAATTGCAAAGGACATAATTAAATAGTGTCCAGTTGTAATCCATTTGAAAACAACGTAATTAAAACAAAATTTTCAGCATCATTGGTTTTTATCACGCCTTTATGTTCTCACAACACCACGTCGGATGTAAACAATACGGATAAAACACCAATATGCCGACTGATTAATTGACTTGTGAAAACACGGAAGGTGTTATGTTTCAGGTGAGACAAAGGTTGTTTCGGATCCGGAATTTACGCTGCTGGCTGTTCGGTTTTCAGGGGTAAATTGCAATAGAAATGTGCACAAATGGTCCCGATAACTTGTCCGGTATTCGGAAAAGAGAGGTTCCGGTTTAGAGAGTTTTTTTTACAATGAACAAAGAAGGGAAAATATTGGGACCGCGAAAATTGTCCGGTTTGGAGGGAATTCCGATTTTGAGGGGTTTCACTGTATATTGAAAAGGAATGAAGAATTCTGATATGATTATAATCAGCGACACACCCCTCTCAAACAATTGTAATTGGGGTTTGTACGATCATATAAGCGGAGTTTATAAATGAAGTCGCGATAGCGTGTGCGCTTCAGGTGCGAAAGGCAGGAATTCGAGCCACTCTGGAGCTGATTGTGCCCTTAGGCAAGGCATTTAAATTCCACGTTGATTCTTCTCTCTCCCTCGTGGCGATGGATTCCATCAGGAATTAGGTCTCGAGAGTGATTAATATAAGTTGTGTAAGTACATGTTTCGCAATCGAGCTAAAATAAATTTGTATAAACAAAGATCGGAAGAAAGTTTAGGTAATCAGGTGAGAAGTTGTTGACTCTGTGAGATGCAATCTATATACTCTATATGAACAAGAAATATCACAGTAGGTGATGAATGCACACAAAGTTTAGAGACATAGACAAATAAGATACAGCCCGGACTGGAAATACTGAATCGGACGGACAGACACACGGACAGTACCGACACTATATACCATCCATAATCGCCTATAAGACGACCCCGTACGTTGGTCCTGAAATCAGGGTTCCCTCTGTCTGAATGTTTGTCTGCGCCAATTTAAAAAACATGGCGCCAACTAAGAGCCATATAGTTCACAAATAGATATTTGAAGCCATGAATTTGACAAAACGTGCGCCCAAATTTATTTATTTTTAAATTTAGCGCCAATATTTGTTTTTTGTCGCAATTGGCGACCGACAGTGGGAACCCTGGAAATCTGAGGGTTTTGGCATGCACTCGCATATAAGACGGGTTGATGGACACATTTTGCATTTATGGCCCGTGTAAGTGGAATAAATGTTCAGTGTCAGTTAGCTTTCCTTTCTAAACTGTAATTATGGATACCATTCAACACATTGCAAACAAAAAAAATTAAGAGAGATTTTGGTACCAGCACTGCTCGCCTAACGCTGGGAATGATTTGTCCAGTCTCCCAAGAGTCCGTGATCTAATCAATGAAATACATATATACACTTGATGATGCCATACCCGATTTTTGACTAGCATCATCCTGCACTGGATAACAACCATCTCCCTTGCCCCTAGTTCCTCTTGGTCGATCGTCGTTTCGCCGTCCATGACCACTTGTTGAGTTCTGATGCCCTCCTATGTCGTCATCACTTGCACGATTACGACCAACATTGACGCATCTACCAGTATTATCTCCCCCTGCCCATGGTTTCTGCACACTGGTATTACCCGCTTCTTTATCGCTATTATAGTCGCAATTATCATCATTGAACTGGGGCTCTGAAGGCTCCCATCTTTTCACAGCTTGATTGTTATTATCGCAGTCTGTGCTGCGGGGACTATATTGTTTCCGGGATCCGTTTCTCGAGCGATTATTCTCCGAGTTCTGACTGCCTCTCTCATCAGCTCGTCGGACTTTCAATTCATCTCCAAATAACTGAAGAGCTTTTCTTGCCGCCATCTCGTCCCGGTAACGTACAAATGTTAAACTGAAATATGATATTATATTGGATTATATGTACAAAGATAATCTTTACAACTATAATCTATATATAGCAGGGCTCATTATCAGTCATCATTTTTGGGAGAAGTGAGAACCCTGCATTTACGAGAGCAAGTTATCTCATTGAGACTGACATTCAAGAAGCATCACTAATTGCAACATGGAAAAGATCAGACTTCCGAGACACGTATCACTAATTGCAACATGGAAAAGATCAGACATTCAAGACACGTATCACTAATTGAAACATGGAATAGAACAGACATTCAAGACACGTATCACTAATTGCAACATGGAAAAGATCAGACTTCCAAGACACGTATCACTAATTGTAACATGGAAAAGAACAGACTTCCAAGACACGTATCACTAATTGAAACATGGAAAAGAACAGACTTCCAAGACACGTATCACTAATTGAAACATGGAATAGAACAGACATTCAAGACAAGCATCACTAATTGAAACATGGAATAGAACAGACATTCAAGACAAGTATCACTAATTGCAACATGGAAAAGCACAGACTTCCATGACAAGTATCACTAATTGCAACATGGAAAAGAACAGACTTCCATGACAAGTATCACTAATTGCAACATGGAAAAGTACAGACTTCCATGACAAGTATCACTAATTGCAACATGGAAAAGTACAGACTTCCATGACAAGTATCACTAATTGAAACATGGAAAAGAACAGACTTCCAAGACACGTATCACTAATTGCAACATGGAAAAGACAGGTATGGGTAGTAACTGCTTTCATATTTAATATTTATCACAAGCCAATGCCAATGCAGACATTTTTCTATGTAGTTATTCACTAGTTCTTTGGTACTAGTATACCCCATGGGGATAGGTGGCAGGGTATAACAGGGGAATGGCAAGGGATGACAGTGGATGGTGGGCGAATGGCAAGGGATGACAGTGGGTGGTGGGGGAATGGCAAGGGATGACAGTGGGTGGTGGGGGAATGGCAAGGGATGACAGTGGGTGGTGGGGGAATGGCAAGGGATGACAGTGGATGGTGGGGGAATGGCAAGGGATGACAGTGGATGGTGGGGGAATGGCAAGGGATGACAGTGGATGGTGGGGAATGGCAAGGGATGACAGTGGGTGGTGGGGGAATGGCAAGGGATGACAGTGGGTGGTGGGGGAATGGCAAGGATGACAGTGGATGGTGGGGGAATGGCAAGGGATGACAGTGGATGGTGGGGGAATGGCAAGGGATGACAGTGGATGGTGGGGGAATGGCAAGGGATGACAGTGGATGGTGGGGGAATGGCAAGGGATGACAGTGGATGGTGGGGGAATGGCAAGGGATGACAGTGGATGGTGGGGGAATGGCAAGGGATGACAGTGGATGGTGGGGGAATGGCAAGGGATGACAGTGGATGGTGGGGGAATGGCAAGGGATGACAGTGGATGGTGGGGGAATGGCAAGGGATGACAGTGGATGGTGGGGGAATGGCAAAGAATGACAGTGGATGGTGGGGGATAACAGGGTATGACGGTGGATGTTTGGGGATGACGATGGATGGCTGGGGATGACGGTGTATGGCAGAGGATGACTGCAGAGTTGTCCCCCAAAAAAGCAGGCAGCTTTTGTTTGTGCCAGGGGGGGGGGGGGAATTATTCTGCGCATGGAAAGATCTCTACTGAGAAGAACAGCCGAGGATGTGTTGTCGCAGCATTATACATGAATGGTACAGAAGTTAACATAACTGTATATAAAAGACAAGTTATAAGGTGATGTGTTGTCGCAGCATTATACATGAATGGTACATAACACAACCATACGTAACACTGCTGAGAAGTACAACTACAACTGTCCGATTAGCACAGTAGTTAGCGTGTTCGCTTCTCACCAATGCAACCTGGGCTCGACCCCGACTTCCTCCCACACGAATGACCACATATACGCTTTCATCCGCGCCAACGAGAGTGATTAATATAAGTTGTTTAAAGCTTGTCTCGCAACCGTTGCAAAATAACTACTAAAGTTTATTAATACTATGTCCTACGCCCTCCACCCCACACATACACACAACATACCTACCACCTTATTGTTTAAACTTTAAACAGTGAGGTGTGTTGGAAGAGCTATAAATACACGAATGGTACATAACGTAACCTTACGCTGTAATGCTGTTGATCTCCACAACTTCTCCCAGCTGAGCAAACTTCATGGCGACAGACTAAAACATACAGTATTACGAGGGTTAAACAAACAAATGAAACACTGGAATGATATTGTATGGATCTGTTTTTATGATTTTTTTATCAAGAAGAATTTTGAAATCTTTAATTAAAGAACGACCGTTTGACGCCTGACAAAATTATCCGAATTCGACACAAATTGCACCAATTACCACCTTGTAGCTATCATGACCATATTCGCTAAAAAATACAATTTGTCCCCTATTTGACCCGCATTATGATAGGCGGATGATGCCCATTTTTAATACCGGGTTACCATTTTAACATAGATTTCCAAGATTCGTCACAATCTGGCTGACAGTTCGAGAGAACATTTTTTATGAATGTGTGCTATTTTAAGATGGTGGCCATCTTGGATTACGTAATGAGGTCATTTTAATAATTTTGCAATCCCTCAACGCCAAGGACCATGCAGGTTGGTAAACAAAAGCCTGATGGTTACTGATGATAAGATGGCGATGGCCACATATTGTGGCACCAATAGCTCAGGTGAGCTAAAGATAGACGAGATTGTGTGGCGGTTGTCAGATCGGACAGGTGGGTTTTCTCCGGGTACTCCGGTTTCCTCCCACACGAATGACCACATATATGCTTTCATCCGCGCCAACGAGAGTGATTAATATAAGTTGTTTAAAGCTTGTCTCGCAACCGTTGCAAAATAACTACTAAAGTTTATTAATACTATGTCCTACGCCCTCCACCCCACACATACACACAACATACCTACCACCTTATTGTTTAAACAGTGAGGTGTGTTGGAAGAGCTATAAATACACGAATGGTACATAACGTAACCTTACGCTGTAATGCGTTGATCTCCATATATATTAATATAAGTTGCTAGATTACAGTGGTATACAAGTCAGTGACTTCGCAATCGTTGTAAAAATAAATAAAGTTTAACAATGTGAGTGACGTCTCCATAAGTAGTATATTAGTCCTTTTATGGAGGATAGTGCAAGACACATAAGACGGTCCAATTCCCAGGGCCGGCAAAAGTCATTTTTTACTTTTCTGATTTAAATCAAAAAAATCGATTTAAATCACCAATAAAAGTCAACAGTTTGAAATAAAAAATTTATTACATTTTAAAAACAATAAGTTCAATTCTTTGACCAAGTAATCACATTGTCACCCCTGGCCATAAACCACTGCCTAACATTGTGCCCTATCCACACAGGTAAAAAAGATTAACCTTTTGCACCAAATAACTTTAAATTTGAATTCCGATAATTTGTTTATTTCACTTTAATTGTAAGAAGTCTTTTTAAATGAATTATTAGAAACTTTTTTGGGGTGATTTAAATCATGCCGACCCTGCCAATTCCAGAAGCATCCCATACGTATGACCACATAACCTACGCTTAAAAACAAGCCAACGACAATGATTAAAATAAGTTGCTACAGTTTGTTTCGCAATCATTGTACGGTACATGTAATGTAGTAACGGTTATACTTACATCTTTAGTATTTAGACCATTTCCTTTCCTGTTAGGGAAGCACAGTGTGTAAAGTCCTCTATGGCTCGGATCCCATTTTTCATCCGGGTCACTGGAGGGTGTAATTTTCTCGGAATTTCTGCTACCCTTCCTGCCCGAGCCAGATTTCTCAAGGTCATTACCTTCGGCTCGTTTCACAAATGATGATACAAATGTATTTGGTTTGGCAATCCCATATAGTTTGTAGGCCATGACTTTGTCACAGTATTCCAGCCTGTAAATATATACATATAGTCTACATCCGTTACGTCAAAGTCGGTTATGTCAAATTCTCCGGTTATCTCGGTTCAAAGTCGCGTTTCAGACACTATCATTTTAACATATAACTGGATCTGTTTATATCGAATTTCGTTAAGTCAAACTTCGGTTATTTCGAAGTATCTTGTTCGGTTTGACGGAATATGACAACGGATGTAGACTGTATAATATGTATATATGTCCATTGTTTACAGATGTACAGTAAAACCCATTTAATCCGGACCGGACAAAAGGTCTGGTTTAGATGGGGTTCTGGATTAGAAGGTTTAGTTTTTTTAAACTATTTACTACATGTACGACATACTTTGATGTACAGTACAACATATGAACACGAAAATCAAACAAACATAATAATCATACACTGGTACAAAAGAGACATGTACATGACATCATGGTCTGTACATGAACGGTACATGAACTGTACATGAACTTATATCAGAGAAATAATTTTCAAATTTCATTTCGACTGCATTAGTGTAAGTTGTTAGAGAAATGGATAAATTGAAACACCTGCTAATGTCAACAACCCACCAATTATAATTTATATGCAGTACAAAGTGTGATTTTCACAGCTTGCGAAAAACACGGACGAGGACTATTATAAATTGTATTGGTATAATAAACAATGGAATCACCACTGATTGTCACGGGTTCGAGCACCGCAATAGTGCAATGATACAAACAGAGACAATTCCAGAGTCTCCTCTGGTTCTTTTATGTGCATGGTGTACAGCACTGACACGAGACCTTGGTTTAAAGTCCCATCTGAAAGACTTAATTTTATTAGTCAGACGGGGGATCGAAAACATTGCTGTTCTCCTCTCTATGTCTCTCCCACTTCAATTAATTATCCCACTCAACTTACTCAACACCCACTTCAATTAATTATTCCATTCAACTTACTCAACACCCACTTCAATTAATTATTCCATTCAACTTACTCAACACCCACTTCAATTAATTATCCCACTCAACTTACTCAACACCCACTTCAATTAATTATCCCACTCAACTTACTCAACACCCACTTCAATTAATTATCCCACTCAACTTACTCAACACCCACTTCAATTAATTATCCCACTCAAGTTACTCAACACCCACTTCAATTAATTATCCCACTCAAGTTACATAACACCCACTTCAATTAATTATCCCACTAAAGTTACTCAACACCCACTTCAATTAATTATCCCACTCAAGTTACATAACACCCACTTCAATTAATTATCCCACTCAAGTTACATAACACCCACTTCAATTCATTATCCCACTCAAGTTACATAACACCCACTTCCATTCATTATCCCACTCAAGTTACTCAACACCCACTTCAATTAATTATCCCACTCAAGTTACTCAACACAAATTAATAATGACAAGTCATCAATCACTGTAAATCAATAGTATACTGGTACATGTAGGGTAGTGCAGAAATATATCACTATCGCTGGACTGGTAATCCAGGGATCGCAGGTTCGATCCCCCGTCTGACCCTAATAAAATTAACAGTCTTTCAGATGGGGCGTTAGTTCGAGGTCTCATGTCGGTGCTTTACACTGTGCACGTAAAAGAACCAGAGGAGACTCTGGAATTGGTCTGTCTGTATCATGCACTATCCTCCAAAAATCTAAAATTACTAATCTCTTCAGGAGGCGTCACTCATATGGGCAACCGGTAGCTAATAAATAGTAAATAAACGTAAAACAGGGTGCAAATGTGTGTGCATGGCCATGGATAACCATACCTGCAAACATCTGGTAAGTCTTTGATGAAGTTTTCAAGAGTCTGGAACCCCATATCTCTGTACAACAGCGGCTTGAGTATAATGTTTTTATAGTCCCTGAGAAACGTGCTGACTAGAATGCCTGACCCGTCCGTCTTGGAGAGCAACACTGCTCTCACATTCTCTTTGATATTGTCAGGAATCCCCATCATCTACATCCAGCGGTATGATCCCGGTATCTAATTCTGTAATGAAAATCTGGAATAATACCATATAACATTATTCATTTTAGGGAGAAGAACTATATAAGTTAAACCTTTACATAATCAAGCACTAAAGGCTTTCCATAGTCTGCTATGTTTACTTGACAAAGTAAAATTTGATGTTAAAACTAAACCTTCTTTATTTGATACAATGGTAATGCCAATATTGCTGTACGGTTGTGAAGTATGGGGTATTATATATAATACCAGCAGCCAATATTGCTGTACGGTTGTGAAGTATGGGGTATTATATATAATACCAGCAGCCAATATTGCTGTACGGTTGTGAAGTATGGGGTATTATATATAATACCAGCAGCCAATATTGCTGTACGGTTGTGAAGTATTGGGTATTATATATAATACCAGCAGCCAATATTGCTGTACGGTTGTGAAGTATTGGGTATTATATATAATACCAGCAGCCAATATTGCTGTACGGTTGTGAAGTATGGGGTATTATATATAATACCAGCAGCCAATATTGCTGTACGGTTGTGAAGTATGGGGTATTATATATAATACCAGTTACATACAAAACTATTGACACACAAATACAATAAGCTCTGAAATTCTTTAGCATATACCTAGAATAGATTTCACTTATTTTCATTGTTATTATTTTCCTGCCTATTGTATGTCAATCAATTAATAGAGAGAAGAACTATATAAGTTTTCTTTCGTTCTAATCCCTTTCAGTCTACTGCTCTTAAATTATATTTACACTGTTCATTTTTTGATTGCATGTACAAATACTGAAATAAATAATGTTTAAACTAACATTATTAATTTCTGTCATGTTCATCTATACCCGAAGGGGCCCCCACATTAGATGGGCAATTGCATCATTCTACCTGTACTGCTTCAGTCTCGCTAATTTGATTTGTGTGTTCGGGTTTTACGCCTACATCAGCACCATTTCGGGCTATATCGACGGTGGGCGGTTTACCTAACAACACATTTCCTGGGCAGGCTCCAGCAGTAAATCAGTACTTGGTGCACAAACCTCCGAACGAAACTGCCAACTTTTTTATATAGACAGACATGGCATGAGCGGGGCTCGAACCAGTGACCATCAGAGATGATAGATTACAGTGGTATACAAGTCAGCGACCATAACCACTCGACCACGGAGGCGGTCTAGTCTCTCTGAATTTTGTTCATATATACCGGTATATATATATATAAATGGCGAAAGGTCCGGAGTTCGAGCCCCACTGGAGCCGTTACGATTGTGCCCTTAGGCAAGGCATTTAAATTCCATGTTGCCTCTTCTCTCTCCCTCGTGGCGATGGATTCCATCAGGAATGAGGTCTCAAGAGTGATTTATATAAGTTGAAAGAACTTGTTTCGCAATCGAGCTAAAATAAATTTGTATAAACTATATAAATGGCTCTATCTAGGTCATAATGTTTGGGAGAAAAGAGAAAGCGCGCTGTTGCATCCTTAAATGGTTTTATCACATAACTTTGACTCATTTTTTTTAACAAGGGGTCATCATTTTAACAACTGATAAAGAGCAGTGTACTTCGATGGTTCCTACCAAATGTTGCCAAAATCCGACCAGTGGTTCGTGAGAACATGTTTGAAGAATTTGTGTTATTTTTTAGACTGTTGCCATCTTTTATTTGCGACAATTCCATTTTAATGAATCTGAAAAGGCTATACCAATTGACATTAACTGTGAATTCTGGCTAACATTGGCCAAGTGTTTTGGGTGAAAAAGAATTTTGAAATCTATAATATAAAAGAATGATCTTTTGACAATGTATGACCATATTCTTTCAAAAATAAAATTGACCCCTACTTGACCTCCCGGGCCACGCCCATTTCTGATCCAGGGTCACCATTTGAACAACTTTGAAAGAGCATTGTACATCGATCATTCCTACCAAGATTCGTCAAAATCCGGCTGGCGGTTTGTGAGAAGATTTTTTAAGAATTTGTGTTATTTTTAGATGGTGGCCATCTTGGATTTCAGGAGAACTTTATTTTTACATCTTTGGAAAAGTTTCACATAAGGCCATAATAAAATAAATCCTAGATTTTCATCCAAATTTTTTTGAAAATGGGGGGTGAAATTTTATTTTTTATTTTATATTTTCAGGATATCGATATTTATGCTGATAAAATGGTGTTTTGACAAGATTCAACTTGACAAGATTTTTTTTTTTTCCCAAATAGTAATAAAAAAAATCGGGGCAGGCCCTAAATACGGGGGCGGGCCCTAAATACGGGGGCGGGCGGGGATGAAAATCTAGGAAATATTTTATTATGGCCTAAGGATCATACAAATAGAGTTTCTTGAACATGCTGATCAGTTTGTGAGAAGAAACGTTTGAAATCTCTCATAAAAAGTTGACCAATCAATGGCCATCTAGGATGACATAATCATCCAATTATGATACAAATTGCACTAGAGTGAACATACCTTCGATTTGATATATGACAGGACCATATCCGTTGAGTTCCTGGGCCATGCCAATTTTTGATCCATGGCTCACCATTTTAGCAACTTTGAAAGAGCATTGTATATCGATCATTACTACCAAGATTCGTCAAAATATGGCTGGCAGTTCGTGAGAAGATTTATTAAGAATTTATGCTATCTTTAGACAGCAGGCCATCTTGAATTACGTAATGACATGATTTTAATAATTATGTGATCCTCCATCTACCTAAGTATGACTATAAATGGTTGCAATAGACCTAATGGTTACCGAGGACACGTTTCAAATTGTTCATGGATAACAGACGACAGACAGACACATTGCAGTAACAATACCTCACATGAACGTTGCTCAGGCGAGCTCAAAATCAATACAAATTATTCATAGCTGGCATGCAGCATGTTGTCCGTGAATAGTTTTAATTCTAAAAACTATAAAGATATAAAAATTAATCAAAACAGTGATCTAGAATATATTATGTAACGTGAATCAAAACATTGATCTTGAATATATTACGTACAAATACATGTAGCAGCTTGCTCAACAAAATCTCAGCATCGGAAATACAAATCAGTTGATCGAACCAGGTAAAAAAACACAATTCAATCATTCAGTAGATGAAGCCAGGTATAAACATACCTTTTTCTACGCAAAATAAGTCAAAGAGTTCCACAGAAAATATAAAGACTTTAATATATATATATGTTTGGTTTAAACATATTTATTTTCTATCATATACATGGTTATTTCCAACAATTGAAATAAGGAATTGGACAGAAAGCTATACAGCTTATGGTTGTCCTCTCCTTGAAAACGGATTGGTTTAAACATATTTATTTTCCATCATGTACATGGTTATTTCCAACAATTGAAATAAGGAATTGGACAGAAAGCTATACAGCTTATGGTTGTCCTCTCCTTGAAAACGGATTGGTTTAAACATATTTATTTTCTATCATATACATGGTTATTTCCAACAATTGAAATAAGGAATTGGACAGAAAGCTATACAGCTTATGGTTGTCCTCTCCTTGAAAACGGATTGGTTTAAACATATTTATTTTCTATCATGTACATGGTTATTTCCAACAATTGAAATAAGGAATTGGACAGAAAGCTATACAGCTTATGGTTGTCCTCTCCTTGAAAACGGATTGGTTTAAACATATTTATTTTCTATCATGTACATGGTTATTTCCAACAATTGAAATAAGGAATTGGACAGAAAGCTATACAGCTTATGGTTGTCCTCTCCTTGAAAACGGATTGGTTTAAACATATTTATTTTCTATCATGTACATGGTTATTTCCAACAATTGAAATAAGGAATTGGACAGAAAGCTATACAGCTTACGGGTGTCTCTCTCCTTCAATACATTATGTTTGTCGCAGCTATAAAACATTTGAATAAAGAAAGGATATTAAATCCTTTGTATTTGGAATATTTGGCAGTACTTAGTAAATGTTATTCTATTACAGTCAAACTTGTCTTAAGCAGCCAGCCAAGGGAATCACAGAAAGTGGTTGCTTAGCACAGGTGGCTGCTTAATACAGAGGTCAAATGTATAATAAAACGACATATTATGAATCTGAAAACTGGCTGCTTAATACAGGTTGGCTACCCACTAAGTAAGGTTTGACTGTATTATGTATATATAATTATGCATAGAGTGGTGGAACCTATGCTCGGCGTAAATCCTACATATCATGGCCTATAAAAAAAGTTAAATGCACTTGCCGTATTATTATTTTCTTAAGTTGTGAATACAACTTTCAAAAATTTGTTGTTGAAAATTTTAGCTTCATTACGTGACCATGGGCCTCAATACAGCTATCGCAACGGCACCTGTTTCCATGGGGAACTAGATACTTTAGGGCACCTATGTATGCACGTGTAAATGTTAAATATATTATTTTGACTTAGTAACATCAATAACTAACAATATTAAAACTCATAAGAAACTTTTTTTCTGGTTATTTGTACATTTTCCCCCAATTCGGATAGCTACCTAAAATGCTCAAAAACCGCATTCTTTCGGTGGAAAAACATTCCCATGAAGTTATGTTTATATTCGGCTACTGAACCAGTCAGGTGCATTAGATTACAGGCACGCACAATAGGTTAAAACTATTTAAATATTTTAAATACGGATGTAAATGAAAAAAATACGCCGAGCATAGGTTCCACCACTATAGTATAAAATTGGACATTTAGCATTACAACCATGGGATGAATTCACTTTTGATTCAAATTGCTTGTTATGCTTTGCTTGCTTATATTCATTTATGACCACCAGTATATGTATGTGGCTTGCACACCACTTTAATCTGTGTTTTTTACGTTAAGTATCATTGAAGGTCCTCATTCTGTGACTGTCCTAATTCCGGTGATATTTGTTTACATCTCGTATCTCGCGATATTTGGTGACGTCATACATGCACTTCGGTGTAAATATTTACAAAAGTTATAGCTATCTGCCAAAAGAGAACTTTTAGAAGAGAAAAATGAGACAAAAACACGTAAGAATTTGTTGAAACATGTCACGCATATAAAATAATACCTTTTCTACTATTACCAAATAAACGTTCATTTAAATACCCTTTTTTGGCCTCCAAAACATTGTTCAGAAATTTTACCTTCCGTCTGCTCCGAAACCAGGCTTTCATTGACAAATCTAAACAGGAAGTTGACTTCTTATATAAAATCCTAACTTATTTATTTTGTTTTCAGTCCTATCCCTTATATTGTTTTAGGCTAATCCTAGGCAGATGAGGAGAAAGAACAGGCAATACTCACCTAGTGCTCTAACAAATGCGTATCAGATGGTGGAGGTATATCTGTGAGGAAAGCAGCTGCAATTTATAGGGTATCCCAATCTACGCTAAGGGATAGGATATTAGGGCTTGTTGATCCTGATACTGTTTCTGCTGGCACACCACCTCTATTTGACCAGTTTGAAGAAGTTAAATTAGTGAACCATTTTAAGAAGATGGCTGATTTCGGGTATGGGTATACCAGGCAAGAGTGTGTTGACATGGCCAGTAATTATGCCATGCAATTAGGCAAGAGATCAAAGGACAAGCCATTGCCTATGAAATGGATGCGTGGGTTTCTAAAGCGTTGGCCTGAACTGAGAGTTGTGAAACCACAGGGACTCGAGCTAAGATGGATTCTAAGGAAGTTGTGTCTACAAACCTGAAATATGCACTATTGAAACATAACTTAACTGATAAACCCCACTTGATTTTCAATGTTGATGAGAAGGGTGTTACAGTGGAACATAACTTACATAAGCCACCATTTGTTGTTGCTGGCTCATCTCAGTATACATCAGCTGTTACGTCAGGCAAAGGCCAGACAATCACCATCTTAGGTTGTGGGAGTGCTGCTGGACAAGCAATCCCACCTTACTTTGTCTTCCCAGGTAAACGTATGCGGCAAGACTTATTACATGGAGCTTCTCCAGGAGCTGATGGAACTGTAAGTGAGTCTGGTTGGTCTAATGGTGCCATCTTCTGGCAGTATATTGAATCTCACTTCATGAAATTTGTTCCTGGTCGAACTGGTGAGAAGATACTGTTAATACTTGATGATTACAGGTGTCATGTTTCTGTTGGTTTGTGTGAGTGGGCACTCCAGCGGGGAATCATCATCTTTGTACTGCCTCCTCACTGTAGCCATATCTTACAACCGATGGATGTTGGTTGCTTCGGCCCATTTCAACGGCTCTATAATGCCAAGTGCCACAAGCTTATGAGGCAAACATCTGCAGTCATTACTCGCTACAACATATGTGAAATTGCTTGCAATGTCTACACCAAGGCTCTTTCACCTGAACATGTCCAGTCAGCCTTCCGTCGTTCTGGTATATGTCCATTTAATGCTGATGCTGTGCCTAAGGAGAAGCTACTACCAGCTGAAGTTTTCTGCACTGACACTAATGAGGAGACAGACAGTCAATCAACAGTTGAAGGCCGTATATGATCAATCAACAATTGAGGATAGCATCATTGTTGGCGATCTGCTAGATGTTGAAGAGGAAGATCTGCTAGATGTTACTGACATGTTTCAGAAGACGGAGAAACATCTGAAGAAAGTAAAAAGTGAACACACGACAAAACCAAGAAAAACTATGAGCAAGATAGTAGGTGGAAAAGAAATTACAACCGAAATAATAGCAAAAATGAATGAACATGTAAAATACCAACAAAAACCTGTCGGTCAAAAAGCAAAAAATAAAAAGGTGAAGAAATCAGCGGGGAAACAAGCACAGATTTACTCCTCTCCAAAACCCGGACCATCTCACTTCATTGTTTCAGACAATGAACACGACCAAGATGAGGATTCCGATGACACTGAATTATGTTGCCAGTGTGGGATGTTCACACCAAAAGAGATTTCCGAGTGTGTATCTCTTGTATTTGCAAAGTGGGGACGGTGTGATAAAGTTAATAGGGGCAAACTGTGTAACCACTGGGTGCATTTAACATATTGTACCACGGTCAGGGTACTAAGAAGAGGAGACACATTCCTGTGTCCTTGCTGTGACACTAGAGAGGTGTAGAGTGAAACAGTTCATAAAACATTTAATAATTTAGCGTTTTAACAGTTATTAGTGTTATCAAAGTTAAAAATATATTTTGGAATTTTATCTTATATTTGAATTGTTTGAACAAAACCACACAATTAATTAAGAGTGCCTAATTCACTATTACCCAAGAGTTACCGGAAATGGGTAACATGGAAAATTACGGACACATTTACAGCAGTTCAGAACAAATCGTGATTACTCTTCGGAAACATGTGCATTTGTGTTGAAATTTGATGCAACATATGGGAAAAGGATTGTTGACTAAGGTATGTACAAGTATTTGTATTATTTATAAACTATTATGCAACTTTTAATGATTTGTTTCGTATCCTACCAGAATGAGGACCCTCGAGGCTACTACCGATTGCCTATTTGAGCTACTTTATTTATTATTTCACCGCTTATTTACCTGTCTGATCTCTATGGTCTGATCTCTATGATCGGCTAGAAATAGATTGTAAGTGCACAAGGTATGTATTTATATTTCCGGTAATTGGAGGGTGAAATATCGCGTGATCTCTCGCGACTTGCTATTTACTTAGGCGAAAACCCGTTCTGGCCGAAAATTCTTCACGACGGGATAGGACTAGGAGTCGATGAAGGACAGATGCGATTGGTTCGAACTTTAATACTTCGAATCGCACTTTAAATTAGTGACAACTATCTCGTAAGAGTTCATCTATAGATCTGCACTGATAAACAGTCCAGAATAACCAGAAAAGGGATTAGATTAGCAAGGAGCCAATGCATTCAAACCTTTCATACATCTCTCATTCATATACATACAACAGACAAAACGATTGGACATACAGTGACAACTGCTCGCCTGGGGTTGATTCGGCAAACGTCGACAATTTCCGCCACAGACGGACATTGCCGATCGTCACCGATTCACACTCGAGTGAACAGACAACGACAAGACATGAAGTCATCCGTACCCTCGAGTGTCCGGTTTCCGTTATGATAAGAAATGATTGGCATTCAACAAAACGAATCTTAAAACTACATAGTTTCTAAATGTATGATGTAAATAAAGTAACGTTCCTCTTTTATTCCAAAGAATTAGAAATGAATATGACTACGTAAATAACAACGGGCGCTGTCATTTTTACCATGACCCGAAACAGACATCTGTGGTGACTGGTACCGGAGTTTTCGTGACCTTTCAGAAAATCAATTTTGTGTAACATCGAATGGGTGTAAATATAAAACGACCACGTTTTATGCAGCATAATGATCATTTCTATTATTTTGATGAATATTTCTTTTCACAGTGAACACTTTCACAGTTTAACAAGCATTTTCACATGTGTAAACCTGACTTTTGAACAGTAAATGAGGTGGGTCCAATGGTCACACTGTGCCCATTTGTAAGGGCTGTTGATGAATATTGCCTGTACTTTCGCTTTGTAGGTGGTGGACTGCCATAAACCTAAAACAAAATTAAAAACTATTCCTTTAAGTACACTACACTACAGGACACATCGCTTAATTGACGATGACAGTAACACTGTATGGACCTCAACACAATATAAGAGAAGTCTCCAAAACGAACTCCCCTTACACTAATTAAAATTGTAACCCAGTCTATATTGACCTTCACATTAAATGACATGTAGGTAAACAAATCAGACGACGCAAAACAAAACTGGAAATGGTCAATATGTTGCAGTAAATCAAATGGACAAATGGTGATGCAATATTGCATTATGAAAGATAGCATGTTTTATACCAATGCAAGGAAAATAACCGATTACTTATGCCTACAAGGATTATACGGCGCATTGTTGTTGCCAAATATGGAAAATGACCTTTGACACTATCAATTCCTGATTGGTGACGTCAGAAAACACCGATCGCGCGCAGTATTGTAAATACTTACAGGGGTAACGAAAACGAAGGTATCACGATTTGAGGACACTAGAGGATATATACGACGCATGCGCTATTGAAACTGCGTTAACTATGGAACGCCGCATCCGTCATATAAACACATACATATAAAAACACAACCTGTGACAAACACAAGACTAGAATTTTGTTTTATATCAATAGCACAATGTTTAAGAGTCTTCGTGTATTTATTATTTTATTGTCCAATCCCAAGGGAGATAGTTCTAAGAAAAGCTTTCAAAAGATGCAGATTTTAATACGTTATATTTGTATTAGATTAATGCTTGCATGCCAGTAAACTACTGATGCTCTCGAAAGTGCATCGTATTCATTACAGTACAATAGCTCTGACATATACAGAATATAAATGATACCTACCTAGCTAACAAATAAACAGTATAATAATTTCATAAAAACAGACGAAACGTGCTATCGTATGGATCTGTATTACGTCCCCTTGATTATATTAAATTCCATACATTCCGGTATGCAACTCGGACTTACAGGTCAGACACCACTATTTTCAGACGGTGTGTTGGTTTATCTCGCTTAGTGAGTTAACGCAATGTACATGCTGAAACCTCATCAACGATATAGACAATCTTCGTACAAAAATCTTGAACAGCATTATATTGAAATAAATTACTTATTATGAATATAAAGGTCATAATTATGCTCACTATTGAAGCAAAATAATGCAATTATAAACAAATAAATAACACTATGCATAGTCACCGATTTCTAGAATATATCAAATCACGCTCTCAAAGCTTAGCCAACTAACAAACTGGTATATATAACATCGGTGAAGGAATATAAATATTGGAGAAGGAATTCGTGCTGTATAGTATCGGTGGAGGAAATTGTATCTTGGAAAATCAGTATATCTAAATTAGTGCTCTAAGTGATCCAGTGCGGGTGGATCAGTATTATTCTGGTGACGGGATCAACTGTTTTTATTTACATGTAAGACCACCACCTCACGTTATACAACGAAGAGGGTGCTCCGAAGCTACCGGAGGGATCTACAACAACAACAACAACAACAACAACATGGCACAGTTTGTTGGCAATCGGTGCAAGACTGTACAACATGTGGCTATATGCGTGGTCCAGTCTTAGTGGGGTGCACATAGTTGAAATGTGGAAATACGTATATCCAATATAATATATGTATATACCAACAGCTAAAATTCAAATGCATTGTGCCAAATAATAAATAATGGCAATACAAGTTGATTTGGACATTATATACAGCAAATACACCATTAGTTTTAAGCTATTTTACGGCTAAAATATGTCTACATGTTAAATGTCTACATCCCCGCGAGGGGTTTGACATTAGAGGACGATAGGAAACAAGGTATTAGATTAACAATGCAAACAGACACCTGTAAATGGGGGCACATGGGTTAAATGTAGCACGCTATATAACGTAAACAAATTAAGCATATGACAACAGAAGGATCTGTAGTGACTACTCAAGCTAGACTCCAAATGTTGGGACAAATCACTTATTTAGGGAGAAGTGGGGAGACTTTTGAATGACTGCAAAGAGTGAAACCGTATTTAGTCGAGGCTTGCAGGCTATACATTGTAGGAACTATTGTATGTAGAAAAGCTGCAGGGCATTCACTAGACTGAAAGTGAAAGAGTCAATGACCCTTGAGATCATATCTCAAGAGTGTCAAGCTGTATATTTCAAGAGTCAATAATAGTACGCATGTTGGTACTTTCTGTACATGTAACTTTCCCCCTACCATATAATTACCTCTATGCTAATGTGTGTCTTTGGTGCAACCTGACCTAATTTTATTTTATCACAATTAGAGAAAACATTGACTACTTTGCCGAGTTGTGTTTAGGACCTTACAACTAAGGTTCATGTTAATTTGATTCTGAAAAGAAAACAAGATACTACTGTACATATTAATAGTATTCCATGTCATACATTTTGTGTGAAAACTGAGTTTATGCCATACAATTATTGATATGAACAGGTAATAACCAAACACATAATTGAATCAATGCTGTAAAACATGTACATGTATAGCAATATATATATATAATGTAATGTACACTTTTCAAAATAATCAATATTTGTCCATTCATAGATCATTATCGTATGACCATAATTATGAAATTATTTAAATGTCAGTCAAATAAAAAAAAGTCTCGTCTCGTGTCTGCTTTACACCGTGTATATAAACGAACCAGAGGAGACTCTGGAATGGGTCTCTGTCTCTATCATTGCACTATCCTCCAACATTCTAACATGACTAATCTCTAAAAGAGGCGTCGCTCATATGGGCAACCGGTAGTGACGATAAATAAACGTAAAACACACAATGGTGTCAGTATTGATATACCAATGCGTGATTAGCTCAGAGGTTGTTGCGCGTTCGCTTTTCACCAAATTGCATAACTGGTTCGATCATAATCATGGGAGAGGTGGTACGGTGTTCCCCAGATTGGAAAGGTGGGTTTTCCACATGAAGGACTACTTATTTTATCATCCACGTAAACAATTGTTGTTAAATAAATAAAGGTTAAACTATTGTATATAAAAGCAATACTATATGAATTAGCTAAGTGTAATATTATCTATAGTGTCAAGCATCAACAAAACTATTGTCTTTGGCTGGATTTTGCGAAATATTCGTGCGTGCGCTCGACTGGTTTGTTTGTACTACCGCGCTATTAGGTCACAGTAATGGACCGTGTCATTGTAGATACGAGAAGAAGCTGGATTCGATCCTCGGACCGGGAAGTATGTGAGATGGTACGGTGGTCGCCAGATCTGACAGGTGGGTTTTCTCCGGGTACTCCGGTTTCCTCCCACACGAATGATCACACGTACGCTTTCATCCCCGCCAACGATAGTGATTAATATAAGATGTTAAAACTTGCTTCGCAATCGTAAAATAAATAAAGTTTAAACTTATTTAATTATTTTCGAGAAACATAACCGTTAGTTTAACCAATTAAGATACAATATGTCTTATCAGATACCAAATTTGGCTATCAGCATCATCATCAAGTGTCTCTGTGTACAAGTTAAGAAAAATAAAAACGGCTGACGATCTATGATGTGTTGATGACCAGAACCGACAGTAATGCATACAAAGCTGCTATATTGACAGTGGTTTGGGCAAGGTTAATCCACATATATGGTTGAGCACAGGGTGGAACGTGTTGGTATACATCAGCGCGTGTCCGGATCTGCTGGTATATTTGGCTATGCCAGCTTGTACTTAAACCAGTTGGTATTATCGATGTCGATAATTCATGATGGTGCAGGCTTTGTCACGTCGATTAGCAAGTGTGTTCCAACTAAGGTCGTGACACATGGTTGAGACGCTGCTTGTCCTGCTGTAGTCATTCTTCCCGACAAATGGATTGGTACACAGCGTTGCCAACAGTTCTAGCTGATTAGTGCAGAGTAGCGTGACAACAATGTTAAAGAAAAAATCCTACAATTGGACCGACACATGTCTTATATGCAGTGGAGTTGGCATGTGGAACACTGGTGCTTATATTTCTGCGGAGGAAGAGCATGGTAGAATATGCTTTTTGTTATGTTGTTATGTGGTTGTTTCACAAGATATCGTTTGAGATAGTGACTCCAATGTATTAATTTTATCGTCTTTTGTTGGTTTGTGTAGTGCACCATGAATTGAGTAGCTGGCTAGTATGGATGTTTTCTTTCGTATTGTGTGGATGACTTCGCATTTGTCAGGGTTGAAATACATCTGTGGGAAGATTGTCGAGGTCTGACTATAGTCTCACTGAGTCATGGATGGTTCGTATGAACCCCCTGTGAGCCCCCGGATGTGACTGGTGTGGGTGAAGAGTTGGCTCTATCTACGATGTCCTCTTGTGTTCTTTGTAATATGAGGTCATTGATTCAGTCCAAAATGTTATTTCGGACTCCATAATTGTCGAGTCTCTGTAGAAGACTCTCCGTCTTCTGAGGTACCTTGTCGATGGTTATAGAGAAATCAAGTAGGGTAGCTTTAATCTGGTAATGTTGGTCTATGTTATTTACCATGTATTTTATAGTAGGAATGTGATGAACATGAGCGCTTATTCCTAAAACAATGCTAGTACTCACAGAGGATGGCTTGATATAGCCTGTGAACAGGCGTCGATATATATTGTCTGGTCAGTCAAATAAATACATTTAACACCGATACTATTAATTGGGCCGTATTGAGTTTCTGATCATATCAACATATCATTTTGCCAGAAGTTAAAAAGTGAAAAATCGACAGACTGGAACCCAGGCTAGGCATGATAGTCAAAGTATGTTGTGATGCTGTGAATGAAGTGTTCTAATACTTTACATGTTACAGATGTCAGGTAGATTGGGCAAATCAGATTTCCCTTTTTGAACACCAGTAAAACAATGGCTGATTTCCAATCGTTTGAACATTTCCCTTCACTGATGAATAGGTGGAAGAACAACCCTGGAGCTAACTCAACATAAGCAAGTTTCAATAGTCTTGTTGGTGCATTATCTGGACCAGCTACATTGTGTGGCTTGAGGTTCTGAAGGACCTCCCCGACAGCGAGAATTGATCATGTTCAGATCGACGCGACATGTAAGCTTCCAGTGATAACTGTCACATCCTTTCACGATGGCTGAGAGGTGAAGAGGTATGCCATCTCACATCAATCACAATTCACGTCGAGAACATCACTCAATAAGACTCTCTACAACTATTACACGAATAACCGATGGTGTTTGGCACTGATTTAACCAACATAGAACGATCGTCCATATGGTTCGCCGGCGGCGAGGAGTAATAAATTCAAACAACGCCAGTAACGGAATAAGTAAGTAAGTAAGTGAGTGAGTGAGTGAGTGAGTGAGTGAGTGAGTGAGTAAGTAAGTGAGTGAGTGAGTGAGTGAGTGAGTGAGTTAGTGAGTGAGTTAGTTTTTTTATTAAAATGACATATGCAAACATAAACATTCAATACAAAATATTTACGCAACTTTAAGATGCACCCGACCCGATGGGCCTATTTGTCACCTAATGCCTGCATAACAATATAAATGAAAGCAAGACATTATCAAAATGTCAACACAAGAATAAAGATTGCTCACATTGAACTTAAACGACTGTCAGAATGTTCTCATATAGAACATGGGAATAGTATGTGTAGTTCATGATGCTGTAGATTCTCAACAGACACTATTAATTCCCAAGCGATAATACGGGATTAAAACTCTGTTAGATTGTAACAAAGATTGTCTTATAATGTCCTTTTCCAATGTACTAGTACTAATATGAATTGTGAACTCCGTCACACATTGGCAAGTATATTGAACGAATGCACTATATGTTCAATTCCCACCATAGACATGTGGTATCTATTTATGGTACTATCTTGATATGATATTATATGTCATTATCATAGGAATGGTATTTCTTTGTGTGAACTAATGTCCGAAATTAATATAATGACTTTTGATCTACGGATTATTTTTTCTAAACGCAGTAACAGTACAATATATTGAACAATCGTGTGGGGAATTATTTGTAATGAACATTTTCAGAGAAGACATTGCAATACAGTGACTGCAAATATGATAGACATTTATACAAATTTATATGAGCTCGATTGCGAAACAAGTTCTTTCAACGTATATTAATCACTCTCGAGACCTCATTCCTGATGGAATCCATCGCCATGAAGGAGAGAGAAGAGGCAATGTGAAATTTAAATGCATTGCCTAAGGGCACAATAGTAACGGCTCCAGCGGGGCTCGAACTCCGGACCGTTCGCACCTGAAGCGAACGCGCATCCACTGCGCTATCACGACTTCCACATATATGATATTGAGCTATGCCTCAACTTTTGATCTCTATGTTCAAAGACCTAGATGTGAAATGTACAAGAAATCTTTAGAATACTCTGCTCAAAAGTTATGGAATAGTCTGCCATTTGAAATCAAGACGGCCAGGTCTCGAACTAGTTTAAAGACAAAATGTAAAGAATGGTTACAACAACGTTTTAATCGGTGCTGTAGGCTGCTATGTATGATCACAGGGATTCGGCACGTTTGGGGGTACTAGTATATATATTTAAGTACAGGGATTCTACTCTGTGGGATGTCAGATTTCGCATCGATCAGTAAAATGGCCCTATCTGAAACAATTGTGTATACATATGTCCAAATATAACGCCTATCCCGAGTTTTTATATTGTTCTTCAAATAAAACACAACTTTAAGCTGCGTGCATGTATACTTTGCAAACAATTGCCACAGACATTGGCCATAGCAGGTCAAATTTCCATACTAGGACACGGGTTCTGTCAGCAACAAAAAAAAATCTTCGACGGGAGAGTTTTAACAGTGAATAACATTATCAATAAAATGTGTTTCCACTAACGTGTAGGTTTATTCGGCAAAAATGTACGTTAAAAAGAGATTTCGGAGAATTTTTCAATTTGTTTTGAAAATTTCTCAAGCGGCGCAGTTCGCGTTGAAACGAGCGTTCTGATTGGATTATGATTATTCTTCATATAAAAACAAACATCTTGTTGCATTTAATAATCCAATCAGAACGCTCGTTTCAACGCTCGTGCGTGCATGCATGACTACTTATTTATTCTGGGAAACAATGTTAGTATATTGAAAGTTGAAATATATCTCGAACTACTTATGAGATATCAAACAACAACACCTCACACTCTACTAAATTGCTAATAGCTTACCTGATTCTGTTTACGGTATTTTGAACAAATTAATAACAACATATCAATATTCATTGATACATTTTTATTACAGATATTTATGCTAGGAATTACTGTATAATTATCTGGAATAATATTGTATGATTATAGGTTAGCTCTAAATATTATGAAACACCAGGTGACCGTTTAGAAAGGTTGTTGAGTGTATATTATAAGTGCACTTCATACGTGCAAGTCTGCGAATCCAGGGATCGCAGGTTCGATCCCCCGTCTGACCCTAATAATATTAACAGTCTTTCAGATGGGACGTTAAACCGAGGTCTCGTGTCGGTGCTTTACACCGTGCACGTAAAAGAACCAGAGGAGACTCTGGAATGGGTCTATGTCTGTATCATTGCACTATCCTCCAACATCTAAAATGACTAATCTCTACAGGAGGCGTCGCTCATATGAGCAACCGGTAGCGACGATAAATAAATGTAAAACACACACAAATGTCAGATATATCATATGCTACCGAGAGCCTACGCAACGACTGTGGGGACGAATTAATTATAGACTGGTTCTCGATTTTGAACAATATGAGCAACTATGAAACATATACAGGAAACCAGTGGGAAAATGTAGGTCAAACTGTCAGGGGATTTTACTTCAGACCGCAAATAAAATTAATAACAGCCCACCGTATTATGCGAACGTTTTACCTCTGAATTCTACCTCAAATGGACCAACATTCGAAATATATATTTAACCATATATAGTAGACCTCGTTGCGTAAACGTTTGATGCAGAAATGATTTATGGGCGCAGTGTAGAGTTTACTCTAGATCGAGTATGTACAGATATTGCACAAATATAATTATGCTAATCTCAATAAATTAAACGCACACATATGCATAATTACAGTTGTGTTCAGAAACAAACGAATATGAGTAACGGGTAGCGGCGAAAACAATAAACGCAATACACTCACACACGTCTGCTACCCAGGTCTAACATCCACACCATGAACTTTGGGACGTGGACCAGCTCACAGTAGGACAGTGGACCAAAGACGTCGTTGATATCAGCCACACTATCGGAGCAGAAGAAGCCATATCGACTCAGTATTAGGTAATGAGAGTCATCTGTAATTTTCTATTGCCTCCCCTGGCAGATAAAGTCTGATTTATTCCAAAATGTGAATAGGTCCTTTTAGTTTTTACTATTGTGTCCAAACCATATGTTGCGGTATAATAATTGTGATTTTATCAAAAACGTGTTAATTAAGTGATAACATTGTTTTACAAATAAGTACCCATTGCATATACGGTATGAGATATGTGGAGATATAGTAAATTTAATAATTATAAGAAGCGATAGTGGAATAAAATTGCTAGCATGTTGTGCAAAAGAAACAATGATAATTATGATTCCGTTTATTTACCCTCGCCACCGGTAAACCATATGGGCGGGGAAAAAAGACAATGATAAAAACAGAGGAAAACACATAATAGGACCACTTTATTTTTAGGGAGTATTCAGGGCAGTAACTGACCGATGTCTCTCATTTACATACATGGCGACAGTTAGGCTAGGTGCTGTATATACGGCGATTATATGTCTATCATTTACATACATGGCGACAGTTATGCTATCATTTACATACATGGCGACAGTTATGCTATCATTTACATACATGGCGACATTTATGCTATCATTTACATACATGGCGACAGTTATGCTAGGTGCTGTATATACGGCGATTATATGTCTATCATTTACATACATGGCGACACTTATGCTATCATTTACGTACATGGCGACAGTTATGCTATCATTTACATACATGGCGACAGTTATGCTATCATTTACATACATGGCGACAGTTATGCTATCATTTACATACATGGCGACAGTTATGCTATCATTTACATACATGGCGACAGTTATGCTATCATTTACATACATGGCGACAGTTATGCTATCATTTACATACATGGCGACAGTTAGCTATTTTTTGGGTTGGCTAGGTGCTGTATATACGGCGATTATATGTCTATCATTTACATACATGGCGACAGTTATGCTATCATTTACATACATGGCGACAGTTATGCTATCATTTACATACATGGCGACATTTATGCTAGGTGCTGTATATACGGCGATTATATGTCTATCATTTACATACATGGCGACACTTATGCTATCATTTACATACATGGCGACAGTTATGCTATCATTTACATACATGGCGACAGTTATGCTATCATTTACATACATGGCGACAGTTATGCTATCATTTACATACATGGCGACAGTTATGCTATCATTTACATACATGGCGACAGTTATGCTATCATTTACCATGGCGACAGTTATGCTATCATTTACATACATGGCGACAGTTATGCTATCATTTACATACATGGCGACAGTTATGCTATCATTTACATACATGGCGACAGTTATGCTATCATTTACATACATGGCGACAGTTATGCTAGGTGCTGTATATACGGCGATTATCAAGCTAATAACAGATAATCAAACTATCACAGTCTATCGACATATTATTATATTTACATATTAAAACCGAGGAACAGTCGCTAATTGAAAATTAAATACTTATTAAAACCAGAAATTTTGAAATACTGAAATGGAAAAAAGCACTAATGCGCAATTAAGAAATGTTTTAAAAAATCAGTTATCAAATCTCGATCAGATCGCGATTGAATTAATTAGCAGCTGTTTCTCGGAATGGATAAGAGACACACAATCAATAAATCAAATGGATACATTATTTACATAAATAAAAGGATCGTCTTTGAAGAATATAAAAACAGGTTTTGGCAACAATTCTAATCAGAGGTATAGTAGTAAAAATAATTCTAAGCTGGTCGGATACAGGTTTGTTCCGAAAGTCATTTTCATATAATGAGGCTTTCTCTAAGAGAACAGCTCTCAAATCATCATACAGTGAACATTCTAATAATACATGACTTTCGTTTTCTAATACATTACAGTGTACACATGTGTATGTAACAGCTATTAATGAGTTATTGGTAAACATGTATGTAAATCTTAACAGCTATTAATGAGGTACTGGTGGTTTCATGAACTCCTATTGTAGATATATAGTTTTCCAATAATGTCTCCACTGCAACTATCTGCTCTGTGAATAATGTAATAACTGTATCATGTTTGATCTTTTGCTATATTCGTATAGTTAGGCAAAGATACCTCTCGGATAATCGTTGGAAAACAACTAACGTAAGCATCGCTGACTAGGAAATAAGATGCTCTAAGCGATTATATGTTATTAACAACTAAATAGTTTTATTAACTCATTAAAAAAATGACGAAACATTGTGTATGGGTTTCCATAGTATGTTTTTGTCATTTAATAACATGTGTGCGTAGTGCAGAGTTTAAACTTGGCATGTTAAGCCCGTTCCGTCATCCTCGACTTGGCTGGGAGAATAATGCAGCGGCTGCTACCATCGCGGTGGATAGGGCTCAGAGCGAGGGACTGCTGACTGGTCACAAAATAAGGTAGGACAGGTTGCGCCTGGTAGTGTGTTAAGACTATAAATGACATCGTTGTTGGTGCTTCGGTCTAGATATGTATTCCAGGGATCGCAGGTTCGATCCCCCGTCTGACCCTAATACAAGTAACAGTCTTTCAGATGAGACTTTAAACCGAGGTCTCGTGTCGGTGCTGTACACCGTACACGTAAAAGAACCAGAGGAGATTCTGGAATGGGTCTCTGTCTGTATCATTGCACTATCTTCCAAAGATCTAAAATGACTAATCTCTTCAGGAGGCGTCGCTCATATGGGCAATCGGTAGCGACGATAAATAAACGTAAAACACACACCATTATTCAGGTAACACAGTAGTATAGAAGGTGCTCAACGTTACACATAATATATCATGGGCAAAACATGTAAAAACTGCATTAGAACCTTTAAGGCATTACCCTGTCTGGTTATTTCAAGGTGATAAAAACGCTTTCGATGAGAATTTAAACAAAGATTGTATGACTTAACGTTGGAATAGCCAGGTAAAAGATTCCACTAGAGCACGCACATATATATTGTTTTCTTGCTTAGAATATCATCAATATATATATAAAGTTATAAACACACACTTTTATAGATATTATTAATATTAAAACAATTAGAATAGCATAGTCAAGATTAAGAATGTCAGCCCATCATTTAGAAGTTGAATCTGGCATAAACCACAGGAAATACCAATAAATGACCCAAAGTGCAAGCTATGTAATATCTTAGAAGACGAATTTCACTTTCTATTTGCAAGCTATGTAATATCTTAGAAGACGAATTTCACTTTCTATTTGAATGCGCACTTTACCATGAAATACGTCTAATTCATATGAAGAAATAGTATTGGGAACACCCACATGTACTCACTATTCCATTCAGAAAACATGATTATTGTTTAAAATGTAGCTATGTACTAGTATATTATATTATTGCATACGTTACTATAAATAGTAACAAATGTAATGGTAGAAAAGCAAAATATCTGGTCGACGCGGGCAATATATTTCGATGTTCGGCTCTGCCGGGCCAATATCGGATATTCGATATTGGCCCGGCACGCGCCGAGAACGAATCACGAGCACGTGTCACAGGTAGCAACAACATAGTAACTACATTGTGTAAACATGGCCGCCGAAGCAACACTAAAGTCGTTGTCTGACAGATTGTTGTCTCTTGACGGTAAAATGGCTGAGCGAAATAAGCAAATAAGAGCAGAAGAAACATACGGCTATGTATGCAATAAAGAAGTTATTAAACGGCTGCGGTGGGCCATTTAATGTGTATATTGGCGCACCTATCAGATATTGGCCCTCGGGCCAATTTCTCCATAGGGTGCGCCAATATCCACAAATGGTCCACCTCCGCGGTTTAATAACCTCTAATTATTGCATACGTTACTATAAATAGTAACAAATGTAATGGTAGAAAAGCAAAATATCTGGTCGACGCGGGCAATATATTTCGATATATTCTGCCGAGCCAATATCGGATAACACCCACATGTACTCACTATTCCTATCAGAAAGCATGTTTATTGTTTAAAATGTAGCTATGTATGTATGTATATTATAGTATTATATTTAAGAGCTTTCATTATGATGTCAAAACTGTTTAGACGAGAACATTCCTTTGAAATATTACAGACAGGCTGCACTATAAACAGTATGAGGGATGCTGCCTTTAGAAATAAGATCTGATGATTTCTTATAGTGTTGGACTGGTTTGGACCAGACATTAAGAATGCATTAACGGTAGCTCGTCTATTTAGCCTTACGCATAGTGATTGTATGTCACTGGGCACAATGTCCGCCGAGGAACCCATGTTTCTTAAATTTATAATTAACTGCTCAATATTACCCAAAAGCACTATATAAAATACGATTTTTATGATGTTGTCCTCAAAAATGCCACCCTCTCAGTCATACGTTTGGAAAGACTACAATCGCGCAGAGAATAAGAAAACTGCTAAGGTGTAATCTATGCAAATTGGATTTAACATATTCGGCTACAGCATCAATCTCAATAATCAGTTGAAAAACAAACACACTTCAACAGAAAGCAGTTCAAATGACATCGGCTTCATTTGTGAAAACGCCCATAAATGTACAGTGGCCGATAACAATAACTGAATAAGTCGTTGTCATAGTTGCATGGCCTTACAGGAAGAAGATGACGTTTAGTAAAGTAGCTTAATTTGGCATTTTTAAAATAAAAGTTTGAGTAATTTTGAGTTTTTAATAAAATTATAGCAACTATTCGAATATTCGAATACCTAACCGCCCGAATATTCGAATACCTAACCGACCGAATATTCGAATACCTAACCGACCGAATATTCAAATAGTAAATCGCTATTTATTGCCATCCCTAGTTTTAAGTTTCAACATATTGATTTCATCAATTGTCTTTTTTAATACTATATTATTGCATTTTTTCATACACTACATTACAATTATACAAACAATGAAATACGTAGAAAACAAAATGAAATTATATTAGGATTTATTATTATTGCTGTATACTATTTAATCGGGGGGAAGCCTGTTCATTAAAAAAATTAATTAATAAAAGCATTACTCATCAATTGTATACAACATCAAATAACATTGATACAAAGTAAAGGAAAATAATGAAAGATAAGTCCTCATATAAATGATCTCCTTGTGTTAATAAAGGCTTAATATAGCTTAAATATAATGCAATGATGAATGTATCATTGTAAATAATCTCGGATCTTCAGAACGTAGCATAATAGACGTACGAAGATTCGAGTTCAAGATTGTTCAATGGGAGACATCGGTGAGTTACTGCCCCTGAATACTCCCTGATAGTAGATAGGTCCTATTAAGTGTTTTCCTCTGTTTTTATCGTTGTTTCCTTTGTGCAACATGCTAGCTATTTTATTTCACTATTGCTTCTTATAATAATTATAATATAATAAAACAAATGGGTACTTATTTGTAAAATAATGTTATCACTTAATTAACACGTTTTTGATAAAATCACAATTATCATTCCGCAACATCTGGTTAGGGCAGTAACAGTAAAAACAAAGGATTCTAACTAAAAGGACCTATTCACATTTCGGAAGAAATCGGACTTTATTTGCCAAGGGAGGTACTAGATTCTTTATGCGTATCCATATTGGAATATTTGCATTGCTATTGCATTTCCTTCGATGAACGTATGCTGTATACATGTTCGTATGAAGATTCCCAACTAATGATATGCAGCGGACATGCGCACTCGAAGTTACTGACATGCGCATTCGCAGTGATAGGCAACGATCGTCGCGAGTAAGGGCGTGTCTTACAGTTTACGCTGTTCCAAGGATGATCTATTTATATGTTCCGGCACACGGTAAGTTGCAAATCTGGACTAAAGACAGTTTAAATGCAAAGTGTGCTATATTTTCTTTGTGTCATTTAAAAGAATAATTAATGTAAATATAAGTATTGAATCGCAGGTTAATAGTTTTCATAGGGGTATGAACTACATTGGACATTGGTCGAGATTAATGTTAGTGTGGATGACTTCGGGCTCCACACACTTTAGCCCCACCCAATGCAGTTTATACCCCGGTGAACATTATTAACCTGCTATTCATTCTTTAATTAAAGTCAGACTTGGTAATACATTGGCCATAGCTAATAAACAAAACACACTCCCCTAACGACGACAATAGCGTCATTAAAATAAATCTTGTCGTAAACGACAATAAAACCAAGGATTTCCTTAAAAAACCGTCTACTACTTAAAGAAAATCAGGTATAGTCATATAGAAGCTGATTGGCCGTCATGGAAACAAGTGACATTTGTAGATATGCTTTAAGAACTAGCGAACTAAGCATTTAGGTTGTCAATATCTCTATTAGAAGGCGAAATAACTGTATAGGTATGTATTAACTCAGAACATTACAGCAATGCAACTGTTTCTACTTGGTCTTCGTCTTAGTTTTACGTTCTTCAAAGGTTAGACAGAAAGTGCACAATTACAGGAAGTCAATCTTCCTTAATCAAGATCATATCATCAAGCAATTATGTAAATGGCACCACGGGTGACACCGAGTTCAGATTTATCGATGTGAACAATTACCCTGTTTTTTAATTGGTAAATGTTTATCTTCCTCGTATATGCCATTAGTGAATCCTTTATCAACATCACTGTTGCTAATCAATCAAACACATGATATGAACAGAACAGAATAGAACAGAACAGAACATTTGTTTATGTACAAGACTTGTACATAGTACATCGTCGAAAGGCACAATACATGTAACATACTTACTGGTCGTGTGATACAGTCAAACCTGTCTTAAGCAGCCAGCCAAGGGAGTCAGAGAAAATGGCTGCTTAGCACAGGTGGCTGCTTAATATAGGTCAAATATATAATAAAACAACCAATTGGGAATCTGGAAACTGGCTGATTTACAGTTTGGCTGTTTAATGGAGGTGACCTCTAACATATCATATCCTAGTTGTTAACAATATTCATATAAGTTCAATCAGTTAACAAGAATGTTTCTATCAGTATATTACTGATTACAAATTAGGGTAATGAGACTGAACATATAATATATGAGACTGAACATATAATATATGAGACTGAACATATAATATATGAGACTGAACATATAATATATGAGACTGAACATATAATATATGAGACTGAACATATAATATATGAGACTGAACATATAATATATTAAATAAGCATTTGGTTATTCAGCAATGACATATTTGGACAAGTTACATAACAATAGTTAACACGCTGGACTGGTAATCCAGGGATCGCAGGTTCGATCCCCCGTCTGACCGTAATGAAATTAACAGTATTTCAGATGGGACTTTAAACCGAGGTCTCGTGTCGGTGATGTACACCATGCACGTAAAAGAACCAGAGGAGACTCTGGAATGGGTTTCGGTCTGTATCATTGCACTATCCTCCAAAAATCTAAAATGACTAATCTCTTCAGGAGGCGTCGCTCATATGGGCAACCGGTAACGACGATAAATATACATAAAACACACACACTTTGGTCAAGATGAGACGAACACAATAGTTAGCTTGTTTGTTTGTTTGTTTTTTACGCCTTCATCAGCACCATTTTTGGCTCGCCGACGAGCAGTTTACTCAACAACACCTTTCCTTGGCATGCTTACAGACGGATCTGTAGTCCAGTGGTAACATGCTGGACTGGTAATCCAGGGATCGCAGGTTCGATCCTCCGTCTGACCCTAATACAATTGACAGTCTTTCAGATGGGACTTTAAACCAGGGTCTCGTGTCGGTGCTTTACATCGTGAACTGGAATGGGTCTCTGTCTGTATCATTGCACTATCCTCCAAAAATCTAAAATGACTAATCTCTTCAGGAGGCGTCGCTCATTTTTGGGCTATATCGCCGGCGGGCAGTTTACCTAACATCACTAATGGGCAGGCTCCAGCGGTTAGCCAGTACTTGGGTGTACCAACCTCCGTAAGAAACTGCCAACTTTTTCATATAAATGAAACACGGTCTGAGCGGGGCCCGAACCCGTGACCATCAGTGATGATAGGTTACAGTGCTATACAAGTAAGCGACCTTAACCACTCGACCACGGAGGCGGACGCTCATATGGGCAACCGGTAGCGACGATAAATAAATGTAAAACACACACACAGTCATTCAATAAAGTAAAGTTATTGTTAAACACCCGAATTGCAATGACGATGAGTGTTTGCATGTGTCCAGTTATGTTATGCCAATAATTTTAATAAAACACACTAAACATGATTAACGCACATGGATTTTTGATAGAAAAAAGACTAACCTGGTCAAAATTAAATGACATTGTTTTTTCTCTCAAGTTTATTAAAAATGTCTTGGGTTGGGGTTTTTTACTGAAAGACTTGGGGGTGGGGTACTGGGTTTGTAACTAATGCCTGGCGTCTGGCATACAAGCATAGGATTCGGGAAGTACTGATGTTCGAAAAAGAGGTGTCTCATAAGTCAGAAATGGCTGGCCCTTTAAATAGGGGTGACACTATAATAAACAAACACTTTACTTTTACTTTTATTATTTCATAATATACAAGTTATTAACCTTTAAAAATTGTGACTGTTTTGAACCGGAATATAAGAATGTGCTGTAGTAACTGTTGTCAAATGCAGTGGAACTCGTGATAGCGCAACAGGAGCGCGTTCGCTTCAGGTGTGAACGGCCTGGAGTTCGAGCCCCGCTGGAGCTGTTACGGCTGTGTCCTATATATAGGCAAGGCATTTAAATGTCATGTTGCCTCTTCTCTCTCCTTCATGGCGATGGATTCCATCAGGAATGAGGTCTCGAGAGTGATTAATATAAATTGTAAGAATTGTTTCGCAATCGAGCAAACATAGATTTGTAGAAACTACGTGCAATCCTTTGAATACATTTCTTGCTTGTGTCGGTTTTTATAAATGGTGATATATCGAGAGATATCGAAGATATTTATCACTTTATTTGTATATGTCCATGTTATAAGAACCTACGTAAACAATGTATTGATGCACACTATTGCAATAGACCTTCTGTTTTCAAATTTAATAATCTTATGAGTTCCGATAATAATACCACTATACATAATTTAGCCAAATTATTTATCACTCTCACTTATATTTATTTGTCACGTGATCATTAAATATATATATGTTATTACTAGTTTTGTTAAGACGATGTATGTATGTACAAGTCTGCCAAAATAAACTTCTGTTCTGTTCTGTTCTGTTCTGATATAAAAAAGTAAAAGTATAGTGTGTGTGTGTATTATAGGGTCACCTCTATTGACAAGGCTAGCCATTTTTGACTTATGAGACACCTCCTATCAGTACTTCTCGAACCATTGAAGGCCAGGCGCCTGGCTGGTAGGCAATCCGTAACCATTATTTAACTAGCTGGCGGCTCACAAACCGGCCATATCAGTGACCCCTGACAAGGTTGGTACCTTCGACATCCTACTTCGTAGGCACAGGCCTTAACCATTAGGCCATGGAGACGGTATTATATATGTAAATATATAGATAAACTGTTTATTTGTTTGTAAATAAGAACACCACTTCAGTAACAAAACACTGTTTCATATAGTGGCAGTGTGGTTGTGTGTTGATAGTTTATGTATTACAATGCGTTTGCATACATTTATGAGACATATAAAACAGACCATTTACAAACACATCAATGTGTCACATGTTCGAGTCCCTGCTCAGATCGAGTTTCTTTATATGAAAACGTTGGCAGTTTCTTATGGATGTTGGTGCACCCAAGTACTGGTTAACCGCTGGAGCCTGCCCAGGAAAGGTGTTGTTAGGTAAACTGCCCGTCGCTCAAATGGGCAACACGTAGCGACGTTAAATCAATTTAAATTACAAAAACAACACATCATTGTGTCTGTAAGCACGTCAGTTTTCTTTCCAAACAATATTGGAATTAGATAGCTTAAAGGAGAACATTGTCTCCTCTTGTTTAAACTGTTTGTGTTTTACGTTTATTTATCGTCGCTACCGGTTGCCCGTATGAGCGACGCCTCCTGAAGAGATTAGTCATTTTAGATGTTTGGAGGATAGTGTAATGATACAGACAGAGACCCATTCCAGTGCACGGTGTAAAGCACCGACACGAGACCCTGGTTTAAAGTCCCATCTGGAAGACTGTCAATTGTATTAGGGTCAGACGGAGGATCGAACCTGCGATCCCTGGGTTGGTAGTCCAACGTGTTAACCACTGGACTACAGATCCGTCTGTGTTGTTTAAGCATATCGTATTTCCCAATATTATACAGTTTGACCAATGTATACAGAACAATATAAAATACAGAAACTTTGTCGTAAATTATTATAGTTCTCAAAGCTATATGGTATAATGGTGTCGATACAAGATGATGAAATGCGTGTATTTACATTTCTAATTCAGACTAGACATATATGCACATCTTTGTGCTGCTGAGATGGTTTTCTTTAATGCTTTCCAATGAATGAATGAATGAATGAATGAATGAATGAATGAATGAATGAATGAATGAATGAATGAATGAATGAATGAATGAATGAATGAATGAATGAATGAATGAATGAATGAATGAATGAATGAATGAATGAGCTTTCTCAGCAAAGAAAATTCCATCTTCCACTGTTTTCAAACAGTGAACGATGGCATTTCTTTGTCGCCGCTTGAGTTTCCTGTTCCTCCGCGGGTTGATTTCCTTTTGTATTTTAGCTATTTTCCGATAATCATGAACAGTAAATTATAAAGTAATATATTCTAATGAATTTGTTTTGTGTGCAGTGTTTAATTTTGACAGCAAACAGAAACTACCTTGAAAATTATACCGGAACTATTTCTTATTACGGACGTTCACACATACATAAGTGGTTGTGCATTGTAGTGAAATGAGGCTCCAGACAGGGCAGTTAAAATCAACAAAATTTGAAATCAAATTTTATTAATAAAAATCATTGGAAATCATAAAAGAAATAGATTTTCATACCATGATCACCGAAACTTGTATTTCCACTCGTGGACTCGTGGACTCGTGGACTCGTGGAAATACAAATTGCTGTGATCACTCGATGAGAGAAAAATCCTAACTTACACTAATAAACACAAATATCCTCTTATTTCTTCCGTGCGTGTAGAATTCCACGCAAAGCAAATGTCCGTGCGACATGCATGTTAGTTTATACAAATTTATTTTAGCTCCACTGCGAAACAAGTTCTTATATTAACTTATATTACTCACTCTCGAGACCTCATTCCTGATGGAATCCATCGCCACGAGGGAGAGAGAAGAGGCAATGTGGAATTTAAATGCCTTGCATAAGGGCACAATCGTAACGGCTCCAGCGGGGCTCGAACTCCGGACCTTTCGCACATGAAGCGAACGCGCATCCACTGCGCTATCATGACTTCGGCATGCATGTTGCTCAGTACTATCCTTAGTATCTGCTTGACAAGTGTCAGCAAGAATCATCAAGAAATAATACAATATATAATAATATATTATTTTTTCCGAGTATTCGAATACTCTAATACTTCGAATAAACTACTAGCTCACCAACTTGAAATCCAATATAATTTTTGAAATCAAATTGTTTAAAATATTTTGAAATAGTGTCAATTACAGTGTTTCTTTCATATGCATTCTACGAATTCTTTGTTTATTACAATGTAGTTCTAATACCACATGACTCAAAATTGTGTGTGTGTGTGTGTGTGTGTGTGTGCGTGCGTGCGTGCGTGCGTGCGTGCGTCAAGAAACGTCTGCCTGCCCGCCTGCCTGTCAAATGGGATGCACTCTCTAAATAAAGAATTTACTTACTTTAAGTTGCTTACTTTGCTTACTACGTACTTACTTTCAGTGTGCTATGGAGAGATGACAAGTGCAATGCTCCAGGAGGAACGGCGGGCACTGTTATGTTTAAAGAAGAAGACGTTGACGTTTTAATTGGCCCTCCTTGCTCAGGGTGTGAGTAAAATATAAAATATGAGCTCGGCTGTGCGATTTCCAACCTCTTCTAAAACTAGTGCCGTTTGGGTAAACAGCTTTAGTTGACGCCACTCCAGTGTGCGTAACATGTGTGCGCAATATGTTAGATTCCGTGTAAGCCTACATCTAAATTCTCAGAACATCAGAGCAATCTGCATTCTTCACTCGAAATTAACACTTTTCGTTTATTAATAATTTAATTAATTGATATATTCATTCATTATCGTTCATTTTAAGGATATTTACATTTATTTACGATTCGTCTTCACTCAATATTACCTATAAACGTCTATTACTCCAATGTTTCATGCATGAATAGACACGTCAAGTATTCATGACGTTATCACAAAATACTAATATAGTAGTATATTTGGAATGATACAGACTTACAAGCATGCGAACATTGAAACTCTAAGGTTAGAAATCGATGGGCGGTGTTCTATTACAAAGTTACTAAGCCCTATGTTACTACGCCCTCTATTACAACGTTACTAAACCATCTATTACAACGTTACTAAGCCCTCTATTACAACGTTACTAAGCCCTCTATTACAACGTTACTAAGCCCTCTATTACAACGTTACTAAACCCTCTATTACAACGTTACTAAACCCTATAGTACAACGTTATTAAGCCCTCTATTACAACGTTTCTAAGCACTCTATTACAACGTTACTAAGCCTTCTATTACAGCGTTACTAAGCCCTATATTACAACGTTACCAAGCCCTCTATTACAACGTTACTAAACCCTCTATTACAACGTAACTAAGTACTCCATTACAACGTTACTAAGCCTTCTATTACAACGTTACTATACCCTATACTACTAAGCCATATATTACAACGTTACTAAGCCCTCTGTTACAACGTTACTAAGCCCTCTATTACGGCAACGTTACTAAGCCACATATTACAACGTTTCTAAACCCTCTATAACAACGTTACTAAAACCTCTATTACAACGTTAATAAGCCCTCTATTACAACGTTACTCGGACCGGGAAGTATGTGAGATGGTACGGTGGTCACCAGATCGGGCAGGTGGGTTTTCTCCGAGTACTCCGGTTGCTTCCCACACGAATGACCACACTTACGCTTTCATCCGCGCCAACAAGAGTGATTAATATAAGTTGTTAAAACTTGCTTCGCAATCGTTGAAAAATAAATAAAGTTTAAACTTATCCAAGATGATTTATTAATGCGCGACTGTGCAAACATATAGTCCGTTTCATCACTACAGGAGCGTGTGCAGCGCACAGGAATATGTACGGTATGGAAACGTTGACGAATTAAAAAGACAACTTGTTTCGTAATTCGTATACGTTTAGTTGTAATGATCGCAATTCAATGTTCTTTTTCTGTTTCAGGTTTTATGCAAATTAGGTATAAAAACTGACATTCCATACCTCAATGAAACGCAGAGAAAAAACATTTAATTGCTACATAATTTGCCATGTTGATAAATATAATTATATATTTTGTATTATCTTAGCCACGACGCCAGCAGGGTTGCTCGCCAGTTTCTGGAATTTGCCCATATTTTCCCAAGCGTCTAGCGATCCAAGTTTAGCTGATAAAAACACCTACAAAACCCTGATCAGACTTGGTCCGCCATTTAACAAGATGGGCAAAGCTTTCGTGGAACTCTTCCGTCATTACAACTGGACTCAAGTGGTCATGATTACAAAACGCAAGAGTGACAATAGAAATGTATTCTGCGACTATTCTTCGAGGTCGGTAGAAATGGCATTTAACTTGAATGGTATTGAGCTTGCAGACTACATAACAATCGACACAGGCATCACGGATAAGCAGATCGACATTGTCCTAGACAGAGCAATTCAGCGTGGAAGAAGTAAGAATATGTTACTGATCTTGTTGTTGTTCATAGTGTCTGTACCTGTGTGTGTTTTACGTTTATTTATCGTCGCTTCCAGTTGCCCATATGAGCGACGCCTCCTGAAGAGATTAGTCATTTTAGATGTTTGGTGGATGGTGCAATGATACAGACAGAGACCCATTCCAGAGTCTCCTCTGGTTCTTTTACGTGCACGATGTAAAGCAGCGACACGAGACCTCGGTCTAAAGTCCAATCTGAAAGACTGTTAATTTTATTAGGTTCAGACGGGGGATCGAACCTGCGATCCCTGGATTACCAGTCCAGCGTGTTACCACTGGACTACACATCCGTCTGTGTATTACTTAAATACTAGTATTCCCAATTTGTATCTACATGTATTTGCCTGTGAGCATTTCTCTCTGTTTCTACTTCCTGTAGCTTCTTTTGTATATCGCGTACTAGTACTTCCCAATAGACAATTCTATAAATTTAGTTCAACCCGATTATCTCCCCTTATCACTCTTCACGTCCGCCATTACACCACTGCAGATAAAAATACCGATAGTTTAAATGAATAATTAATAATTTTGATCATTTATTGCGCAATTTGGGGAAAATGCCGTACACAAACAGTTCGGGGAAACAATGTGTTATTGTGGGATGTAATAATAATCAGAACAAACTGTACACATGGAGAAATTCCGACTGTGAAATACATGAAGCCGAACACACATGCATCACTGTTTCTAATTCCTTTAGCCTATAACTTATATTTGCATTCTCCTCTAGTTATCTCTAGACTATTACATTAGTATGTTGCGTTACAATGAGGGACCTCGCTGGCTTTTCTATTACCTCCCTTGGCAGATAAAGTCCGATTTATCCCGAAATGCATATCGGTCCTTTCAATTGGAATCCTTTGTTTTTATAGTTGTTCCCTAACCAGATGTTGCGTTATAATAAATGTGATTTTATCCAAATCATGTTAGTTAATTGATAATTTGTTTACAGATGTTTTACCTATTAGATATACTGTAGGATATCTGTCGAGATATAGTAACATAATAATTATAATATGAGAAAGTAGAAGAAAATTGATAGCATCGTGTGTAAACGCAAGCAACGATAAAAACAGAGGAAACGAAATATGATGACCTACATATTTTAGGCAGTATTCAGGGGCAATAACTGACCGATGTCTCTCATTGCTGCTCTTCCATTTTCCAATCTGAATTATGTATTTTTTATTCCATTGTCTGGCAATTCCTATTTTCTTATTAATATAATTAATAAATCCAGTCATTATATATTCTAACTATTTTATTCCACTATACAGAGTTTCTAAATTCCTCCATATGTACACGCTGACCTGGTGTGGTGTATTTAAAATAGGTACGATAAAAATAGGACACACTCCCAGAAAAAAAGTTTTCAGACCCCACCTGTAGGTGTGTTGAGGTCACGTTAACGAGCTGTGGTGTATTTAAAATAGGTACGTACAACATGGGACACCATCCGTGAAAGTGAAACAAATTGTTAGACGTTACTGTTCCGACAATATATGAGGAAGCTAATCAGCTGACTTGCGGTAGGTCGATGGTTCTATCTGGGTGTACGTTCGTGTCTGCAATATTGCTCGGAAGGGCACCCGGGGGTTTTCTGTTCTCCACCAATACTAGCAGGAGAGTCGTCGCATAGCCTAAGCTCATGGTGCGTCGATAATCCAGAACAACAAACAATATATGCGCTTGTCCACTTGATGTCAATGATATATACAATGTACCAAGTTGTATTTGAATTGGATGTGTGCTGTTGGAGAAGTTCATTCAACAAGAGAGTAACGGACGCACGGACGGTCCAGCAACTACATGCTTCCCCGCTCACCAAGACCCGGGACTTTCGGCGCAGAGAAGAGAACCAAAAGATATGCAGGTGACTTGGAAAGTGTTGAGATGCTAACTAAGACCAGACCCACTTGAAAATGATCAACCTATTCTTCTTTGTATGAACGCAGCAGACAAAACGCACACAGTACCTCGCGTTGACGTTGTTGAACTGGTACACGTTGTTACGTAATGCGCATGCATAATAATCAGATGATATTTGAATATTGGTAAACGTAATGCGGTACGCACTCAGATAAGAGAGTGTGTAGATGATATTTGAATATTGGTAAACGTAATGCGGTACGCACTCAGATAAGAGAGTGTGTAGATAGTATGTGATTATGGGTTAACGTAATGAGGTACGCACCCAGATACGAGACTGTGTAGATAGTATATGATTATGGGTTAACGTAATCAGGTACACACCCAGACAAGAGACTGTGTAGATAGTATGTGATTATGGGTTAATGTAATCAGGTACACACCCAGATAAGAGACTGTGTAGATAGTATGTGATTATGGGTTAACGTAATCAGGTACACACCCAGATAAGAGACTGTGTAGATAGTATGTGATTATGGGTTAACGTAATCAGGTACACACCCAGATAAGAGACTGTGTAGATAGTATGTGATTATGGGTTAACGTAATGAGGTACGCACCCAGATAAGAGACTGTGTAGATAGTATGTGATTATGGGTTAACGTAATGAGGTACACACCCAGATAAGAGACTGTGTAGATAGTATGTGATTATGGGTTAACGTAATGAGGTACGCACCCAGATAAGAGAGTGCGCTCTCTATTGAAAATATGTACACCTGTTAAACTGAGTGTTTTACGTTTATTTATCATCGCTACCGGTTATCCATTTGAGCGACGCCTCCTGAAGAGATTAGTCATTTTAGAGTGCGGAGGATAGTGCAATGATACAGACAGAGAACCACTCCAGAGCCTCCTCAGGTTCTGCTAAACAGAATAATTCCGCCGCCACAAACTTCAAACACGCTCAATGTAGTTCATACCCCAGCCTGGGACCAGGCGTCGATATATTTTGCCTGGTCAGTCAAATAAATATATTTTAACACCGAGACTATTAATTGGGCCGTATTGAGTTTCTGATCATGTCATTTTGCCAGAAGTGAAAAAGTGAAAACTCGACAGACTGGAAACGAGGCTATTCATACCCCGATGGAACATATTAACCAGCGATTCGTTCTTTAAATAGTAGTTATCCATAGTATGCATTTACATGTATACATGATGCAGTCATGCTTATTGATCACACTGGAGATTTATTGCTCTGTAACATGACGTTAGGATATTGCTATTTAATGGAACGTTATGAAGTTTAATTAGGATTTTATTGCTGATGATTATATAATTATTATGTACTTATCGAACACAGACATATTAATATGAATCAAAGTAAAAATAATTATTATTTCAACATTTGTTAATCACTGTTACTTAGAAGATGCAATAGTTCGATGGATGTTTGCATAATGCAATATGACGAGAACCAGCCACATTTACCAAGATTTTACCGTAACTTTATCATAATATATCTTGTTTTAATTTTGATATTTTGATCTATGGTATGCTATGTTTTATTATGCGTTTATATCTGTGATGTGTTATTTGTTAAACGCCTTTGAACGTGTAATTTATATGAATATGGCGCTTCATAAACGGTTTCCAAGCGAACAGTAAATCATGCAATTCAGCAGATAAGATCACTCAAACGGTTTCCAAGCGAACAGATAAAGACCCACAGTAAATCATGCAATTCAGCAGATAAGATCGTTCAAACGGTTTCCAAGCGAACAGATAAAGACCCACAGTAAATCATGCAATTCAGCAGATAAGATCACTCAAACGGTTTCCAAGCTAACATATAACGTTCAAACGGTTTCCAAGCTAACAGATAAAGACCCACTGTAAATCATGCAATTCAGCAGATAAGATCGTTCAAACGGTTTCCAAGCGAACAGATAAAGACCAACAGTAAATCATGCAATTCAGCAGATAAGATAGTTCAAACGGTTTCCAAGCGAACAGATAAAGACCCACAGTAAATCATGCAATTCAGCAGATAAGATAGTTCAAATGGTTTCCAAGCGAACAGATAAAGACCCACAGTAAATCATGCAATTCAGCAGATAAGATCACTCAAACGGTTTCCAAGCGAACAGATAAAGACCCACAGTAAATCATGCAATTCAGCAGATAAGATAGTTCAAATGGTTTCCAAGCGAACAGACAAAGACCCACAGTAAATCATGCAATTCAGCAGATAAGATCACTCAAACGGTTTCCAAGCTAACAGATAACGTTCAAACGGTTTCCAAGCTAACAGATAACGTTCAAACGGTTTCCAAGCTAACAGATAACGTTCAAACGGTTTCCAAGCTAACAGATAAAGACCCACAGTAAATCATGCAATTCAGCAGATAAGATCGTTCAAACGGTTTCCAAGCGAACAGATAAAGACCAACAGTAAATCATGCAATTCAGCAGATAAGATAGTTCAAACGGTTTCCAAGCGAACAGATAAAGACCCACAGTAAATCATGCAATACAGCAGATAAGATCGTTCAAACGGTTTCCAAGCGAACAGATAAAGACCCACAGTAAATCATGCAATTCAGCAGATAAGATAGTTCAAATGGTTTCCAAGCGAACAGACAAAGACCCACAGTAAATCATGCAATTCAGCAGATAAGATCACTCAAACGGTTTCCAAGCTAACAGATAACGTTCAAACGGTTTCCAAGCTAACAGATAACGTTCAAACGGTTTCCAAGCTAACAGATAAAGACCCATTGTAAATCATGCAATTCAGCAGATCAGACCGGTCAAACGGCCATGTACAAGGAAAGGCTCATCGACTTGTTCTTGCTTAACACAAGTAGACGGTATCATGATTATTTTGTAACTAAAAATAGACTATATATTACAAGAGCTGTTCATCTATCAAAACTGACACAGGAGACACAAGATCTCTTAGATCAGAACAGGTTTAGGATACTCCAGAATTTTACCGGAACATGCTTAGGTGACTCCAAATCTCCTTGACCGGAACATGCTTACGATACTCCAAAGCTCCTTGACCGGAACAGGCTTAGCATACTCCAGATCTCCTTGACCGGAACATGCTTAGGTAACTCCAGATCTCCTTGACCGGAACATGCTCATGATACTCCAGATCTCCTTGACCGGAACAGGCTTAGGATACTCCAGATCTCCTTGACCGGAACATGCTTAGGACACTCCAAACTCCTTGACCGGAACATGCTTAGGATACTCCAGATCACTATGGCCGGAACATGCTTAGGATATTCCAAACCTCCTTGACCGGAACAGGCTCATGATACTCCAGATCTCCACGACCGGATCATGCTTATGATACTCCAGATCTCTATGACCGGAACATGCTTAGGATACTCCAGATCTCTATGACCGGAACATGCTTAGGACACTCCAGATCTCTATGACCGGAACATGCTTAGGATACTCCAAACCTCCTTGACCGGAACAGGCTTAGGATACTCCAGATCTCTATGACCGGAACAGGCTTAGGATACTCCAGACCTCCACGACCGGAACAGGCTTAGGATACTCCAGATCTCCTTGACCGGAACATGCTTAGGATACTCCAGATCTCCTTGACCGGAACATGCTTAGGACACTCCAAACTCCTTGACCGGAACAGGCTTAGGATACTCCAGATCTCTATGACCGGAACATGCTTAGGATACTCCAAACCTCCTTGACCGGAACAGGCTCATGATACTCCAGATCTCCACGACCGGAACATGCTTATGATACTCCAGATCTCTATGACTGGAACATGCTTAGGATACTCCAGATCTCTATGACTGGAACATGCTTAGGACACTCCAGATCTCTATGACCGGAACATGCTTAGGATACTCCAAACCTCCTTGACCGGAACAGGCTTAGGATACTCCAGATCTCCTTGACCGGAACAGGCTCAGGATACTCCAGATCTCTATGACCGGAACATGCTTAGGATACTCCAAACCTCCTTGACCGGAACAGGCTTAGGATACTCCAGATCTCCTTGACCGGAACAGGCTCAGGATACTCCAGATCTCTATGACCGGAACATGCTTAGGATACTCCAAATCTCTATGACCGGAACATGCTGAGGATGCTCCAAATCTCCTTGATCGGATCAGGTTTAGGATACTCCATATCTCCTTGACAGGAACAGGCTCAGGATACTCCAGATCTTTATGACCGGAACATGCTTAGGATACTCCAAACCTCCTTGACCGGAACATGCTTAGGACACTCCAGATCTCTATGACCGGAACATGCTTAGGATACTCCAAACCTCCTTGACCGGAACAGGCTTAGGATACTCCAGATCTCCTTGACCGGAACATGCTTAGGATACTCCAAATCTCCTTGACCGGAACAGGCTTAGGATACTCCAGATCTCCTTGACCGGAACAGGCTCAGGATACTCCAGATCTCTATGACCGGAACATGCTTAGGATACTCCAAATCTCTATGACCGGAACATGCTGAGGATGCTCCAAACCTCCTTGACCGGAACAGGCTTAGGATACTCCAGATCTCTATAACCGGAACATGCTTAGGATACTCCAAACCTCCTTGACCGGAACATGCTTAGGATACTCCAGACCTCTATGACCGGAACATGCTTAGGACACTCCAAACCTCCTTGACCGGAACAGACTCATGATACTCCAGATCTCCACGACCGAAACATGCTTACGATACTCCAGATCTCCTTGACCGGAACATGCTTAGGACACTCCAAACTCCTTGACCGGAACAGGCTTAGGATACTCCAGATCTCTATGACCGGAACATGCTTAGGATACTCCAAACCTCCTTGACCGGAACAGGTTCATGATACTCCAGATCTCCACGACCGGAACATGCTTATGATACTCCAGATCTCTATGACTGGAACATGCTTAGGATACTCCAGATCTCTATGACCGGAACATGCTTAGGACACTCCAGATCTCTATGACCGGAATATGCTTAGGATACTCCAAACCTCCTTGACCGGAACAGGCTTAGGATACTCCAAATCTCCTTGATCGGATCAGGTTTAGGATACTCCATATCTCCTTGACAGGAACAGGCTCAGGATACTCCAGATCTTTATGACCGGAACATGCTTAGGATACTCCAAACCCCCTTGACCGGAACATGCTTAGGACACTCCAGATCTCTATGACCGGAACATGCTTAGGATACTCCAAACCTCCTTGACCGGAACAGGCTTAGGATACTCCAGATCTCCTTGACCGGAACATGCTTAGGATACTCCAAATCTCCTTGACCGGAACAGGCTTAGGATACTCCAGATCTCCTTGACCGGAACAGGCTCAGGATACTCCAGATCTCTATGACCGGAACATGCTTAGGATACTCCAAATCTCTATGACCGGAACATGCTGAGGATGCTCCAAACCTCCTTGACCGGAACAGGCTTAGGATACTCCAGATCTCTATAACCGGAACATGCTTAGGATACTCCAAACCTCCTTGACCGGAACATGCTTAGGATACTCCAGACCTCTATGACCGGAACATGCTTAGGACACTCCAAACCTCCTTGACCGGAACAGACTCATGATACTCCAGATCTCCACGACCGAAACATGCTTACGATACTCCAGATCTCCTTGATCGGATCAGGCTTAGGATACTCCAAATCTCCTTGACCGGAACATGCTTAGGATACTCCAGATCTCTATGACCGGAACATGCTTAGGATACTCCAAACCTCCTTGACCGGAACATGCTTAGGATACTCCAGACCTCTATGACCGGAACATGCTTAGGACACTCCAAACCTCCTTGACCGGAACAGGCTCATGATACTCCAGATCTCCATGACCGAAACATGCTTAGGATACTCCAGACCTCCTTGACCGGAACAGGCTTAGGATACTCCATATCTCTATGACCGGAACATGCTTAGGATACTCCAAACCTCCTTGACCGGAACAAGCTCATGATACTCCAGATCTCCTTGACAATGTATAGTGCCATGAGGTTATGTTGTGTAAATAGTCGGGTAACTGAAACTGTACGGTGCATGAGGTTATGGTGTGTAAGTAGTCGGGTAACTGACAATGCACAGTGCACGAGGTTATGGTGTGTAAATACTCGGGTAATTGACTATGCACAGTGCATGCGGTTATGTTGTGTAAATACTCAGGTAACTGACAATGCACAGTGCATGCGGTTATGTTGTGTAAATACTCGGGTAACTGACTATGCACAGTGCATGCGGTTATGCTGTGTAAATACTCAGGTAACTGACTATGCATAATGCACGAGGTTATGTTGTGTAAATACTCAGGTAACTGAACATGCGCAGTGCATGGGATTATGGTGTGTAAATATTCAGGTAACTGACTATGCACAGTGCATGAGGTTATGGTGTGTAAATACTCGGGTAACTGACAATGCACAGTGCATGAGGTTATGGTGTGTAAATAGTCGGGTAACTGACTATGCACAGTTCACGAGGTTATGGTGTGTAAATACTCAGGTAACTGACTATGCACAGTGCATGCGGTTATGTTGTATAAATAGTCGGATAACTGACTATGCACAGTTCACGAGGTTATGGTGTGTAAATACTTAGGTAACTGACTATGCATAGTGCATGCGGTTATGTTGTGTAAATAGTCAGGTAACTGACAATACACAGTGCATGCGGTTATGGTGTGTACATACACGGGTAACTGACAATGCACAGTGCGTGACGTTATGTTGTGTAAATATTCGGGTAACTGACATTGCACAGTGCATGAGGTTATGGTGTGTAAATACACAGGTAACTGACAATGCACAGTGCGTGACGTTATGTTGTGTAAATATTCAGGTAACTGACTATGCACAGTGCATGAGGTTATGATGTGTAAATACTCGGGTAACTGACAATGCACAGTGCATGAGGTTATGGTGTGTAAATAGTCGGGTAACTGACTATGCACAGTTCACGAGGTTATGGTGTGTAAATACTCAGGTAACTGACTATGCACAGTGCATGCGGTTATGTTGTGTAAATAGTCGGATAACTGACTATGCACAGTTCACGAGGTTATGGTGTGTAACTACTTAGGTAACTGACTATGCATAGTGCATGCGGTTATGTTGTGTAAATAGTCAGGTAACTGACAATACACAGTGCATGCGGTTATGGTGTGTACATACACGGGTAACTGACAATGCACAGTGCGTGACGTTATGTTGTGTAAATATTCGGGTAACTGACATTGCACAGTGCATGAGGTTATGGTGTGTAAATACACAGGTAACTGACAATGCACAGTGCGTGACGTTATGTTGTGTAAATATTCGGGTACCTGACAATACACAGTGCATGAGGTTATGGTGTGTAAATACTCAGGTAACTGACAATGGACAGTGCATGAGGTTATGGTGTGTAAATAGTCGGATAACTGAATATGCACAGTGCACGAGGGTATGGTGTGTACATACTCAGGTAACTGACAATGCACAGTGCGTGACGTTATGTTTGGAAATATTCGGGTAACTGACAATGCACAGTGCATGACATTATGCTGTGTAAATATTCGGGTACCTGACATTGTACAGTGCATGAGGTTATGTTGTGTAAATACTCGGGTAACTGACACTGCATTCTGCCTGGGTTGGTTATTGAGTTACAACATAAATTTATTCGTTATTTTCCAGTCATTGTACTGTGCACCGAAATAACTGCAGACAGACGTCGAATCCTGCTCAAAGCTCATGTTAAAGGTATGACGGGCGGGGATTATGTCTACATTCTTCCAGACCACCTGCCACCGTCAAATATTGAAACTCCGTGGATACAAATGGATGAGTTCGATGCATTGGCCAAACTTGCTTTCACATCCTCATTTCAGGTATATTAAGGTTAATCTTTATTTATTTTACAACGATTGCGAAACAAGCTTTAACAACTTATATGAATCACTCTCGTTGGCGCGGATGAAAGCGTAACTGTGGTCATTCGTGTGGGAGGAAACCGGAGTACTCAGAGAAAACACACATGTCTGATCTGGCGACCACCGTACCATCTCACATACTTCCCGGTCCGAGGATCGAACCCGGGTTGCATTGGTGAGAAGCGAGCGCGCTAACCACTGCGCTAATCGGGCAACCGGTAGCGACGATAAATAAACGGGAACAGTTTTTGTTTTACTGAGACACTTGCATGGATACTTCTGGTGTTGCAAGGAATATACAAGCTTACAGTTTAACAGGAATATGTCTTTAAATATTTCAAAGAATATCTTTTAGTTTATACAAATTTATTTTAGCTCGATTACGAAACAAGTTATTTCAACTTATATTAACCACTCTCGAGACCTCATTCCTGATGGAATCCATCGCCACGAGGGAGAGAGAAGAGGCAACATGGAATTTAAATGCCTTGCCTAAGGGCACAATCGTAACGGCTCCAGCGGGGCTCGAACTCCGGACCTTTCGCACCTGAAGCGAACGCGCATCCTATCTCTATATCTTTTAGTGCTATGTGTTATATTTTCCGAGCATATTGTTAGTTGTGACTGTAACGATCATTAACCCATTCAACACCAAGTAACTCACATGGACTGGTCCATGATATTCATAAACCAATAAATGAATCAGAAAATCACATTTGGACAAGTTCATTTATCAAAATGGGTAATTATGTCTAAAAATAGTCATATCACTGGCAAAAAGTGCAGATCCTGATGAGACGGCTCGTCACGAGCCGGCTCATCTGGATCTACACTTTTTGTAAGCCTATTTAGAAGTCTGTGGTGTTGAACTGGTTAAACTAATCTCCAGCATACAGTGTGTGCTACACTGAACCGTACTGTCAGTAATTACTGTTTATTGTAAAACCCATTTAGATTATGTTACTAATATTTGGTTTTCAGTCCGCAGTGCTTACTACGGATTATTTCTCGCTTGGATTTATCCAGCTAGGCGTTCTCTGAGTAGGCTATTTGGTTATTATGACATTAGAAATCTGATGCATATAAGTGCTATTTGGACGAAGACTGGGCTGTTACGTTGACGTATTCCAAATATGTAAAGATGATGTAATGTCGTTTACTAGTACCATTAAACCTAGTTAGATTAGTTTAAACATTATTTATTTCAGTTGTTGTACATGTAATCAAGAAATGAACATTTTACATATAATTTAACAGCAGTAGACTGAAAGGGATTATAACGAAAGAAAACTTATATAGTTCTTCTCCCTATCAATTGATTGATTTACAATAGGCAGGGGAATAATATATTGTATATATATATATATAACAATGAAAATACGTGAAATATATACTAGGTATATGCTAAAGAAATTCAGAACATATTGTATTAGTGAGTCAATAGTTTTGGATGTAAAATAGAAAATTGTTAATATTTAAAGGAATATTTGAAGAAAGTTCAAGAACATTGAACTATCAAATCGGAGCATGAGAAGAAAAAGAGATTAGTATAGAGAAATGTGATTGGATTAGTAGTTAGATTAGATCACCAATCAAACCAAGGACATTCGCTCAGCTGACTACATGAACGTGCTATATGTCAATATGTATCGCATAGTCAAACGTGTCTCAGTCGGCCACAGAAAGTGTCTGCTTAGCACAGATGGCTGCTTAATTAAGAAATAATAAGTATCAACCGTGGTATATCGCAGAATAACCCTCGTTTGTCGTTCTTATGCGTAGAAATACATCACTCAGGCCGATTCTAACACGACTTACTTCTAATAATTTTAAAGGAGTATTTTATTCAAACGCCGCTGCATTTGGCTTTCGAAATTTCCACCCGAAAATATCAATTTAGTGCATAAATGAACACAAGTTGTAACTGATCAATAATTTTATTTATTTTGTCAAATAAAACTGTACAGAATAGTAACTGAAACGTTACTTAAAGGCCTGCAGTTTGACCCCGTCCAATTGTAAAGATTTATACTTTACTACCTGTTCCATGTGATTAGTGGCTTGTATCAACAATGTAGCAGTACATTCAGTATAATTTGGCGTATGTAGGTATTTTCTAACGGTTAATATGCACGATCACTCTGTGAGCTGAGAATTAGTCAAAATGAGGCCCTGACGATTTAAGTAAACGTATATTATTGATTGTAAAGAAAATTGATAGTTATGAGTATTCAAACTACATAATCCAGATCAGCCCAGGGACATAGATTACATGTTATGTAGGTGCCTCATCAGCCGTATGTCGCAAACTCTCCTTTTTCTTCTCGTAATAATATGTCTCGGTTGCTACGGCTCTTACCAGGGTCTATCCTATTGTAGACTCGCTGGAGTTGTCTAGGGGGTTTCTTCGTTATTATATGTATTACTGATAACTCAACACAGTATTACATTTCTTCTATATAATATCTTGTTTAAATTGGCATCAGAAATATCCATATATATATAATCAGTGATCTATATATATATACATCGTATCATTAAAAGCTTATTTAACAATCCATTTGTGTGAGCCGACTATGCGCTTACACAGTATATTTAACATCCAATCTTTCTAATCCGTCATTACTCAATATCACTATAATCTAATCACTGTTTCTGATTAGATTAACTTTTAATCACCTTCTATATGGTTCGCCGAAACTCTATGTTTCTTCTATGGCTGAACAATTTAATTATTCGACAAATCTTTATAAGTTATATTTCTTATAATGTCCATAATATCTAAGTATCATAAATACAGTTTATATGTTCTATATACTAGATTGAGATCACGACCTTTCTCGCTCCTGGAGTTAGGCTCTAGTGTGTCTGATCTATATTAATAAAATCCATTTCTTATATACATGATTGAATCAGTGTATATATGATATAACAATTCCTAAAACATCTGTTATTCCTAAACATCTGTTATGTTATCTAATATTACACCATCAAACCAGTTCGGTGCCTTTGTATTACATAACTGGACACCTGCAACCACGGCCTTGTTATCTGAGATTAGGCCTAACATCTTAAGTCATTTCCCGCGCGAAGCGAGATTGATAATTTTAGGCGCGAAAATAATAGCAGACGATTATGCATAATACAAATATATATATATTACATGGTAAACATTTGGCCATATATAGAAACAGTTTAATGTATTTATATAATACATTACTATTTATATATAACAATAATAAACATTTCGTGCAAATTGGGGTTTTGCACAATCCTCCCTACCCGGGGAGAAGTTTGACATCGCCCGCTATCGGCCGATTTACAAATCTTCATTCCTTTGAATATACAGTAGAAAACAATCATAATATCAATACATCATATGTCCTAAAATAGCATTTCTTTCGCTAGGTACCAACATTCTAATCATAGAGGCAATAACTATTTACTGAACAACTGAAATAATACCAAGTACATTTACTAAGTCAAACATCACAGTCATTGAACTCTACTGAGAAAGTCTGCTAGAACATTTTGAGTCCCTTTGATATGTTTAATGGTCAGATTAAATTCTGAGAGACACAGTGCCCATCTTAAGAGGCGTTGATTGGACGTTTTCGACCTACTTAACCATACAAGGGGATTATGATCTGAATTAATTATTGTTTTGCTTGTGCGTACATATATGCGAAAATGTTCGATACCGGCCACTATAGCTAATAATTCCTTCTCTATTGTAGAGTAGTTTTTCTCTCGTGGAATAAGTTTTCGGGAATAAAATGCTACTGGGTGTGGTACTTGGTCAACGGTCTGAGTCAGTACAGCCGAAATTCCCAAATCGGAAGCATCAGTATAGAGTTCGAACTCTTGGTTAAAGTCAGGGGCCTTCAGTATGGGTTTATTGGTTAAAGCTTTCTTTAAGGATTCGAAAGCAAGTTGATGTTTATCGCTCCACTGAGTTATGATGTTCCCTGATCGCTTGCCCTTTAATAAGTCAGTCAGGGGAGCGGCGATCTCAGCGAACTGGGGAATGAATTTCCTGTAAAATCCTACTGATCCCAGATATCCTCGTAATTGTTTCTTGGTCTGTGGGGGAGAGATATTACTAATACACTCAACCTTGCTGGAAATTGGTTTGATTTTTCCCGACCCTAATTCATGTCCCAAGTACTTGACTGTTCCAGACCCAATTTTACACTTCTTCGGATTCAAAGTAACACCACTATCCTCTAGTCTATGAAATGTCCAATCCAAGTGATTTATGTGCTGTGACCATAAATTGGATCGAACAGCAATATCATCCAGATATGCGTCGGCAAATCTATCACGGATGGGTTCTGTCGGGGATTGAGCGATTATCTCGTTTATGGCCCTCTGGAAGGTAACTCCACCGTTTTTTAAACCAAATGGGAGAGTTAATGGTTCAAACAAGCCCCAGGGGGTTATGAACGCTGCAATTTCACTAGCTCGAGGGGTTAGCGGAATCTGCCAGTAACCTTTATTAAGATCTAAAATTGATATCAGACTCGAACCTGCGACCTGATCAATGAGATCGTCTAATCTCGGGATGGGGAAGGCTTCTCCTCGAGTCAGGTCATTAATTTTCCGATAATCAATACATGGTCGCCATTCTGAGTCTGATTTGCGTACCAATATTATGGGAGAGGCCCACTGGCTTCTGCTAGGGCGGATAATTCCTAACTCCAACATTTGATCTAGCTCAGTTTTTAATATTTGTTTCTTTTCTGGAGACATGCGGTAGTAAGGCTGGACTACGGGTGAAGCACCTTGCACATCAATATCATGGGTAACATCGTGGAAACGTCCCAGTTGTCCAGAGAATAAACGGGGGTAACGGTCAAATAACTGACTAATATCGTCCCTGTGGTCTGGGTTTAAATGACTGATATCCGGCCAGGTTTTCTTAGGTACAGATTCAAGAGGACTGCAAGGATCGAATTCTTTCTCAATGTCCGTAGGGGCTTGGTAATCTAATAGGGTAGGGTCTTGGGACTCATACACCGGACTACTATCAGCTAGAGCTGCACCCTCCTCCCTACCTGTCCAGGGCTTCAACTGGTTTACATGCATAACACGGTATTTTACTCTCTTATCAGGCATGTATATAATATAGGTATGCGACGCTACCTTTTCGTGTACCGGATACGGTCCCTGGAGGGCATTTTTCAGCTTATTACCTTTTAACGGTAATCGTACTAACACTAATTCACCACGCTGGAATACACGCATTTTCGCTTTCTTACTTCTGTCATACTTTGTTTTACGACCATCTGCGGCCTGTTGTGCATTCTCGCTGGCGTCACGTAACGCTTCAGCTAATCTATGACATAATTCTTGTACATAGTTATTTATGGGGATCCCTTCATCCCGCTCATTTCTAGCCCAGAGATCATAAGTGGAATCTAGATTATCTCTAGGTTCGCGCCCATATAGAAGGTAGAAGGGAGAATATCCTGTGCTAGAGTGCTCTGCACTTCTATATGCAAATAATAGCCAGGGTAGCATCTCATCCCAAGACGATAAAGAGTTCTCCCCAAGGATTCTAAGCATGGTTTTCAATGTACCATTATATTTCTCTATTGATCCGTTGGTTTGAGGCCTGTAACTCGTGCTAGTTAAGTGACGTATATCGTGCTCGGCTAGGAAGCGTGTGAATGTTTCAGCTATGAAAGCGCTTCCTCGGTCAGTCAACAGGGTCTGGGGTTTTCCATGTCGAGATATTATCTCGATCAGGGCTTTTTGTGCATTAACAGCTGTCGCTGCGGCGCATGGGAAAGATTCCGTATATTTAGTGGCATGATCAATAAAATTCAAGATATACTGGTTCCCATTTATAGTTTTCTTCATGGGTCCAACGAAATCAGCGGATATAAATTTGAATGGTTGGGATATAATGGGCAGGGGTTTCAATGGGGCTACAGTGGCTTTCTGTCCCTTACCCGCTCTCTGGCACGGCCCACAGCTATGGCAGAATCGTTTAACATCTGCGCGGATTCCCGGCCAAAAGAAGCGGCGCTTAATGCGCTTCAGGGTCTTACTAGGTCCCTGGTGTCCCGTACTTAAACTGTCATGGGCGAGTCCCGTTATATGATCACGGAATCCCCGTGGAACTACCACCTGATCATATATTTTCCAGGGTCGAACTTTGGACGTGTCTTGAGGTTGTTCTCTCCTCATAAGTAGTCGGGGTTCGAGCTGGATGTAATATCCTTGCCGAATAGGTGTTCCTTCTTGAGCCATTTCCCAGAGGGGTGCTAAGGTCGGGTCATTATTCTGTTCTTGCAATAATTTATCAGGACTCAAATCGTCAATAGAGGGAATATTTTGGGGTTTAACTGTACTGGCTTTCTCAGAGGGGGAATTGATCTCAATTGTATTCCGAAAAGGTAAGACATTGTGATTTGTATCGGTCGTGTTTTCTGAGTCTGGGTTGGACGTGACAATTTCATCAAACTGGATAATTTTCTTATTTGAGCGTGTAACCACGCCACAGGTAATCAAATCAGTGACAGGGGCAGTTTCACAGTCGTTACCTATTATAAGATCCACCCCCGCGGTGCATCTGTGTTTTAATACAGCCACCTTCAATGTTCCTTGGTATATTGGACAATCGACGCTAATCTTTGCTATCGGATAATTACCAGGGATATAATTGACACCGCGGATTGTTACCCGTTCACCTGTGTATTCTAAATGATCAGCGGTCTGATCAGTAGCCGACAATAAACTAATTGTTGCACCTGAATCTCTCAAATACGTCACTTGTGCGGTGTTATTATTTATGCGTGCTTGACCTGTATATTTGGCAAGTAATGGATTTACCATCTCGGTATTTTCACATGAGTTCACTGGCTCATTGGTTATAAAGGCTGAACTATGAGTAGTGTTTGACACTTGGTGTCCGTTTGCTAGGTTTCTAGTAACCCTGTACCTAGGTGAATTGGGATCTGCCCAACACTCTGTTCGTCCGTGGCCATTACGCCTACAATAACTACAATATTTTTCTATCCGGGGAGTTCTATGGGTAGCTTGGGAATTATCTATCCTAATATTGGGTCGATACATGGGTGATGGGATATATGGCCTTGGGGCTGGAGGTCGGTGTTCTGTATCTCTGGGTTTCACATTCGGATTTGAATTAATCCGTGTCCTGGGCGCTAATCTGCGATGGAGGTTATATTCATCAGCCAGGGAAATACATTCCTGGAGAGTAGATGCTTTCTTATCCAGAATGAACAAATTAAGCTCATCACTTAGCTGGTAATCGAATCTATATCTCAAGAGCAGCTCGATCCAGTTGACCTCGCTCGGATCATTGTTCTCCGTCCATAGAGTCATTTGCTCCCTTAATTCCTTAATGAATTCGGAATATGTCTGCTGAGGTTTCTTTACCCAAGAGAAGAAATTCTTTCTATATACAGTGGGTGAGAGTCTATATTCATCCAAGATGGCGGCCTTGAGGGTATCGTAATTATTAGCGTCTTGGACAGGAAGAGTGGCATATATATTTCTGGCCTTGTCGGACAACTTGTCTATAATATGGCCCACCCATGTTTGTTTGGCGACCTGGCTAGCTTCGAACAGTCTCTCACATGTTGCGAAGAATTTATCTGGCCTGGTAGTCTGGGTCCAAATAGGAACAGAAATGTTTGTCTTAGAGGGCCTATTATCTGTATGGAGGGGGTTATTTTGCTGAGATTCCTGATCTCTCTGGATTTCTCTCAGGCGAATCTCCATCTGCATTTTCTCCCTTTGCATTCTTTCCTCCCTGTCCCTTTCTTTCTCTTCTCTTTCCCCTCTTTGTTTTACTTCTTCCCTCTCTCTTTCTCTCTCTCTTTCTTCTCTTTCCCTCTCTCTTTCTCTCTCTCTTTCTTCTCTTTCCCTCTCTCTTTCTCTCTCTCTTTCTTCTCTTTGTTTTACTTCTTCCCTTTCTTTCTCATAAATCTCACCCTGACGTTCCAGATTTGCCTGATTAAAGAAGGGAAGTCTCATTAATGTGTCCCATATCTCATCACCTGTTGTCTGCAAGTCGGGGTGAACCGGCCCCTCAGTTTCCTTATTAGCACTCCTAGTTGTAGCCATTTTATTTTTTTATTTCCCAAAATTTTTAATCCCCAGAATGTATCTCCGAATGTATTATAGAATTGAGTTCAATAAAAGGAAGTAAATCACTAATATAATTTTAATGATAATATTAAGCCTCTATGAAAAGAAAACTGGTACTTACCGAAGTCTGTCTCGTTCGTTAATCCAATATATAATTTATCACATATTCAAAGCTTGCACATTTCCAATAATTTAATCCATTTCATTAATTTAATAATTCGTTGACGTCTTTCACTTATTTCCAAATTCTAACACTGTCTCGCATGCACTTCTGTTTTCCCACGTTAATTAATAGTCCCTTGTATTCTTCATGTATAAATCCTAGTGTCCTTCACAATCTTCCATATATAAATTCTAGTGTCCTTCACAATATGTCACGATATGTCACCTCTTCTTTATTTCCAATCCCGGACGAGCGTCCCAATTGTCGCAAACTCTCCTTTTTCTTCTCTAAATAATATGTCTCGGTTGCTACGGCTCTTACCAGGGTCTATCCT
>CM026399.1:25810627-25863127 GCA_014843695.1 Archivesica marissinica
TCCAACAAAGCAAAGCAAAGTAAAGCAGAGCAAAACATCCAACAAAGCAAAGCAAAGTAAAGCAGAGCAAAACATCCAACAAAGCAAAGCAAAGTAAAGCAGAGCAAAACATCCAACAAAGCAAAGCAAAGCAAAGCAAAGCAAAGCAGAGCAAAACATCAAACAAAGCAAAGCAGAGCAAAACATCCAACAAAGCAAAGCAAAGTAAAGCAGAGCAAAACATCCAACAAAGCAAAGCAAAGCAAAGCAGAGCAAAACATCAAACAAAGCAAAGCAGAGCAAAACATCCAACAAAGCAAAGCAAAGTAAAGCAGAGCAAAACATCCAACAAAGCAAAGCAAAGTAAAGCAGAGCAAAACATCCAACAAAGCAAAGCAAAGTAAAGCAGAGCAAAACATCCAACAAAGCAAAGCAAAGTAAAGCAGAGCAAAACATCCAACAAAGCAAAGCAAAGTAAAGCAGAGCAAAACATCCAACAAAGCAAAGCAAAGCAAAGCAGAGCAAAACATCCAACAAAGCAAAGCAAAGCAAAGCAGAGCAAACATCCAACAAAGCAAAGCAAAGTAAAGCAGAGCAAAACATCCAACAAAGCAAAGCAAAGTAAAGCAGAGCAAATCATCCAACAAAGCAAAGCAAAGTAAAGCAGAGCAAAACATCCAACAAAGCTAAGCAAAGCAAAGTAAAGCAAAGCAAAGTAAAGCAGAGCAAAACATCCAACAAAGCAAAGTAAAGCAGAGCAAAACATCCAACAAAGCAAAGCAAAGTAAAGCAGAGCAAAACATCCAACAAAGCAAAGCAAAGTAAAGCAGAGCAAAACATCCAACAAAGCAAAGCAAAGTAAAGCAGAGCAAAACATCCAACAAAGCAAAGCAAAGTAAAGCAGAGCAAAACATCCAACAAAGCAAAGCAAAGTAAAGCAGAGCAAAACATCCAACAAAGCAAAGCAAAGCAAAGCAAAGCAAAGTAGAGCAAAGTAAAGTAAAGCAAAGCAAAACATCCAACAAAGCAAAGCAAAGTAAAGCAGAGCAAAACATCCAACAAAGCAAAGCAAAGTAAAGCAGAGCAAAACATCCAACAAAGCAAAGCAAAGTAAAGCAGAGCAAAACATCCAACAAAGCAAAGCAAAGTAAAGCAAAGCAAAACATCCAACAAAGCAAAGCAAAGTAAAGCAGAGCAAAACATCCAACAAAGCAAAGCAAAGTAAAGCAGAGCAAAACATCCAACAAAGCAAAGCAGAGCAAAGCAGAGCGAAACATCCAACAAAGCAAAGCAAAGTAAAGCAGAGCAAAACATCCAACAAAGCAAAGCAAAGTAAAGCAGAGCAAAACATCCAACAAAGCAAAGCAAAGTAAAGCAGAGCAAAACATCCAACAAAGCAAAGCAAAGTAAAGCAGAGCAAAACATCCAACAAAGCAAAGCAAAGTAAAGCAGAGCAAAACATCCAACAAAGCAAAGCAAAGTAAAGCAGAGCAAAACATCCAACAAAGCAAAGCAAAGCAAAGCAGAGCAAAACATCCAACAAAGCAAAGCAAAGCAAAGCAGAGCAAAACATCCAACAAAGCAAAGCAAAGCAAAGCAGAGCAAAACATCCAACAAAGCAAAGCAAAGTAAAGCAGAGCAAAACATCCAACAAAGCAAAGCAAAGTAAAGCAGAGCAAATCATCCAACAAAGCAAAGCAAAGTAAAGCAGAGCAAAACATCCAACAAAGCTAAGCAAAGCAAAGTAAAGCAAAGCAAAGTAAAGCAGAGCAAAACATCCAACAAAGCAAAGCAAAGTAAAGCAGAGCAAAACATCCAACAAAGCAAAGCAAAGTAAAGCAGAGCAAAACATCCAACAAAGCAAAGCAAAGTAAAGCAGAGCAAAACATCCAACAAAGCAAAGCAAAGTAAAGCAGAGCAAAACATCCAACAAAGCAAAGCAAAGTAAAGCAGAGCAAAACATCCAACAAAGCAAAGCAAAGTAAAGCAGAGCAAAACATCCAACAAAGCAAAGCAAAGTAAAGCAAAGCAAAGCAAAGTAGAGCAAAGTAAAGTAAAGCAAAGCAAAACATCCAACAAAGCAAAGCAAAGTAAAGCAGAGCAAAACATCCAACAAAGCAAAGCAAAGTAAAGCAGAGCAAAACATCCAACAAAGCAAAGCAAAGTAAAGCAGAGCAAAACATCCAACAAAGCAAAGCAAAGTAAAGCAGAGCAAAACATCCAACAAAGCAAAGCAAAGTAAAGCAGAGCAAAACATCCAACAAAGCAAAGCAAAGTAAAGCAGAGCAAAACATCCAACAAAGCAAAGCAAAGTAAAGCAGAGCAAAACATCCAACAAAGCAAAGCAAAGTAAAGCAGAGCAAAACATCCAACAAAGCAAAGCAAAGTAAAGCAGAGCAAAACATCCAACAAAGCAAAGCAAAGTAAAGCAGAGCAAAACATCCAACAAAGCAAAGCAAAGTAAAGCAGAGCAAAACATCCAACAAAGCAAAGCAAAGTAAAGCAGAGCAAAACATCCAACAAAGCAAAGCAAAGTAAAGCAGAGCAAAACATCCAACAAAGCAAAGCAAAGCAAAGCAGAGCAAAACATCCAACAAAGCAAAGCAAAGTAAAGCAGAGCAAAACATCCAACAAAGCAAAGCAAAGCAAAGCAGAGCAAAACATCCAACAAAGCAAAGCAAAGCAAAGCAGAGCAAAACATCCAACAAAGCAAAGCAAAGTAAAGCAGAGCAAAACATCCAACAAAGCAAAGCAAAGTAAAGCAGAGCAAAACATCCAACAAAGCAAAGCAAAGTAAAGCAGAGCAAAACATCCAACAAAGCAAAGCAAAGTAAAGCAGAGCAAAACATCCAACAAAGCAAAGCAAAGCAAAGCAAAGCAAAGTAAAGCAAAGCAAAGTAAAGCAGAGCAAAACATCCAACAAAGCAAAGCAAAGTAAAGCAGAGCAAAACATCCAACAAAGCAAAGCAAAGTAAAGCAGAGCAAAACATCCAACAAAGCAAAGCAAAGTAAAGCAGAGCAAAACATCCAACAAAGCAAAGCAAAGTAAAGCAGAGCAAAACATCCAACAAAGCAAAGCAAAGTAAAGCAGAGCAAAACATCCAACAAAGCAAAGCAAAGTAAAGCAGAGCAAAACATCCAACAAAGCAAAGCAAAGTAAAGCAGAGCAAAACATCCAACAAAGCAAAGCAAAGCAAAGCAAAGCAAAGCAGAGCAAAACATCAAACAAAGCAAAGCAGAGCAAAACATCCAACAAAGCAAAGCAAAGTAAAGCAGAGCAAAACATCCAACAAAGCAAAGCAAAGCAAAGCAGAGCAAAACATCAAACAAAGCAAAGCAGAGCAAAACATCCAACAAAGCAAAGCAAAGTAAAGCAGAGCAAAACATCCAACAAAGCAAAGCAAAGTAAAGCAGAGCAAAACATCCAACAAAGCAAAGCAAAGTAAAGCAGAGCAAATCATCCAACAAAGCAAAGCAAAGTAAAGCAGAGCAAATCATCCAACAAAGCAAAGCAAAGTAAAGCAGAGCAAAACATCCAACAAAGCAAAGCAGAGCAAAGCAGAGCAAAACATCCAACAAAGCAAAGCAAAGTAAAGCAGAGCAAAACATCCAACAAAGCAAAGCAAAGTAAAGCAGAGCAAAACATCCAACAAAGCAAAGCAGAGCGAAACATCCAACACAGCAAAGCAGAGCAAAACATCCAACAAAGCAAAGCAGAGCAAAGCAGAGCAAAGCAGAGCAAAACATCCAACATGGCAGAGCAAAGCAAGTGGAACACTAGTTGTGCAAAGGAGTGGTGTTGATATATAATATATAAACACTATTTGTGTTTGTATTTTAAAACCAGTTTGAACTACGGTGAAATTCTTACTAGTATATGTGTACATACCATAGTTGACGTCCATAAACCATATGGTTGGAGGTCCAAAGACTTGCCTCCAATCTCAAAGGAAGTCTCAAGCTTTCTGATTGGTTGAACTGTTTGTAAATCTAAGATGAGATGACATTATATCCTCCAATCCAGTTGTATTCTCAATTAAAACACGGTCATGACGTCATACCTTAATACTTGCAGTCCATTCGTAATAATATTGGACTGGTGTGAAAAAGCCATATTATTATATTAAATTCTACGCGGACATGAACAACCTTAACAATTTTAATTAGTTTTATTTAACCATATTTTATTGCAAATCAATAATACATATGTCATACACATAAAGATACAATACATAGCATGAACATACAAATGGTTTGGGCCACAAGTTTTAACAACATTAGACAACGACCCGCACCCGCATGTTAAGTATTTTATTTTAATTAGTCCGCTAAGCTCCTCACACAGTTCAATATTTTACATATTCGATCGTTTTCGGCTTATATCCTATACTTATTCTATAAATGTTTTATATGATTTATTACATGCACGTTAACACTGAATGTACTGTGATATGCAAACCTGCGATATTACAAATACAAGCTATAATTAAGAGATCATAGCTGTCCGTAACAAGAAGACGTTACTGTTTGATGACACCATTCCTTGTCAACAGGATTAGTCACCTATTTCATGTATTGTTATACGGCTAGCAATAACATTCCTTGTCAACAGGATTAGTCACCTATTTCATGTATTGATATACGACAAGCAACACCATTCCTTGTCAACAGGATTAGTCACCTATTTCATGTATTGTTATACGGCTAGCAATAACATTCCTTGTCAACAGGATTAGTCACCTATTTCATGTATTGTTATACGGCTAGCAACACCATTCCTTGTCAACAGGATTAGTCACCTATTTCATGTATTGTTATAGGGCTAGCAACACCATTCCTTGTCAACAGGATTAGTCACCTATTTCATGTATTGTTATAGAGCTAGCAACACCATTCCTTGTCAACAGGATTAGTCACCTATTTCATGTATTATACGGCTAGCAACACCATTCCTTGTCAACAGGATTAGTCACCTATTTCAGGTATTGTTATACGACTAGCAACAACATTCCTTGTCAACAGGATTAGTCACCTATTACATGTATTGCAATAGAGCTAGCAACACCATTCCTTGTCAACAGGATTAGTCACCTATTTCATGTATTGTTATAGGGCTAGCAACACCATTCCTTGTCAACAGGGTTAGTCACCTATTTCATGTATTGCAATAGAGCTAGCAACACCATTCCTTGTCAACAGGATTAGTAACCTATTTCATGTATTGTTACACGGCTTGCAACACCATTCCTTGTCAACAAGATTAGTCACCTATTTCATGTATTGTTATATGGCTAGCAACACCATTCCTTGTCAACAGGATTAGTCACCTATGTCATGTATTGTTATAGGGCTAGCAACACCATTCCTTGTCAACAGGATTAGTCACCTATTTCATGTATTGTTACACGGCTTGCAACACCATTACTTGTCAACAGGATTAGTCACCTATTTCATGTATTGTTATAGAGCTAGCAACACCATTGCTTGTCAACAGGATTAGTCACCTATTTCATGTATTGTAATACGGCTAGCAACACCATTCCTTGTCAACAGGATTAGTCACCTATTTCATGTATTGTTATAGAGCTAGCAACACCATTCCTTGTCAACAGGATTAGTCACCTATTTAATGTATTGTTACACGGCTTGCAACACCATTCCTTGTCAACAGGATTAGTCACCTATTTCATGTATTGTTACACGGCTTGCAACACCATTCCTGGTCAACAGGATTAGTCACCTATTTCATGTATTGTTATAGAGCTAGCAACACCATTCCTTGTCAACAGGATTAGTCACCTATTTCATGTATTTTTTATAGAGCTAGCAACACCATTCCTTGTCAACAGGATTAGTCACCTATTTCATGTATTGTTATACGACTAGCAATAACATTCCTTGTCAACAGGATTAGTCACCTATTTCATGTATTGCTATAGGGCTAGCAACACCATTCCTTGTCAACAGGATTAGTCACCTATTTCATGTATTGTTATACGGCTAGCAATAACATTCCTTGTCAACAGGATTAGTCACCTATTTCATGTATTGATATACGACTAGCAACACCATTCCTTGTCAACAGGATTAGTCACCTATTTCATGTATTGTTATACGGCTAGCAATAACATTCCTTGTCAACAGGATTAGTCACCTATTTCATGTATTGTTATACGGCTAGCAACACCATTCCTTGTCAAAAGGATTAGTCACCTATTTCATGTATTGTTATAGAGCTAGCAACACCATTCCTTGTCAACAGGATTAGTCACCTATTTCATATATTGTTATACGGCTAGCAATAACATTCCTTGTCAACAGGATTAGTCACCTATTTCATGTATTGTTATACGGTTAGCAACACCATTCCTTGTCAACAGGATTAGTCACCTATTTCATGTATTGTTATAGGGCTAGCAACACCATTCCTTTTCAACATGATTAGTCACCTATTTCATGTATTGTTATAGAGCTAGCAACACCATTCCTTGTCAACAGGATTAGTCACCTATTTCATGTATTATACGGCTAGCTACACCATTCCTTGTCAACAGGATTAGTCACCTATTTCATGTATTGTTATAGAGCTAGCAACACCATTCCTTGTCAACAGGATTAGTCACCTATTTCATGTATTGCAATAGAGCTAGCAACACCATTCCATGTCAACAGGATTAGTCACCTATTTCATGTATTGTTATAGGGCAAGCAACACCATTCCTTGTCAACAGGGTTAGTCACCTATTTCATGTATTGCAATAGAGCTAGCAACACCATTCCTTGTCAACAGGATTAGTCACCTATTTCATGTATTATTACTCGGCTTGCAACACCATTCCTTGTCAACAAGAGTAGTCACCTATTTCATGTATTGTTATATGGCTAGCAACACCATTACTTGTCAACAGGATTAGTCACATATTTCATGTATTGTTACACGGCTTGCAACACCATTCCTTGTCAACAGGATTAGTCACCTATTTCATGTATTGTTACAAGGCTTGCAACACCATTCCTGGTCAACAGGATTAGTCACCTATTTCATGTACTGTTATAGAGCTAGCAACACCATTCCTTGTCAACATGATTAGTCACCTATTTCATGTATTGTTATACGTCTAGCAACACCATTCCTTGTCAACAGGATTAGTCACCTATTTCATGTATTGTTATAGAGCTAGCAACACCATTCCTTGTCAACATGATTAGTCACCTATTTCATGTATTGTTATACAGCTAGCAACACCATTCCTTGTCAACAGGATTAGTCACCTATTTCATGTATTGTTACACGGCTTGCAATACCATTCCTTGTCAACAAGATTAGTCACCTATTTCATGTATTGTTATAGAGCTAGCAACACCATTCCTTGTCAACGGGATTAGTCACCTACTTCATGTATTGTTATACGGCTAGCAACACCATTCCTTGTCAACAGGATTAGTCACCTATTTCATGTATTGTTATACGGCTAGCAACACCATTCCTTGTCAACATGATTAGTCACCTATTTCATGTATTGCTATATGGCTAGCAACACCATTCCTTGTCAACAGGATTAGTCACCTATTTCATGTATTGTTATAGAGCTAGCAACACCATTCCTTGTCAACAGGATTAGTCACCTATTTCATGTATTGATACACGGCTTGCAACACCATTAATTGTCAACAGGATTAGTCACCTATTTCATGTATTGTTATAGAACTAGCAACACCATTCCTTGTCAACAGGATTAGTCACCTATTTCATGTATTGTTATACGGCTAGCAACACCATTCCTGGTCAACAGGATTAGTCACCTATTTCATGTATTGTTATAGAGCTAGCAACACCATTCCTTGTCAACATGATTAGTCACCTATTTCATGTATTGTTATATGGCTAGCAACACCATTCCTTGTCAACAGGATTAGTCACCTATTTCATGTATTGTTATAGAGCTAGCAACACCATTCCTTGTCAACATGATTAGTCACCTATTTCATGTATTGCTCTACGGCTAACAACACCATTCCTTGTCAACAGGATTAGTCACCTATTTCATGTATTGTTATAGAGCTAGCAACACCATTCCTTGTCAACATGATTAGTCACCTATTTCATATATTGTTATGCGGCTAGCAACACCATTCCTTGTCAACATGATTAGTCACCTATTTCATGTATTGTTATAGAGCTAGCAACACCATTCCTTGTCAACAGGATTAGTCAACTATTTCATGTATTGTTACAGGGCTAGCAACACCATTCCTTGTCAACAGGATTAGTCACCTATTTCATGTATTGTTATAGAGCTAGCAACACCATTCCTTGTCAACAGGATTATTCACCTATTTCATGTATTGTTACACGGCTTGCAACACCATTCCTTGTCAACAAGATTAGTCACCTATTTCATGTATTGATACACGTCTTGCAACACCATTAATTGTCAACAGGATTAGTCACCTATTTCATGTATTGTTATAGAACTAGCAACACCATTCCTTGTCAACATGATTAGTCACCTATTTCATGTATTGTTATACGGCTGGCAACACCATTCCTGGTCAACAGGATTAGTCACCTATTTCATGTATTGTTATAGAGCTAGCAACACCATTCCTTGTCAACATGATTAGTCACCTATTTCATGTATTGTTATATGGCTAGCAACACCATTCCTTGTCAACAGGATTAGTCACCTATTTCATGTATTGTTATAGAGCTAGCAACACCATTCCTTGTCAACATGATTAGTCACCTATTTCATGTAATGCTCTACGGCTAGCAACACCATTCCTTGTCAACAGGATTAGTCACCTATTTCATGTATTGTTATAGAGCTAGCAACACCATTCCTTGTCAACATGATTAGTCACCTATTTCATATATTGTTATGCGGCTAGCAACACCATTCATTGTCAACATGATTAGTCACCTATTTCATGTATTGTTATAGAGCTAGCAACACCATTCCTTGTCAACAGGATTAGTCAACTATTTCATGTATTGTTACAGGGCTAGCAACACAATTCCTTGTCAACAGGATTAGTCACCTATTTCATGTATTGTTATAGAGCTAGCAACACCATTCCTTGTCAACAGGATTATTCACCTATTTCATGTATTGTTATACGGCTAGCAACACCATTCCTTGTCAACAGGATTAGTCACCTATTTCATGTATTGTTATAGAACTAGCAACACCATTCCTTGTCAACATGATTAGTCACCTATTTCATGTATTGCTCTACGGCTAGCAACACCATTCCTTGTCAACAGGATTAGTCACCTATTTCATGTATTGTTATAGAGCTAGCAACACCATTCCTTGTCAACATGATTAGTCACCTATTTCATATATTGTTATGCGGCTAGCAACACCATTCCTTGTCAACATGATTAGTCACCTATTTCATGTATTGTTATAGAGCTAGCAACACCATTCCTTGTCAACAGGATTAGTCAACTATTTCATGTATTGTTACAGGGCTAGCAACACCATTCCTTGTCAACAGGATTAGTCACCTATTTCATGTATTGTTATAGAGCTAGCAACACCATTCCTTGTCAACAGGATTATTCACCTATTTCATGTATTGTTATACGGCTAGCAACACCATTCCTTGTCAACAGGATTAGTCACCTATTTCATGTATTGTTATAGAACTAGCAACACCATTCCTTGTCAACAGGATTAGTCACCTATTTCATGTATTGCTATGCGACTAGCAACACCATTCCCTGTCAACAGGAGTAGTCATCTATTTCATGTATTGTTATAGAACTAGCAACACCATTCCTTGTCAACAGGATTAGTCACCTATGTCATGTATTGTTATACGGCTAGCAACACAATTCCTTGTCAACAGGATTAATCACCTATTTCATGTATTGTTATAGAACTAGCAACACCATTCCTTGTCAACAGGATTAGTCACCTATTTCATGTATTGTTATAGAGCTAGCAACACCATTGCTTGTCAACAGGATTAGTCACCTATTTCATGTATTGTTATACGGCTAGCAACACCATTCCTTGTCAACATGATTAGTCACCTATTTCATGTATTGTTGTACGGCTAGCAACATCATTCCTTGTCAACAGGATTAGTCACCTATTTCATGTATTGCTATACGGCTAACAACACCATTCCTTGTCAACAGGATTAGTCACCTATTTCATGTATTGTTATAGGGCTAGCAACACCATTCCTTGTCAACAGTATTAGTCACCTATTTCATGTATTGTTATAGAGCTAGCAACACCATTCCTTGTCAACATGATTAGTCACCTATTTCATGTATTGCTATACGGCTAACAACACCATTCCTTGTCAACAGGATTAGTCACCTATTTCATGTATTGTTATAGGGCTAGCAACACCATTCCTTGTCAACAGTATTAGTCACCTATTTCATGTATTGTTATAGAGCTAGCAACACCATTCCTTGTCAACATGATTAGTCACCTATTTCATGTATTGCTATACGGCTAACAACACCATTCCTTGTCAACAGGATTAGTCACCTATTTCATGTATTGTTATAGGGCTAGCAACACCATTCCTTGTCAACAGTATTAGTCACCTATTTCATGTATTGTTATAGAGCTAGCAACACCATTCCTTGTCAACATGATTAGTCACCTATTTCATGTATTGCTATACGGCTAGCAACACCATTCCTTGTCAACAGGATTAGTCACCTATTTCATGTATTGTTATAGGGCTAGCAACACCATTCCTTGTCAACAGGATTAGTCACCTATTTCATGTATTGTTATAGAGCTAGCAACACCATTCCTTGTCAACATGATTAGTCACCTATTTCATGTATTGTTATACAGCTAGCAACACCATTCCTTGTCAACAGGATTAGTCACCTATTTCATGTATTGTTATAGGGCTAGCAACACCATTCCTTGTCAACAGGATTAGTCACCTATTTCATGTATTGTTATACGGCTAGCAACACCATTCCTTGTCAACAGGATTAGTCACCTATTTCATGTATTGTTATACGACTAGCAACACCATTCCTTGTCAACAGGATTAGTCACCTATTTCATGTATTGTTATACGGCTAGCAACACCATTCCTTGTCAACAGGATTAGTCACCTATTTCATGTATTGTTATACGGCTAGCAACACCATTCCTTGTCAACAGGATTAGTCACCTATTTCATGTATTGTTATAGGGCTAGCAACACCATTCCTTGTCAACAGGATTAGTCACCTATTTCATGTATTGTTATAGAGCTAGCAACACCATTCCTTGTCAACAGGATTAGTCACCTATTTCATGTATTGTTATACGGCTAGCAACACCATTCCTTGTCAACAGGATTAGTCACCTATTTCATGTATTGTTATACGACTAGCAACACCATTCCTTGTCAACAGGATTAGTCACCTATTTCATGTATTGTTATAGAGCTAGCAACACCATTCCTTGTCAACAGGATTAGTCACCTATTTCATGTATTGTTATAGGGCTAGCAACACCATTCCTTGTCAACAGGATTAGTCACCTATTTCATGTATTGTTATAGAGCTAGCAACACCATTCCTTGTCAACATGATTAGTCACCTATTTCATGTATTGCTATACGGCTAACAACACCATTCCTTGTCAACAGGATTAGTCACCTATTTCATGTATTGTTATAGGGCTAGCAACACCATTCCTTGTCAACAGGATTAGTCACCTATTTCATGTATTGTTATAGAGCTAGCAACACCATTCCTTGTCAACATGATTAGTCACCTATTTCATGTATTGTTATACGGCTAGCAACACCATTCCTTGTCAACAGGATTAGTCACCTATTTCATGTATTGTTATAGGGCTAGCAACACCATTCCTTGTCAACAGGATTAGTCACCTATTTCATGTATTGTTATAGAGCTAGCAACACCATTCCTTGTCAACATGATTAGTCACCTATTTCATGTATTGCTATACGGCTAACAACACCATTCCTTGTCAACAGGATTAGTCACCTATTTCATGTATTGTTATAGGGCTAGCAACACCATTCCTTGTCAACAGGATTAGTCACCTATTTCATGTATTGTTATAGAGCTAGCAACACCATTCCTTGTCAACTGGATTATTCACCTATTTCATGTATTGTTACAGGGCTAGCAACACCATTCCTTGTCAACAGGATTAGTCACCTATTTCATGTATTGTTATAGAGCTAGCAACACCATTCCTTGTCAACATGATTAGTCACCTATTTCATGTATTGTTATACAGCTAGCAACACCATTCCTTGTCAACAGGATTAGTCACCTATTTCATGTATTGTTATAGGGCTAGCAACACCATTCCTTGTCAACAGGATTAGTCACCTATTTCATGTATTGTTATACGGCTAGCAACAACATTCCTTGTCAACAGGATTAGTCACCTATTTCATGTATTGATATACGACTAGCAACACCATTCCTTGTCAACAGGATTAGTCACCTATTTCATGTATTGTTATACGGATAGCAACAACATTCCTTGTCAACAGGATTAGTCACCTATTTCATGTATTGTTATACGGCTAGCAACACCATTCCTTGTCAACAGGATTAGTCACCTATTTCATGTATTGTTATAGGGCTAGCAACACCATTCCTTGTCAACAGGATTAGTCACCTATTTCATGTATTGTTATAGAGCTAGCAACACCATTCCTTGTCAACAGGATTAGTCACCTATTTCATGTATTATACGGCTAGCAACACCATTCCTTGTCAACAGGATTAGTCACCTATTTCATGTATTGTTATACGACTAGCAACACCATTCCTTGTCAACAGGATTAGTCACCTATTTCATGTATTGCAATAGAGCTAGCAACACCATTCCTTGTCAACAGGATTAGTCACCTAGTTCATGTATTTTTATAGGGCTAGCAACACCATTCCTTGTCAACAGGATTAGTCACCTATTTCATGTATTGTTATAGAGCTAGCAACACCATTCCTTGTCAACAGGATTAGTCACCTATTTCATGTATTATACGGCTAGCAACACCATTCCTTGTCAACAGGATTAGTCACCTATTTCATGTATTGTTACACGGCTTGCAACACCATTCATTGTCAACAAGATTAGTCACCTATTTCATGTATTGTTATATGGCTAGCAACACCATTCCTTGTCAACAGGATTAGTCACATATTTCATGTATTGTTACACGGCTTGCAACACCATTCCTTGTCAACAGGATTAGTCACCTATTTCATGTATTGTTACACGGCTTGCAACACCATTCCTGGTCAACAGGATTAGTCACCTATTTCATGTACTGTTATAGAGTTAGCAACACCATTCCTTGTCAACATGATTAGTCACCTATTTCATGTATTGTTATACGGCTAGCAACACCATTCCTTGTCAACAGGATTAGTCACCTATTTCATGTATTGTTATAGAGCTAGCAACACCATTCCTTTTCAACATGATTAGTCACCTATTTCATGTATTGTTATACAGCTAGCAACACCATTCCTTGTCAACAGGATTAGTCACCTATTTCATGTATTGTTATAGAACTAGCAACACCATTCCTTGTCAACAGGATTAGTCACCTATTTCATGTATTGTTATACGGCTTGCAACACCATTCCTTGTCAACAAGATTAGTCACCTATTTCATGTATTGTTATAGAGCTAGCGACACCATTCCTTGTCAACAGGATTAGTCACCTATTTCATGTACTGTTATACGGCTAGCAACACCATTCCTTGTCAACAGGATTAGTCAACTATTTCATGTATTGTTACAGGGCTAGCAACACCATTCCTTGTCAACAGGATTAGTCACCTATTTCATGTATTGTTATAGAGCTAGCAACACCATTCCTTGTCAACAGGATTAGTCACCTATTTCATGTATTGTTATAGAGCTAGCAACACCATTCCTTTTCAACAGGATTAGTCACCTATTTCATGTATTGTTATACAGCTAGCAACACCATTCCTTGTCAACAGGATTAGTCACCTATTTCATGTATTGTTATATCACTAGCAACACCATTCCTTGTCAACAGGATTAGTCACCTATTTCATGTATTGTTACACGGCTTGCAACACCATTCCTTGTCAACAAGATTAGTCACCTATTTCATGTATTGTTATAGAGCTAGCGACACCATTCCTTGTCAACAGGATTAGTCACCTATTTCATGTATTGTTATACGGCTAGCAACACCATTCCTTGTCAACAGGATTAGTCACCTATTTCATGTATTGTTATAGGGCTAGCAACACCATTCCTTGTCAACAGGATTAGTCACCTATTTCATGTATTGTTATAGAGCTAGCAACACCATTCCTTGTCAACAGGATTAGTCACCTATTTCATGTATTGTTATACGGCTAGCAACACCATTCCTTGTCAACAGGATTAGTCACCTATTTCATGTATTGTTATACGGCTAGCAACACCATTCCTTGTCAACAGGATTAGTCACCTATTTCATGTATTGTTATAGGGCTAGCAACACCATTCCTTGTCAACAGGATTAGTCACCTATTTCATGTATTGTTATAGAGCTAGCAACACCATTCCTTGTCAACAGGATTAGTCACCTATTTCATGTATTGTTACACGGCTAGCAACACCATTCCTTGTCAACAGGATTAGTCACCTATTTCATGTATTGTTATACGGCTAGCAACACCATTCCTTGTCAACAGGATTAGTCACCTATTTCATGTATTGTTATAGAGCTAGCAACACCATTCCTTGTCAACAGGATTAGTCACCTATTTCATGTATTGTTATACGGCTAGCAACACCATTCCTTGTCAACAGGATTAGTCACCTATTTCATGTATTGTTATACGACTAGCAACACCATTCCTTGTCAACAGGATTAGTCACCTATTTCATGTATTGTAATAGAGCTAGCAACACCATTCCTTGTCAACAGGATTAGTCACCTATTTCATGTATTGTTATACGGCTAGCAACACCATTCCTTGTCAACAGGATTAGTCACCTATTTCATGTATTGTTATAGAGCTAGCAACACCATTCCTTGTCAACAGGATTAGTCACCTATTTCATGTATTGTTATAGGGCTAGCAACACCATTCCTTGTCAACAGGATTAGTCACCTATTTCATGTATTGTTATACGGCTAGCAACACCATTCCTGTCAACAGGATTAGTCACCTATTTCATGTATTGTTATGGCTAGCAACACCATTCCTTGTCAACATGATTAGTCACCTATTTCATGTATTGTTATACGACTAGCAACACCATTCCTTGTCAACAGGATTAGTCACCTATTTCATGTATTGTTATAGGGCTAGCAACACCATTCCTTGTCAACAGGATTAGTCACCTATTTCATGTATTGTTATAGAGCTAGCAACACCATTCCTTGTCAACAGGATTAGTCACCTATTTCATGTATTGTTATAGGGCTAGCAACACCATTCCTTGTCAACAGGATTAGTCACCTATTTCATGTATTGTTATATCACTAGCAACACCATTCCTTGTCAACAGGATTAGTCACCTATTTCATGTATTGTTATACGGCTAGCAACACCATTCCTTGTCAACAGGATTAGTCACCTATTTCATGTATTGTTATAGAGCTAGCAACACCATTCCTTGTCAACAGGATTAGTCACCTATTTCATGTATTGTTATACGGCTAGCAACACCATTCCTTGTCAACAGGATTAGTCACCTATTTCATGTATTGTTATACGGCTAGCAACACCATTCCTTGTCAACAGGATTAGTCACCTATTTCATGTATTGTTATATGGCTAGCAACACCATTCCTTGTCAACAGGATTAGTCACCTATTTCATGTATTGTTATAGAGCTAGCAACACCATTCCTTGTCAACAGGATTAGTCACCTATTTCATGTATTGTTACACGGCTTGCAACACCATTCCTTGTCAACAAGAGTAGTCACCTATTTCATGTATTGATACACGGCTTGCAACACCATTCCTTGTCAACAGGATTAGTCACCTATTTCATGTATTGTTATAGAACTAGCAACACCATTCCTTGTCAACATGATTAGTCACCTATTTCATGTATTGTTATAGAGCTAGCAACACCATTCCTTGTCAACAGGATTAGTCACCTATTTCATGTATTGTTATAGAGCTAGCAACACCATTCCTTGTCAACAGGATTAGTCACCTATTTCATGTATTGCTATACGACTAGCAACACCATTCCCTGTCAACAGGATTAGTCACTATTTCATGTATTGTAATAGAATAGCAACACCATTCCTTGTCAACAGGATTAGTCACCTATGTCATGTATTGTTATACGGCTAGCAACACCATTCCTTGTCAACAGGATTAATCACCTATTTCATGTATTGTTATAGAACTAGCAACACCATTCCTTGTCAACAGGATTAGTCACCTATTTCATGTATTGTTATAGAGCTAGCAACACCATTCCTTGTCAACAGGATTAGTCACCTATTTCATGTATTGTTATACGGCTAGCAACACCATTCCTTGTCAACAGGATTAGTCACCTATTTCATGTATTGTTATACGGCTAGCAACACCATTCCTTGTCAACAGGATTAGTCACCTATTTCATGTATTGTTATACGACTAGCAACACCATTCCTTGTCAACAGGATTAGTCACCTATTTCATGTATTGTTATACGGCTAGCAACACCATTCCTTGTCAACAGGATTAGTCACCTATTTCATGTATTGTTATAGAGCTAGCAACACCATTCCTTGTCAACAGGATTAGTCACCTATTTCATGTATTGTTATACGGCTAGCAACACCATTCCTTGTCAACAGGATTAGTCACCTATTTCATGTATTGTTATAGGGCTAGCAACACCATTCCTTGTCAACAGGATTAGTCACCTATTTCATGTATTGTTATACAGCTAGCAACACCATTCCTTGTCAACAGGATTAGTCACCTATTTCATGTATTGTTATACGGCTAGCAACACCATTCCTTGTCAACAGGATTAGTCACCTATTTCATGTATTGTTATAGAGCTAGCAACACCATTCCTTGTCAACATGATTAGTCACCTATTTCATGTATTGTTATACGGCTAGCAACACCATTCCTTGTCAACAGGATTAGTCACCTATTTCATGTATTGTTATACGACTAGCAACACCATTCCTTGTCAACAGATTAGTCACCTATTTCATGTATTGTTATACGGCTAGCAACACCATTCCTTGTCAACAGGATTAGTCACCTATTTCATGTATTGTTATAGAGCTAGCAACCCATTCCTTGTCAACAGGATTAGTCACCTATTTCATGTATTGTTATAGGATAGCAACACCATTCCTTGTCAACAGGATTAGTCACCTATTTCATGTATTGTTATATCACTAGCAACACCATTCCTTGTCAACAGGATTAGTCACCTATTTCATGTATTGTTACACGGCTTGCAACACCATTCCTTGTCAACAAGATTAGTCACCTATTTCATGTATTGTTATAGAGCTAGCAACACCATTCCTTGTCAACAGGATTAGTCACCTATTTCATGTATTGTTATACGGCTAGCAACACCATTCCTTGTCAACAGGATTAGTCACCTATTTCATGTATTGTTATACGGCTAGCAACACCATTCCTTGTCAACATGATTAGTCACCTATTTCATGTATTGCTATATGGCTAGCAACACCATTCCTTGTCAACAGGATTAGTCACCTATTTCATGTATTGTTATAGAGCTAGCAACACCATTCCTTGTCAACAGGATTAGTCACCTATTTCATGTATTGTTACACGGCTTGCAACACCATTCCTTGTCAACAAGAGTAGTCACCTATTTCATGTATTGATACACGGCTTGCAACACCATTAATTGTCAACAGGATTAGTCACCTATTTCATGTATTGTTATAGAACTAGCAACACCATTCCTTGTCAACATGATTAGTCACCTATTTCATGTATTGTTATAGAGCTAGCAACACCATTCCTTGTCAACAGGATTAGTCACCTATTTCATGTATTGTTATAGAGCTAGCAACACCATTCCTTGTCAACAGGATTAGTCACCTATTTCATGTATTGCTATACGACTAGCAGCACCATTCCCTGTCAACAGGATTAGTCATCGATTTCATGTATTGTAATAGAACTAGCAACACCATTCCTTGTCAACAGGATTAGTCACCTATGTCATGTATTGTTATACGGCTAGCAACACCATTCCTTGTCAACAGGATTAATCACCTATTTCATGTATTGTTATAGAACTAGCAACACCATTCCTTGTCAACAGGATTAGTCACCTATTTCATGTATTGTTATAGAGCTAGCAACACCATTCCTTGTCAACAGGATTAGTCACCTATTTCATGTATTGTTATACGGCTAGCAACACCATTCCTTGTCAACAGGATTAGTCACCTATTTCATGTATTGTTATGCGACTAGCAACACCATTCCTTGTCAACATGATTAGTCACCTATTTCATGTATTGTTATACGACTAGCAACACCATTCCTTGTCAACAGGATTAGTCACCTATTTCATGTATTGTTATAGGGCTAGCAACATCATTCCTTGTCAACAGGATTAGTCACCTATTTCATGTATTGTTATAGAGCTAGCAACTCCATTCCTTGTCAACAGGATTAGTCACCTATTTCATGTATTGTTATAGGGATAGCAACACCATTCCTTGTCAACAGGATTAGTCACCTATTTCATGTATTGTTATAGAGCTAGCAACACCATTCCTTGTCAACATGATTAGTCACCTATTTCATGTATTGTTATACAGCTAGCAACACCATTCCTTGTCAACAGGATTAGTCACCTATTTCATGTATTGTTATATCACTAGCAACACCATTCCTTGTCAACAGGATTAGTCACCTATTTCATGTATTGTTACACGGCTTGCAACACCATTCCTTGTCAACAAGATTAGTCACCTATTTCATGTATTGTTATAGAGCTAGCAACACCATTCCTTGTCAACAGGATTAGTCACCTATTTCATGTATTGTTATACGGCTAGCAACACCATTCCTTGTCAACAGGATTAGTCACCTATTTCATGTATTGTTATACGGCTAGCAACACCATTCCTTGTCAACATGATTAGTCACCTATTTCATGTATTGCTATATGGCTAGCAACACCATTCCTTGTCAACAGGATTAGTCACCTATTTCATGTATTGTTATAGAGCTAGCAAAACCATTCCTTGTCAACAGGATTAGTCACCTATTTCATGTATTGTTACACGGCTTGCAACACCATTCCTTGTCAACAAGATTAGTCACCTATTTCATTTATTGATACACGGCTTGCAACACCATTAATTGTCAACAGGATTAGTCACCTATTTCATGTATTGTTATAGAACTAGCAACACTATTCCTTGTCAACAGGATTAGTCACCTATTTCATGTATTGTTATACGGCTAGCAACACCATTCCTGGTCAACCGGATTAGTCACCTATTTCATGTATTGTTATAGAGCTAGCAACACCATTCCTTGTCAACATGATTAGTCACCTATTTCATATATTGTTATACGGCTAGCAACACCATTCCTTGTCAACAGGATTAGTCACCTATTTCATGTATTGTTATAGAGCTAGCAACACCATTCCTTGTCAACAGGATTAGTCAACTATTTCATGTATTGTTACAGGGCTAGCAACACCATTCATAGTCAACAGGATTAGTCACCTATTTCATGTATTGTTATAGAGCTAGCAACACCATTCCTTGTGAACAGGTTTATTCACCTATTTCATGTATTGTTATACGGCTAGTAACACCATTCTTTGTCAACAGGATTAGTCAACTATGTCATGTATTGTTATAGAACTAGCAACACCATTCCTTGTCAACAGGATCAGTCACCTATTTCATGTATTGCTATACGACTAGCAACACCATTCCCTGTCAACAGGATTAGTCATCTATTTCATGTATTGTTATAGAACTAGCAACACCATTCTTTGTCAACAAGATTAGTCACCTATGTCATGTATTGATATACGGCTAGCAACACCATTCCTTGTCAACAGTATTAATCACCTATTTCATGTATTGTTATAGAACTAGCAACACCATTCCTTGTCAACAGGATTAGTCACCTGTTTCATGTATTGTTATAGAGCTAGCAACACCATTCCTTGTCAACAGGATTAGTCACCTATTTCATGTATTGTTATACGGCTAGCAACACCATTCCTTGTCAACAGGATTAGTCACCTATTTCATGTATTGTTATAGAGCTAGCAACACCATTCCTTGTCAACAGGATTAGTCACCTATTTCATGTATTGTTATACGGCTAGCAACACCATTCCTTGTCAACAGGATTAGTCACCTATTTCATGTATTGTTATAGAGCTAGCAACACCATTCCTTGTCAACAGGATTAGTCACCTATTTCATGTATTGTTATACGGCTAGCAACACCATTCCTTGTCAACAGGATTAGTCACCTATTTCATGTATTGTTATAGAGCTAGCAACACCATTCCTTGTCAACATGATTAGTCACCTATTTCATGTATTGTTATACGACTAGCAACACCATTCCTTGTCAACAGGATTAGTCACCTATTTCATGTATTGTAATAGGGCTAGCAACATCATTCCTTGTCAACAGGATTAGTCACCTATTTCATGTATTGTTATAGAGCTAGCAACTCCATTCCTTGTCAACAGGATTAGTCACCTATTTCATGTATTGTTATAGGGATAGCAACACCATTCCTTGTCAACAGGATTAGTCACCTATTTCATGTATTGTTATAGGGCTAGCAACACCATTCCTTATCAACAGGATTAGTCACCTATTTCATGTATTGTTATACGACTAGCAACACCATTCCTTGTCAATAGGATTAGTCACATATTTCATGTATTGTTATAGAGCTAGCAACACCATTCCTTGTCAACAGGATTAGTCACCTATTTCATGTATTGTTATAGAGCTAGCAACACCATTCCGTGTCAACAGGATTAGTCACCTATATCATGTATTGTTATAGAGCTAGCAACACCATTCCTTGTCAACAGGATTAGTCACCTATTTCATGTATTGTTATACGGCTAGCAACACCATTCCTTGTCAACAGGATTAATCACCTATTTCATGTATTGTTATACGACTAGCAACACCATTCCTTGTCAACAGGATTAGTCACCTATTTCATGTATTGTTATACGACTAGCAACACCTTTCCTTGTCAACAGGAATAGTCACCTATTTCATGTATTGCTATAGAGCTAGCAACACCATTCCTTGTCAACAGGATTAGTCACCTATTTCATGTATTGTTATAGGGCTAGCAACACCATTCCTTGTCAACAGGATTAGTCACCTATTTCCTGTATTGTTATAGGGCTAGCAACACCATTCCTTGTCAACAGGATTAGTCACCTATTTCATGTATTGTTATAGAGCTAGCAACACCATTCCTTGTCAACATGATTAGTCACCTATTTCATGTATTGTTATAGAGCTAGCAACACCATTCCTTGTCAACATGATTAGTCACCTATTTCATGTATTGTTATAGTGCTAGCAACACCATTCCTTATCAACAGGATTAGTCACCTATTTCATGTATTGTTATACGACTAGCAACACCATTCCTTGTCAACAGGATTAGTCACCTATTTCATATATTGTTATATCACTAGCAACACCATTCCTTGTCAACAGGATTAGTCACCTATTTCATGTATTGTTACACGGCTTGCAACACCATTCCTTGTCAACAAGATTAGTCACCTATTTCATGTATTGTTATAGAGCTAGCAATACCATTCCTTGTCAACAGGATTAGTCACCTATTTCATGTATTGTTATAGAGCTAGCAACACCATTCCTTGTCAACAGGATTAGTCACCTATTTCATGTATTGTTATACGGCTAGCAACACCATTCCTTGTCAACATGATTAGTCACCTATTTCATGTATTGCTATATGGCTAGCAACACCATTCCTTGTCAACAGGATTAGTCACCTATTTCATGTATTGTTATAGAGCTAGCAACACCATTCCTTGTCAACAGGATTAGACACCTATTTCATGTATTGTTACACGGCTTGCAACAACATTCCTTGTCAACAAGATTAGTCACCTATTTCATGTATTGATACACGGCTTGCAACACCATTAATTGTCAACAGGATTAATCACCTATTTCATGTATTGTTATAGAACTAGCAACACCATTCCTTGTCAACAGGATTAGTCACCTATTTCATGTATTGTTATACGGCTAGCAACACCATTCCTGGTCAACAGGATTAGTCACCTATTTCATGTATTGTTATAGAGCTAGCAACACCATTCCTTGTCAACATGATTAGTCACCTATTTCATGTATTGTTTTACGGCTAGCAACACCATTCCTTGTCAACAGGATTAGTCACCTATTTCATGTATTGTTATAGAGCTAGCAACACCATTCCTTGTCAACAGGATTAGTCAACTATTTCATGTATTGTTACAGGGATAGCAACACCATTCATAGTCAACAGGATTAGTCACCTATTTCATGTATTGTTATAGAGCTAGCAACACCATTCCTTGTCAACAGGATTATTCACCTATGTCATGTATTGTTTTACGGCTAGCAACACCATTCTTTGTCAACAGGATTAGTCACCTATTTCATGTATTGTTATAGAACTATCAACACCATTCCTTGTCAACAGGATTAGTCACCTATTTCATGTATTGCTATACGACTAGCAACACCATTCCCTGTCAACAGGATTAGTCATCTATTTCATGTATTGTTACACGGCTTGCAACACCATTCCTTGTCAACAGGATTAGTCACCTATGTCATGTATTGTTATACGGCTAGCAACACCATTCCTTGTCAACAGGATTAATCACCTATTTCATGTATTGTTATAGAACTAGCAACACCATTCCTTGTCAACAGGATTAGTCACCTATTTCATGTATTGTTATAGAGCTAGCAACACCATTCCTTGTCAACAGGATTAGTCACCTATTTCATGTATTGTTATACGGCTAGCAACACCATTCCTTGTCAACAGGATTAGTCACCTATTTCATGTATTGTTATGCGACTAGCAACACCATTCCTTGTCAACATGATTAGTCACCTATTTCATGTATTGTTATACGACTAGCAACACCATTCCTTGTCAACAGGATTAGTCACCTATTTCATGTATTGTTATAGGGCTAGCAACATCATTCCTTGTCAATAGGATTAGTCACCTATTTCATGTATTGTTATAGAGCTAGCAACTCCATTCCTTGTCAACAGCATTAGTCACCTATTTCATGTATTGTTATAGGGATAGCAACACCATTCCTTGTCAACAGGATTAGTCACCTATGTCATGTATTGTTATAGGGCTAGCAACACCATTCCTTATCAACAGGATTAGTCACCTATTTCATGTATTGTTATACGACTAGCAACACCATTCCTTGTCAACAGGATTAGTCACCTATTTCATGTATTGTTATAGAGCTAGCAACACCATTCCGTGTCAACAGGATTAGTCACCTATTTCATGTATTGTTATACGGCTAGCAACACCATTCCTTGTCAACAGGATTAGTCACCTATTTCATGTATTGTTATACGGCTAGCAACACCATTCCGTGTCAACAGGATTAGTCACCTATTTCATGTATTGTTATACGGCTAGCAACACCTTTCCTTGTCAACAGGATTAGTCACCTATTTCATGTATTGTTATACGGCTAGCAACACCATTCCTTGTCAACAGGATTAGTCACCTATTTCATGTATTGTTATACGACTAGCAACACCATTCCTTGTCAACAGGATTAGTCACCTATTTCATGTATTGTTATACGACTAGCAACACCTTTCCTTGTCAACAGGATTAGTCACCTATTTCATGTATTGCTATAGAGCTAGCAACACCATTCCTTGTCAACAGGATTAGTCACCTATTTCATGTATTGTTATAGGGCTAGCAACACCATTCCTTGTCAACATGATTAGTCACCTATTTCATGTATTGTTATAGAGCTAGCAACACCATTCCTTGTCAACATGATTAGTCACCTATTTCATGTATTGTTATAGTGCTAGCTACACCAATCCTTGTCAACATGATAAGTCACCTATTTCATGTATTGTTATAGAGCTAGCAACACCATTCCATGTCAACAGGATTAGTCACCTATTTCATGTATTGTTATAGGGCTAGCAACACCATTCCTTGTCAACATGATTAGTCACCTATTTCATGTATTGTTATAGGGCTAGCAACACCATTCCTTGTCAACATGATTAGTCACCTATTTCATATATTGTTATAGAGCTAGCAACACCATTCCTTGTCAACATGATTAGTCACCTATTTCATGTATTGTTATAGAGCTAGCAACACCATTCATTGTCAACAGGATTAGTCACCTATTTCATGTATTGTTATACGACTAGCAACACCATTCCTTGTCAACAGGATTATTCACCTGTTTCATGTATTGTTATAGAGCTAGCAACACCATTCCTTGTCAATAGGGTTAGTCACCTATTTCATGTATTGTTATAGGGCTAGCAACACCATTCCTTGTCAACAGGATTAGTCACCTATTTCATGTATTGTTATAGGGCTAGCAACACCATTTCTTGTCAACAGGATTAGTCACCTATTTCATGTATTGTTATACGACTAGCAACACCATTCCTTGTCAACAGGATTAGTCACCTATTTCATGTATTGTTATAGAGCTATCAACACCATTCCTTGTCAACAGGATTAGTCACCTATTTCATGTATTGTTATATCACTAGCAACACCATTCCTTGTCAACAGGATTAGTCACCTATTTCATGTATTGTTACACGGCTTGCAACACCATTCCTTGTCAACAAGATTAGTCACCTATTTCATGTATTGTTATAGGGCTAGCAACACCATTCCTTGTCAACAGGATTAGTCACCTATTTCATGTATTGTTATACGGCTAGCAACACCATTCCTTGTCAACAGGATTAGTCACCTATTTCATGTATTGTTATACGGCTAGCAACACCATTCCTTGTCAACATGATTAGTCACCTATTTCATGTATTGCTATATGGCTAACAACACCATTCCTTGTCAACAGGATTAGTCACCTATTTCATGTATTGTTATAGAGCTAGCAACACCATTCCTTGTCAACTGGATTAGTCACCTATTTCATGTATTGTTACACGGCTTGCAACACCATTCCTTGTCAACAAGATTAGTCACCTATTTCATGTATTGATACACGGCTTGCAACACCATTAATTGTCAACAGGATTAGTCACCTATTTCATGTATTGTTATAGAACTAGCAACACCATTCCTTGTCAACAGGATTAGTCACCTATTTCATGTATTGTTATACGGCTAGCAACACCATTCCTGGTCAACAGGATTAGTCACCTATTTCATGTATTGTTATAGAGCTAGCAACACCATTCCTTGTCAACATGATTAGTCACCTATTTCATGTATTGTTATACGGCTAGCAACACCATTCCTTGTCAACAGGATTAGTCACCTATTTCATGTATTGTTATAGACTAGCAACACCATTCCTTGTCAACAGATTAGTCACCTATTTCATGTATTGCTATACGGCTAGCAACACCATTCCTTGTCAACAGGATTAGTCACCTATTTCATGTATTGTTATAGAGCTAGCAACACCATTCCTTGTCAACAGGATTAGTCACCTATTTCATGTATTGTTATAGAGCTAGCAACACCATTCCTTGTCAACAGGATTAGTCACCTATTTCATGTATTGTTATAGAGCTAGCAACACCATTCCTTGTCAACAGGATTAGTCACCTATTTCATGTATTGTTATAGGGCTAGCAACACCATTCCTTGTCAACAGGATTAGTCACCTATTTCATGTATTGTTATAGAGCTAGCAACACCATTCCTTGTCAACAGGATTAGTCACCTATTTCATGTATTGTTATACGACTAGCAACACCATTCCTTGTCAACAGGATTAGTCACCTATTTCATGTATTGTTATAGAGCTAGCAACACCATTCCTTGTCAACAGGATTAGTCACCTATTTCATGTATTGTTATAGACTAGCAACACCATTCCTTGTCAACAGGATTAGTCACCTATTTCATGTATTGTTATAGAGCTAGCAACACCATTCCTTGTCAACAGGATTAGTCACCTATGTCATGTATTGTTATAGGGCTAGCAACACCATTCCTTGTCAACAGGATTAGTCACCTATTTCATGTATTGTTATACGACTAGCAACACCATTCCTTGTCAACAGGATTAGTCACCTATTTCATGTATTGTTATAGAGCTAGCAACACCATTCCTTGTCAACAGGATTAGTCACCTATTTCATGTATTGTTATAGAGCTAGCAACACCATTCCTTGTCAACAGGATTAGTCACCTATTTCATGTATTGTTATAGAGCTAGCAACACCATTCCGTGTCAACAGGATTAGTCACCTATTTCATGTATTGTTATAGAGCTAGCAACACCATTCCTTGTCAACAGGATTAGTCACCTATTTCATGTATTGTTATACGGCTAGCAACACCATTCCTTGTCAACAGGATTAGTCACCTATTTCATGTATTGTTATACGACTAGCAACACCATTCCTTGTCAACAGGATTAGTCACCTATTTCATGTATTGTTATACGACTAGCAACACCATTCCTTGTCAACAGGATTAGTCACCTATTTCATGTATTGCTATAGAGCTAGCAACACCATTCCTTGTCAACAGGATTAGTCACCTATTTCATGTATTGTTATAGGGCTAGCAACACCATTCCTTGTCAACATGATTAGTCACCTATTTCATGTATTGTTATAGAGCTAGCAACACCATTCCTTGTCAACATGATTAGTCACCTATTTCATGTATTGTTATAGTGCTAGCTACACCAATCCTTGTCAACATGATAAGTCACCTATTTCATGTATTGTTATAGAGCTAGCAACACCATTCCATGTCAACAGGATTAGTCACCTATTTCATGTATTGTTATAGGGCTAGCAACACCATTCCTTGTCAACATGATTAGTCACCTATTTCTTGTATTGTTATAGGGCTAGCAACACCATTCCTTGTCAACATGATTAGTCACCTATTTCATGTATTGTTATAGAGCTAGCAACACCATTCCTTGTCAACATGATTAGTCACCTATTTCATGTATTGTTATAGTGCTAGCTACACCAATCCTTGTCAACATGATAAGTCACCTATTTCATGTATTGTTATAGAGCTAGCAACACCATTCCATGTCAACAGGATTAGTCACCTATTTCATGTATTGTTATAGGGCTAGCAACACCATTCCTTGTCAACATGATTAGTCACCTATTTCATGTATTGTTATAGGGCTAGCAACACCATTCCTTGTCAACATGATTAGTCACCTATTTCATATATTGTTATAGAGCTAGCAACACCATTCCTTGTCAACATGATTAGTCACCTATTTCATGTATTGTTATAGAGCTAGCAACACCATTCATTGTCAACAGGATTAGTCACCTATTTCATGTATTGTTATACGACTAGCAACACCATTCCTTGTCAACAGGATTAGTCACCTATTTCATGTATTGTTATAGAGCTAGCAACACCATTCCTTGTCAATAGGGTTAATCACCTATTTCATGTATTGTTATAGGGCTAGCAACACCATTCCTTGTCAACAGGATTAGTCACCTATTTCATGTATTGTTATAGGGCTAGCAACACCATTTCTTGTCAACAGGATTAGTCACCTATTTCATGTATTGTTATACGACTAGCAACACCATTCCTTGTCAACAGGATTAGTCACCTATTTCATGTATTGTTATAGAGCTATCAACACCATTCCTTGTCAACAGGATTAGTCACCTATTTCACGTATTGTTATAGATCTAGCAACACCATTCCGTGTCAACAGGATTAGTCACATATTTCATGTATTGTTATAGTGCTGGCAACACCATTCCTTGTCAACATGATTAGTCACCTAGTTCATGTATTGTTATAGAGCTAGCAACACCATTCCATGTCAACAGGATTAGTCACATATTTCATGTATTGTTATAGGGCTAGCAACACCATTCCTTGTCAACAGGATTAGTCACCTATTTCATGTATTGTTATAGGGCTAGCAACACCATTCCTTGTCAACATGATTAGTCACCTATTTCATGTATTGGTATAGAGCTAGCAACATCATTCCTTGTCAACAGGATTAGTCACCTATTTCATGTATTGTTATACGACTAGCAACACCATTCCTTGTCAACAGGATTAGTCACCTATTTCATGTATTGCTATAGAGCTAGCAACACCATTCCTTGTCAACAGGATTAGTCACCTATTTCCTGTATTGTTATAGGGCTAGCAACACCATTCCTTGTCAACATGATTAGTCACCTATTTCCTGTATTGTTATATGACTAGCAACACCATTCCTTGTCAACATGATTAGTCACCTATTTCATGTATTGTTATACGACTAGCAACACCATTCCTTGTCAACAGGATTAGTCACCTATTTCATGTATTGTTATAGGGCTAGCAACACCATTCCTTGTCAACAGGATTAGTCACCTATTTCATGTATTGTTATAGGGCTAGCAATACCATTCCTTGTCAACAGGATTAGTCACCTATTTCATGTATTGTTATAGAGCTAGCAACACCATTCCTTGTCAACATGATTAGTCACCTATTTCATGTATTGTTATAGAGCTAGCAACACCATTCCTTGTCAACATGATTAGTCACCTATTTCATGTATTGTTATAGAGCTAGCAACACCATTCCTTGTTAACATGATTAGTCACCTATTTCATGTATTGTTATACGACTAGCAACACCATTCCTTGTCAACAGGATTAGTCACCTATTTCATGTATTGCTATAGAGCTAGCAACACCATTCCTTGTCAACAGGATTAGTCACCTATTTCATGTATTGTTATACGGCTAGCAACACCATTCCTTGTCAACATGATTAGTCACCTATTTGATATATTGTTATAGGGCTAGCAACACCACTCCTTGTCAACATGATTAGTCACCTATTTCATGTATTGCTATACGGCTAGCAACACCTTTGCCAGAGATTATAAAACTATTCTCAGATCTCAAACTCAAGCTCAAGTAATTTGATTGGTTGAGTCTGAGTTTTACACTCAGCAGAACCAATCAGAAGCTTGAGACTGAGTTTGAAATGGGAGAACGTGTCGGCGCCTTGTCTTCAGAGCTATATTTATCAATTTTATTATATTTCAGAAACTATTTCATATTATTAATAGACATAGACATCCATATCCTCTTATAATAGAGCGGGTATTTGCGGAATCCATAAACATGATTGTCATGTTTGATGTCTACCTTTGAAGTAACATAAATCAATCGACAAATCAACATGAATGTAAAGCATCTTAGTTTTGTATAATATAATACTATCGAATACTAATACAGTCTACATCCGCTATGTCAAAGTCGGTTATGTCGAATTCTTCGGTTATCTCGAAGTCGGATCAAAGTCTCGTTATGTCAAAGTCGGTTATGTCGTATGGTATATATATAAATTCGTTTAATTTATCGCAGGTCCCCTTTCATATTTGGCTTCTAAAGCGAATTCTTCTTTTTCTTCTTCAGAATTTTGCTCAATGATGTCATCAAAGTAACTAGAGATTCCCAAGAGTCACCACAATCGTTATCTGCCATGATGATTGTTAACGTTTAATTTGAGATCATCCCGATGCTTTCGTGACCATATCATTTCAATAAATGCACTCGTGTCTTCTTGATGCGTGAACTAAACTGATGTATACAGAATGCAACATTCCAGACGTCATAAACATTACGAGTATCCTGTGTTAATGGAGAACAATAAATGACAATTGCGCCATCAATGTGTTTTGTTGTATTGAAGGTCACATTCCTGTTCCAAATGATGTTTGTGTATTTTACGTTTATTTAGTGTCGCTACCGGTTGCCCATATAAGCGACGCCTCCTGCAGACATAAGTCATTTTAGATGTTTGGAGGATAGTGCAATGATACAGACAGATACCCATTCCAGAGTCTCCTCTGGTTCTTTTACGTGCACGGTGTACAGCACCGACACGAGACCTCGGTTTAAAGTCCCATCTTAAGATACCACTGGACTACAGATCCGTCTGTAAAATGACTGTTGCAATTATCTCTAAAAGGTTTATATCATGCAATGAGAGACCTCGCTGGCTTTTCTATTACCTCCCTTGGCAGGTAAGGTCCGATTTAAACCTAAATGCATAGCTGTTATTTTAGTTGGAATCCTTTGTTTTTACAGTTGTTCAGTAACCAGATGTTGCTTTATGATAAATGTGATGTTATCCAAATCATGTTAGTTAATTGATAAAAATAATTTACATTTTTTTACTCATTGGATATATTGTAGGATGTATGTCGAGATATGGTAACATAATATTTATAAAATGAGAAAGTGGAAGAACATTTACAACATGGTGTGTAAAGGAAACAACGATAAAAACAGAGGAAGCAACTTACGAGGACCTACATAGTCTTAGGGAGTATTCAGGGGCAGTAACTGACCGATATGTCTATCATTATACTCGTCACAAAACTAGTACTACAAGGAACCTAGATGGATATCAAAACGATCCTGGTATTACCAAAGTCTTTCAGTCTAAGCATTTTTAAAGCGACATTACATCACAAGAAAATACTTATTTTGCATAGAAATACCATTGCTACTACAAATTCTTTCTAAATAATTTGAAAAGAAATTATACCATACACTAGGAAATGACATTCTGTAGAAAGTGTGTTGTCCAACACGTTTCATACCTTCTTGTCTGTGCACGCGTGTATTTGGGTTGTCCAGGATGTTTCGTACATTCATGTTTGTGGGTGTTGCATGCACGTGTAATTGGTTGTCCAGGATGTTTCGTACATTCATGTGTGTGTTGCATGCACGTGTATTTGGGTTGTCCATGACGTTTCGTACATTCATGTGTGTGTTGCATGCACGTGTATTTGGGTTGTCCAGGACGTTTCGTTAATTTATGTGTGTGTTGCATGCACGTGTATTTGGTTGTCCAGGACGTTACGTACATTCATGTGTGTGTTGCAAGCACGTGTATTTGGGTTGTCCAGGACGATTCGTACATTCATGTGTGTGTTGCTTGCACGTGTATTTGGGTTGTCCAGGACGTTTCGTACATTCATGTGTGTGTTGCTTGCACGTGTATTTGGGTTGTCCAGGACGTTTCGTACATTCATGTGTGTGTTGCTTGCACGTGTATTTGGGTTGTCCAGGACGTTTCGTACATTCACATGTGTGTTGCATGTATGTGTAGTTGGGTTGTCTGGACGATTTATATCTTCTTGTTTGTGTTGCACACGCACGCATGCACGCACTCACGCACTCACTTCGTACATTCATGTGTGTGTTGCATGCATGTGTATTTGGGTTGTTCAAGACGATGTATACCTTCTTGTTAGTATTGCACACGCACGCACGCACACACACATGTGTTTGGTCAAAAACCGGTTTGGCTTGCTTTTCCCGTGCAACGTTACGGTTCTGTACACATGCTGAGTGCTTACGTACAATGACCGATTTATTCAGTCACTCGTAGCTTACATGCACACAGGTTATGCTAGCACAACACAATGTGGGCATTTATTCGGGGAGGTAACGATATTAGTAACGAGGTATTCGTCAGCTGGACAATGCACACCCGCAGTCCCGCAATGTGCGAATACTTGATTGGCCCTCAAAATCCCCATCTCTCTTCAATAGATCCCGTCCATAACGTCAACGATTTGGAGAGTGTATTGCACGAAGAATGGCGTTGTGTTGCCGTGATTGAACAACTGACTGTTCTTGTGACATTTCGTACGCTAGCCTTATACTGTTTGGCGTCATTTAGCTCTATTTACGGACATGCGCATTCGCAGTGTTATGGAGTATTCCTCGCGAGAAAAGGCGTGTCTTACAGTTTACGCTGTTCCAAGCATGATCTGTTTTCCTATTCCGACACAAGATCCTATTCGTTGTGCCATTGAACAGAATAATTAAATGTAAATATAAGTAATGAATCGCGGGTTAATAGTTTCCATCTGGGTATGAACTACATTGGGTGGCGTGTTTTAAAGTTAGCGTCAAATGAATAAATATAGCTAATTAGCAAATGTATACTGGAGGTGACATTAGCAAACAATCGCACGCAATGCCATTTGTCTGTCTAGTTTTTAAACTCACCTTAGGAAATATTTTGGTCTCTGATTGGTTGTTTTCGTCCCTGGGGCAGTTTATAATTTGCAAACTTGTTATATCATCACAGACGGGTCAGTGGTCCAGTGGTTAACACGGTAGACTGCGAATCCAGGGATCGCAGGTTCGATCCATCGTCTGACCCTAATAATATTAATAGTCTTTCAGATGGAACTTTAAACCGAAGTCTCGTGCACAGGCTTTACACGTAAAAGAACTAGAGTACTCTGGAATGAGTCTCTGTCTGACTATCTGAGTACCATTGCACTAAAATGACTAATCTCTTCAGGAGGCCTCGCTCATATGGGCAACAGGTCGAGATGATAAATAAACGTAAAACACACACACTGTGTCAGGTGGCACTGATTGAACGTGGGTACCATTGGAAGCCACGTGATTGTCATTCTCTTTAAGAGAATTAAATTAAATTATAAATAAGACATACACAATAATAAAAAAGAATAGTTTATTAAAATGTACATGTACATATAAATTTAGCGAAATACATCTACTGGATACGTAGATGTCACTTGTGAAAGGGACACTATTTAAGAGTTATATTCATGTTCATACCAATTGTCACAATTTATAAAGTTTCTCAGTTGTTCTTCGTACACTTGTATTAGTTTAAACTTGATTTATTTTACGATTGCGAAACAAGTTTCAACCAACTTATATTAATTGCACTCGTTTGCGCTGGTGAAAGCGTAAACGTGGTCATTCGTGTGGGAGGAAAACGGAGTACCCGGAGAAAACCCACCTGTCCGATATGTCGACCACCGTACCACCTCACATACTTCCCTGTCAGAGGATCGAACCCGGGTTACATTTGTCAGAAGCGAGTGCGCTAACCACTGCGCTAATCGGAAAGCCTATTGTATTCATTACAAAACAAATATTACCCAAGTTTTCCAGTAAAGAAATCGAACATATTTATCGTGTTTTTGAACATTGTTGAGCAATATAATTATAATCTTATTTTGACTAAGGCGAATTTTTCATTCGGATTACTTTGTTTAACCGTTTCTCCGTAACGAATCATAACAGCAATGCAATTAATATGTGTACATCATATTTAGCACGTTTCCTTAAAATTGCTGGCATAAATACCTGACTATCGCATACATTGCAACTTCCTTTTTTGGAACAGTAATATACAGTCTACATCCGTTATGTCGAATTCCGTCGGACCGAACAAAATACTTCGACATAACCGAAGTTTGATTTCACAAAATTCAATATAAATAGAGCCAGTTATATGTAAACTAATAGTGTCTGAAACGGGACTTTGATCCGATTTCGAGATAACCGGATAATTCGACATAACCGACTTTGACATAGCGGATGTAGACTGTACGTATCAAAAACATACATATGTTTGGTTGTCTCCCTTACACCATAAGCTGACATCTGACGTATTCAGGTAAGCATTCCATTGATATACTGTACAGAGATCTATTATGAACAATATATACATATTCAGCTTATATATGTGGTCTATATTAATACTCTTACAGCTACACGTAAACAATATAACATCTATATGCCTAGTGCTGTTCAAAGATTGAAACCTAGCTTCTATGTGCAAGTGCATGCAATATGTAACTGGGTTGTGTTTGCGCCTAGTCGTATATATGATTTAGTTAATTGACATGTGTTAACATTATACTGGACGAGGGCTAGTGGGTGTGTGTTTACACCAAATTACACAAGTGTTAGCAGGTTTGGGTTTGTGTTTACACCAAATTACACAAGTGTTAGCAGGTTTGGGTGTGTGTTTACACCAAATTACACAAGTGTTAGCAGGTTTGGGTGTGTGTTTACACCAAATTACACAAGTGTTAGCAGGTTTGGGTTTGTGTTTACACCAAATTACACAAGTGTTAGCAGGTTTGGGTGTGTGTTTACACCAAATTACACAAGTGTTAGCAGGTTTGGGTGTGTGTTTACACCAAATTACACAAGTGTTAGCAGGTTTGGGTTTGTGTTTACACCAAATTACACAAGTGTTAGCAGGTTTGGGTGTGTGTTTACACCAAATTACACAAGTGTTAGCAGGTTTGGGTGTGTGTTTACACCAAATTACACAAGTGTTAGCAGGTTTGGGTTTGTGTTTACACCAAATTACACAAGTGTTAGCAGGTTTGGGTGTGTGTTTACACCAAATTACACAAGTGTTAGCAGGTTTGGGTTTGTGTTTACACCAAATTACACAAGTGTTAGCAGACTTGGGTTTGCATTCCATGATACATGACGAGGGTTACGTGAGATCCCATGATACATGACGAGGGTTATTGAGATCCCACGATACATGATGTGGGTTACGTGAGATCCCACGATACATGACGAAGGTTACGTGAGATCCCACGATACAAGACGAGGGTTACGTGAGATCCCACGATACATGACGAGGGTTACGTGATATCCCATTATACATGACGAGGGTTACGTGAGGTCCCACGATACATGACGAGGGTTACGTGAGATCCCACGATACATGACGAGGGTTACGTGAGATCCCACGATACATGACATGACGATGGTTACTTGAGATCCCACGATACATGACGAGGGTTACGTGAGATCCCATTATACATGACGAGGGTTGCTTGAGATCCCATTATACATGACGAGGGTTGCTTGAGATCCCATTATACATGACGAGGGTTACTTGAGACGTGTTTATATTCCACGATACATGAAGAGGGTTGTTTGAGATCCCATTATACATGGCGAGGATTACTTGAGATCCCATTATACATGGCGAGGATTACTTGAGATCCCATTATACATGACGAGGGTTACTTGAGACGTGTTTACATTCCACGATACATGACGAGGGTTGCTTGAGATCCCATTATACATGACGAGGGTTGCTTGAGATCCCATTATACATGACGAGGGTTACTTGAGACGTGTTTACATTCCACGATACATGACGAGGGTTGCTTGAGATCCCATTATACATGACGAGGGTTACTTGAGACGTGTTTATATTCCACGATACATGAAGAGGGTTGTTTGAGATCCCATTATACATGGCGAGGATTACTTGAGACGTGTTTACATTCCACGATACATGACGAGGGTTACTTGAGATCCCATTATACATGGCGAGGATTACTTGAGATCCCATTTTACATGATGAGGGTTGCTTGAGATCCCATTATACATGACGAGGGTTGCTTGAGATCCCATTATACATGACGAGGGTTACTTGAGACGTGTTTATATTCCACGATACATGAAGAGGGTTGTTTGAGATCCCATTATACATGTCGAGGATTACTTGAGATCCCATTATACATGGCGAGGATTACTTGAGATCCCATTATACATGGCGAGAATTACTTGAGATCCTGGCGAGGACTACTTGAGATCCCATTATACATGGCGAGGATTACTTGAGATCCCATTATACATGGCGAGGATTGCTTGAGATCCCATTAAACATGGCGAGGATTACTTGAGATCCCATTATACATGACGATGGTTGCTTGATATCCCACGATAAATGACGAGAGTTGCTTGTGATCCCACGATAAATAGCGAGAGGTAGTTGGAATGCGTTTATATCCCAAGGTGCATGGTTATCGTTAGCTGGGATACCATGGCACCCCATGATATATACAGGATTACACCTCATGCTACAGATATCAAAAACACAGTTAGTAAGCATCAATGATTTTTAAGAAACCCCAATTTCCTGAAAATTGCAAAAATTACATTCATCGATCTACTATTTGCTTCGTCCTGTTTCCTTAATTCTTCAGAGTTATGTTTTAATATGTCGTATATTTTGGACAGTTGAACATTAGTAGTTGGTGTTGTAGTTTCAGTCTCAGAGTTGGTAGCGGATGTAGACGTGGCTTCCGGTGTCGTAGTAGGTCTGCCATTTGACACGATGGTTGTCGATGTGATTGCTGTACTTTCTTGTGTGGATTCTGTTGTTCCATTTGACGTGTTCTCCTGAAGTAAGAGTTTCAGTGTCCAAGTAAATATATACATAATGTCAGCAGACAAAGAGAAATACAAATAATAATGAGATACCGCGGTCAGTTACTGCCCCAGTTACTGCCCCTGAGTACTCCCTAAAAGTATGGATGTCCTCTGTTTTTATTGTTGTTTCCTTTGCACATACATCATGCTGTTAATTTGCTTCTTTTATTATGTTACTTATAGCTCGACAGATATCCTATAGTATATACAATGGGTAAAATAATCTGTAAATTAATGTTATCAATTAATTAACATGATTTGGATAAAATCACATTTATCATAACGCAACATCTGGTTATGGAGCAACTATAAAAACAAAGGATTCCAACGGAAAGGACGCCAGACATTTAGGGATTCGTCGGACTTTATTTGCCAATGGAGATAATAGAAAATGCCAGCGAGGTCCCTCATTAAGTCAGTGATTAGACATATAGAACGCTAAAGGAAACACAGACTGGCTGCCAATTTAACCTTTAACATGATGTAGGCGAAATGAGCAGATAACAAATGTGTAATAGTTTTATTATATTTCCTAGAAATTAGGGCTTGTGACATTTTATTCAAATGATTGCTTATTTCGCCTACATCATGCTAAAGGTCAAAGCCTCAATGTGTGTTTATCTAGAATGTGCTGCATACATTGGAAGGAACGGGTGATTAGAAATTGTGATTATTTCTTACTATTTTCATTTAATACGGTATGAAGTAAAATTTGGAAAACATGGCCATTTGTAAATTACCTCCCTTTATGGATATTTTCCACCCAAATCATCAATATCTCTGTAAATGGTGGTTTACTAAAGCTAACACAAGGAAGGATAACATCGAAATCACACGTCCAATAAAGCATTTATGGGAATTTAAAAATTTGAAGAATTGTATTAATACAACTAGCATTTTGACTATATGTGGTAGTTATGACGTCATAGCTCCATAACAATTTACTTTATAATTTTCTAATAATGAAAATAAGTAATATATAGCTACACAAGCTGCTTTTAATAGAAATATGTGTGTTGATGAAATGAGTATACTTTGAATTTATAACATACTTTAAAGCGACACTTCATCGGTGAAAGGGAAATGTCTGCAGAATGTAATTTGCTATTATATGGCATAATATTGTTCCAAATATTTGCCTCAAAAACTGAGTATTTCAACAAATAAACAAACGTCGTATACGCGGTTTGTTGACATAACAAAATAATGTAAATAAGGTCGACATTCATGCGTAATGCAAAACGTTTATCCTAAATAATATGAGTTATGCTACATATTTACCGTGATCGGTGTAAAATAAATAAAGTTTAAACTTTTTAATATTTACCGTGATATCTCACATGTGTGCCTATTTATTTGTTGACTAAGCATAATTAAATTATCTCTAAGTGAAATCGCGTGTTACAATGACAACAAGCGTCAATTCAGGCGCCTGGATGACCGTTATTTGAAATCCTACTTTCACGTTTGAAAGATTGTATACCACAAAAACACTGTTAAATTGAGACAATGTTAGTGTTCGATGTATTCAGAAGAATTTGTAGCAGCAATGCATTTATTTTGCTTGTTGCGATGTAATGTCGCTTTAAGTGAATGATTGAATTATATTTCATTCACTGACAAGAAAAATATATCATTATCATGACTAGCGCATTTCATTGCTTCCAGTAAAATAACATATTTTATGGCAATGATAAATTTCAAATTCATTCATTGAAAAAAAAAACCCATAAAATAAATCCACTTGAAAGAGAATAACAATTTGTATATCATGTGCGATACCATATAAATATCGGCACAGGTCCGTTTGCATCCTGGAGCGAATCCGTTGTTACAGAAGTAGAGTCGTTGGTTGTATACAGTCCGTGTTGGGTCCAGTAACCACTCGCACTTTCCATAGGAACTATCCGCTATCCAGAGACAACCATCCACACATTCATCTGAAAGACAGAGTTGTATTCATTTTGTTTGTTTGTTTGTTTGTATGAAATCACAATGAGTGTCATATGATTTGTATCACATGACCACAGTACCAACAACCATAAATTGGAAGAAAAAAGAAAGTGTGTGTGAAGATCAGTGAAAAGCAAACATATAGGTGTAAATAAACCTCCCTGACCCCCCCCCCCATGTAATATATATTGGACATTTTAATCGATAACGGATTTACCAACAGACGACCAAGTTGACATGGATGTTCGGTGGTTGAGCTTATTTACCCTCACCACCGACGAACTATGCGGACGAGAGATATTCTTTTGTGTGTTTTACGTTTATTTATCGTCGCTACCGGTTGCCCATATGAGCGACGCCTCCTGAAGAGATTAGTCATTTTAGATTTTTGGAGGATAGTGCAATGATACAGACAGAGATCCATTCCAGAATCTCCTCTGGTTCTTTTACGTGCACGGTGTACAGTACCGACACGAGCATTAACCTGATAATAAAACACGCCCATAATCAACACAATATTTATAATCGCGGTATTCCGCTAATGCATATTTAGCATTTTATTGATTTAAGCATTTGATTTTCAACAAATGAAGCATGGACACAAACTGCATGTATATGTCGAATGTGTATTGCAAGCTGTCATGCCGCGACCAATCATAATCATTCCAGGTGTTATTACACGTGTATTGATATAAGAAAATATGTGATGGCTGTATTACACTGAATACAAGCAAAGTTATGTGATGAATACTATTGGTTGGATATTTAGAAGAACAAATCATGTTGATCGATGTAATAGGCATATGGTGACAGTCTTGTGAATCCAGCTCCAATATATATATATATATATTATTAGAAACTGTGTACGGAAGTGTAGTTTCATACCTCGCAATCCTTGTGAGACGCTACCTCCCGAGGGGGTTTGTGGTGCGCTGGTCGTAGGTTGAGTAGAGGTTGTCTTATCGCTTGTGTGTGAATTGCCGTCCTGCAATACAACATGTATTATAGTTATATAGTAATTCTCTCCTTACATACACCAATACTGGTACTGGCAAACTGGTAGCCAATAGAAATAGCTATTTAATATATATCTGTGGAGTTTAGCTTAATTATTGTTTTGTTTAATCACTCCTATATGTACATAAAATATGCCATAACATGTTTTTGTTTATTTAATCATATTTTATTGCAAATCAATAGTACATATGTCATACACATACAGATACAATACATAGCATGCACATACAAATGGTGTGGGCCACAAGTTTTAACAACATTAGACAACTGCCCGCACCATAAACCATAAAACGTCACACTGTTAAATGGATATAACGTTGATGTTCAATATGATAATCAAGATTCACTAAGGCCTAGAAAGTTGTTCTCTTTTAATGAATTGTACTCATCGTAATTCACGTTTAGCGAACATACGTTACGCCACGTGCCCGTTGTATACTTCGGCGATACGTCGATATTTGAATATTATGGCTAACCACTATCTTACAGTGAAACTAACTACACATAGCATTACTGACAATCATTAAGATATTCTGGGTTTATCACGATAATTCATATGATCGATATAAAATAAACATAAATCAGGATAGTTGATATAGCGCAACTACAAACTCGAACAAGAGTCACACAGACATGGAGTAAATATGTACCCAGCCATCACCTCTCCCTACACCATTTAACCTTGATCTTGCCGGCCTTGAGCTAGATGTGCCCTTCCATCATTATGAACACCATAGCGAATAATAAATGTATTGAAAAGGAACGTAGGTAGCATATTTTTGCCATTATAAATGGTGTACTCAGTGTCTAGAACATATAATGTGTAATTTGGTTTGTTGATATGGTGTATGCGTATATAGTACTGGTCTGGTGTGTGTGTTTTTTTACGCTTATTTATCGCCGCTACCGGTTGCCCATATGAGCGACGCCTTCTGAAGAGATTAGTTATTTTAGATTTTTGGAGGATAGTGCAATGATACAGAGAGAGAGACCCATTCCAGAGTCTCCTCTGGTTCTTTTACGTGCACGGTGTAAAGCACCGACACGAGACCTCGGTTTAACGTCCCATCTGAAAGACTGTTAATTGTATTAGGGTCAGACGGGGGATCGAACCTGGTGTGATATTCACAAACAATGTTTTCAGTCACGTGTTCGTTTAGGGATATTCATTGATCGATTATATTTCATCATTGTTACCCCGTCGACCGCCTCAATTGAGTAATTTCACGATTGTTGATTTTTACCTTGACCCCGGTACATTCAGATTTAGAATCCTTAAAAGTGTCCAAAATATATTTCCATATCATATTTCGCTGTATACTTACATTGTGTTCAGAAATTCAACATATTTAAATGAAGAACATAACAGAAGAATTACCTCCTTATTTATTTCGGGGACTTGTACAGATTCGGCATTGCGCATAGTTCAACCGTATGCGCAGCTTTCGCTCTTATTTTAAGAATCGTGAGGCACGCGAAAGGAATGTATTTTAATACGTATGGCTAGCCATGATACATTTACGACATGGCTATCAAATCAAAATGCTGGAAAGTGCATTGAAGCCACAGTGATGAAGGGCAAGTGGTTGACAGTCGGTGTGGAGCAAGTGATTGACAGTCGGTGTGGAGCAAGTGATTGACAGTCTGGGGGGCAAGTGATTGACAGTCGGTGTGGAGCAAGTGATTGACAGTCTGGGGGGCAAGTGGTTGACAGTCGGTGTGGAGCAAGTGATTGACAGTCTGGGGGGCAAGTGATTGACAGTCGGTGTGGAGCAAGTGATTGACAGTCTGGGGGCAAGTGATTGACAGTCGGTGTGGAGCAAGTGATTGACAGTCTGGGGGGGCAAGTGATTGACAGCCGGCGAGGGGCAAGTGATTGACAGTCGGTGAGGGGCAAGTGATTGACAGTCGGCGAGGGGCAAGTGATTGACAGTCCGTGAGGGGCAAGTGATTGACAGTCCGTGAGGGGCAAGTGATTGACAGTCCGTGAGGGGCAAGCGATTGACAGTCCGTGAGGGGCAAGTGATTGACAATCGGCGAGGGGCAAGTGATTGACAGTCGGTAAGGGGCAAGTGATTGGCAGTCGGTGAGGGGCAAGTGATTGACAGTCGGTGAGGGGCAAGTGATTGACAGTCGGTGAGGGGCAAGTGATTGACAGTCCGTGAGGGGCAAGTGATTGACAGTCGGCGAGGGGCAAGTTATTGACAGTCGGCGAGGGGCAAGTTATTGACAGTCCGTGAGGAGCAAGTGATTGACAGTCCATTGAGGGGCAAGTGATTGCCAGTCCGTGAGGGGCAAGTGATTGACAGTCCGTGAGGGGCAAGTTATTGACAGTCCGTGAGGGGCAAGTGATTGACAGTCCATTGAGGGGCAAGTTATTGACAGTCCGTGAGGAGCAAGTGATTGACAGTCCGTGAGGGGCAAGTGATTGACAGTCCGTGAGGGGCAAGTGATTGACAGTCCGTGAGGGGCAAGTGATTGACAGTCCGTGAGGGGCAAGTGATTGACAGTATGCGAAGGCAACTACTTGGTCACGGAGTAACTACTGTTTAATTAACAAAACTCGTATGTCAAACTTAAAAATAAGAGTTCATTATAAAAGGAAAACTCGACTATACATCTGATCAGTGGTACAGTGGTCAACGGACTGGACTTGTAATCCAGGGATCGCAGGTTCGACTCCCTGCTAGACCATAATAAAATAACTCATATCATAGCCTCTCGGATGAGACGTTAAACCGAGGTCTCGGATCGGTGCTTTACACCGTGCACATAAAAGGGTCTCTGTCTGTATCATTGCACTGCACTATCCTGCAAACTGTAAAGTGACTAATATCGTTAGGATGCGTTGCTCATATGGGCAACTGGTAGCGATGATAAATAAACTTAAAACACATACATACACATCTGAATATCTACAGCCAACTTATATATAATATGATACCTCAGTATGGACTTGTTTGCAACTCTCGCAACAGTCTGTAGTTCCGAGTGAACAGACGGACAGCCTGTTTTTGTAGATACCGATGAATTTGTCCTCATCATGATACTGACGTAGATATTTACAATCATAGTACGTCTCAGCCAAGTATATTCCGTTAGTTTGTGCGTCTTGGCAACTGAAACGTAATCAATGTATTATTGTATTCATTTGTTCCATTCGTCGATATACATGCCGCTGACTGAGAACATGAAGCAATGTATTATTGTATTAATTTGGTCCATTCGTCGATATACATGCCGCCGACTGAGAACATGAAGCAATGTATTATTGTATTCATTTGATCGATTCGTCGATATACATGCCACCGACAGGGAACATGACGCAATGTATTATTGTATTCATTTGGTCCATTCGTCGATATACATGCCGCCGACTAAGAACATGAAGCAGTGTATTATATTAATATATATTAACTTGTTACCACTGTTTCTGGCGAGGAGATTTGTAATGTGATTTACACGCGTGGCCCAAACCTTGGACAGGCAATGCACTATGTTTAAACCAATCACTGTGCATGTGTAACATAGGTACCTTTTGCCTTGCGCCTATATACATGTATAGTGATTAATTACCTTATGTTTTGATGACTCTCTTAATTTAATTATTTAAACATGTATGATTATATTATAGGACAACAGTCTTTTCAGTGTGTGTGTGTGTGTCCTTTGTTGGTGACATCTGATATACATGTCTGCACTTGATAAAATGGATGGTGGAATTCCATTGTATGGATCACGCGACCATCATATGGGATTTCGCCAGACATGTGGTGGTAGAGTGCTTACTAAGCAGCGTACACACAATGAATTGACTGGTGCAAGCCGGAATTAATGCATGGTTTGCAGAGGTGTTGCACTCTCTCTCTCTCTCTCTCTCTCTCTCTCTCTCTCTCTCTCTCTCTCTCTCTCTCTCTCTCTCTCTCTCTCTCTCTCTCTCTCTCTCTCTCTCTCTCTCTCTCTCTCTCTGGCAGTAGACATGGACGGGGTCACAGGGTCATGGAAACGCATGATCGTGTGATCAAGTCTATTTGCTATTCCATGCCAAATTGTCAACAATTGAAAAGCTAAATGAATTTGATTAGTTAAAAGAATTGTGGGCAGAGCTTATAGCTCTCCTCACAATTGTCTATAAAACCATCTCGGACAGCTTTGGCAGGGAGAGAGCCTGGTTGGTTACTATTAAGACTAGCATCTCTGTGTTGATTCTAATGTCGGCTCTTAGATGTAATTAAATATTATTAAGACTTTGTTGTTGCTGTGATTACGTCCGGAGAGCCTCGCCGAGTCCACATCGTAACACATGTATTCATTTGGTCCATTAGTAGATATACGTGCCACGAAGCAACATGGGTAGACTCGCAACACAAAATTCTATTGCACAGTCAAACCTGTCTTTAACAGCTAGTCAAGGGAATCTCAGAAAGTGGCTGCTTACCATTGGTGGCTGCTTAATAGAGGTGAAATATATAATAAAACAACATAATAGGAATATGAAAACTGGCTGCTTAATACAGGTTGACTGCTTAATAGAGTGATCCAAGTGATCATGAATGCAGGTCTGACTGTATTTTAAATATTTGCAGCATACTGATGACACTGTGTATATGCCAGGCATGTATATTCATTAGTATTAAAACAGTTCAAGTCAAAACACCCGACGCTCCCATTGGATATACATAATTATTGTTCTATGAGATACCCATATTAGTCATATCTGTACATTGTTATATAGATTGGTTGTCATTCATTGTATCATTCCCCTTTTCTACTCTACTAGACAATTCCATATATCATCATATTCCATAACATATTATATACAGTTTCTCTACTAGACAATTCCATATATCATCATATTCCATAACATATTATATATAGTTTCTCTACTAGACAATTCCATATATCATATTCCATAACATATTATATATAGTTTCTCTACTAGACAATTCCATATATCATATTCCATAGCATGTTATATATAGTTTCTCTACTAGACAATTCCATATACCATATTCCATAGCATGTTATATATAGTTTCTCTACTAGACAATTCCATATACCATATTCCATAGCATGTTATATATAGTTTCTCTACTAGACAATTCCATATATCATCATATTCCATAACATATTATATATAGTTTCTCTACTAGACAATTCCATATATCATCATATTCCATAACATATTATATATAGTTTCTCTACTAGACAATTCCATATATCATATTCCATAACATATTATATATAGTTTCTCTACTAGACAATTCCATATATCATTTTCCATAACATGTTATATATAGTTTCTCTACTAGACAATTCCATATATCATTTTCCATAACATGTTATATATAGCTTCTCTACTAGACAATTCCATATATCATCATATTCCATAACATATTATATATAGTTTCTCTACTAGACAATTCCATATATCATCATATTCCATAACATATTCTATATATATCATTTGATAAGCATTCATCGGCTCCCTAGTCTCACTCGAACCTTTGCTTTGTTTTTTCCTTTAATATATGTTTCCTCCAACGATCCATCTGGTAGTTATTAATATTGGTATGTCGTTTTAAAGTGCTACCGGAGCGCACCTTCAAACATCGCGGGTTAATAGTTTCCATCGGGGTATGAACTACTTTGGGCGTGTTTAACGTTAGCGTGGAGGACTTCGGCCGCCATAAGCTTTAAGCACGCATCATATAGTTCATACGACGATGGAAACTATTAACCCGCCATTCATTCCTCAAATGAATGCATGTTTTCAAAGCATTACAATTGTTGGCATTATAGTGCTGGAGCATCATAAGTCCCGTGGGATTTTTGGTATGAAAGCAAACCACCATGCTAGACTCTTCAAGTGGATCCTAATGATTAATAAATAGCTTGGTGGAACTCTGGGAAATGGTGCGGACGTGTATTTTGAACACATTTAACATTTTTTGAAGAATGACTATTTTACACCGAATAAAAAGTGACATAATGTGATTTTTGTGTGATTTATTCATGATATGGCTCATCTATTGACGAATAAACGACATATGAGTATGCAGAGTTTCATGCCGGTCAATTTGATATGAAACACGACAAAATGTGTGGTATATAGAGGGGTCAGGGTGACATTATGTCACTTTTTATTCGGCGTAAAATAGTCATTCTTCAACAAATGTTAAATATGTTCAAAATACACATCCGCACTATTTCGCAGAGTGCCACCAAGCATTTTATTAATCATTATGATCCACTTGAAGAGTCTAGCATGCTGGTTTGCTTTCATACCAAAAATCCCACGGGACTTTAGTTTGTGCAAGATGCTGCCTGCCTATTAGAGAAAGAGGCACTCGCAAACACAGCAATATCATATTTCTGAATAGGTATACGACATCTTAATATTACGAATCACCGAAAACGCATGATCTAATAATGAACGAAATTAATCGTGTTAACCAATGCTAACATTGGTGTCAACCCTACCTTAATACGTCGTGGCATGTTTTACAGCAGTCTGTGGTAGGCATTCTACAGTAGTCAACTTTTTTCTGGAAGATGCCCATGTATTTGTCCTCGACCAGGTATGTACAGTCGAAGAATCGATCCTTACTAGCTATGTAAACTCCATTGCCGTCATGTTCACATGCATCTGTAAATAGAAATTTTATATCAATTCAATAATAACTTTTCAGTAACGCCGGTTATTCAATGTTTATTGCATTATAAAAATATATACTCCTGTTATTCAATGTTTCTTGCATTATAAAATATATTACTATGACTATTAGTGTGTGTTTTTACGTTTATTTATCGTCGCTACCGAATACCCATATGAGCGACGCATCCTGAAGGGATTAGTTATTTTATATTTTGGAGGATAGTGCATGATACAGACAGAGACCCATTCCAGAATCTCCTCTGGTTCTTTTACGTGCACGGTATAAAGCACCGACACGAGACCTCGGTTTAAGGTCCCATCTGAAAGACTGTTAATTTTAGTATGGTCAGACGGGGGATCGAACCTGCGATCCCTGGATTACCAGTCCAGCGTGTTACCACTGGACTACAGATCCGTCTGACTATTAGTGATATGTTGTGGTATTTTATATGATGGATAGATATGCTAAAACTGGATGGATAGAGATGGATAGATATGCTAAAACTGGATAGAGATAGAAAACTGGATGGATAGAGATGGATAGATATGCTAAAACTGTCGAATACCTGGAGAATTACCTGATGTCACCTCGACGCCGAAAACGAGTGAAATCTTCACTAGGTTAAGAAAGTGACCCTTCGACTTTAAACAAATATGTATTCATTGTATTAGAGAGAAGAGGCAACGTGGAATTTAACTGCCTTGCCCAAGGGCACAGTCGTAACGGCTCCAGCGGGGCTCGAAATCCGGGGATTTCGCACATGAAACGAACGCGTTTCTACTGCGTTAACACGACTTCCTGCTGGTACTGGTAATTGGTATTCGTAGATCACGTGGTCTTCGCCTCTGCTCATTATTTAGTTACATTCAATGCAATAACAAGGTTGTCTCTTTTTCAGGGGGCCCTTCTTAGGCCAGTGTTACGCGATCATCCCAGGCCAGTGTTAAATCCCTTATCTCTCTCGCTCGAGACGATGGGTTCCATCAGGAATGAAGTCTCAAGAGTGATTAATATAAGGTAAATTGTAAGAACTTGTTTCGCAATCGAGCTAAACTAATTTTGCATTAAACTAAACTACCAGCAGGCATTCCACTTTATGTCTATTGCTACTTATTTAAATGGAACAATAATGTCATATCATATTTCTGAAACCAGAAATCATCTGATATGCGAAAACTGTTGGTAGCTTATATCTTTTTAATAGTGCGTCGAACAATTGTTCAACAGCCGCAGTGTATTTGTGCGTGTGTTTTACGCTTATTTATCGTCGCTACCGGTTGCCCATATGAGCGACGCCTCCTGGAGAGATTAGTTATTTTAGATTTTGGAGGATAGTGCAATGATATAGACAGAGACACATTCCAGAATCTCCTCTGGTTCTTTTACGTGCACGGTGTAAAGCACTGACACGAGACCTCGGTTTAACGTCCCATCTGAAAGACTGTTAATTGTATTAGGGTCAGACGGGGGATCGAACCTGCGATCCCTGGATTACCAGTCCAAGTGTATTTGTGCAACACTGTGCTTCCCTTTATGCAGCATTAATCAAGTAAGTAAGTAAGTAAGTAAGTAAGTAAGTAAGTAAGTAAGTAAGTGAGTGAGTGAGTGAGTGAGTGAGTGAGTGAGTGAGTGAGTGAGTGAGTGAGTGAGTGAGTGAGTGAATGAGTGAGTAAGTAAGTAAGTAAGTAAGTAAGTAAGTAGTGAGTGAGTGAGTGAGTGAGTGAGTGAGTGAGTGAGTGAGTAGGAGTGAGTAAGTAAGTAAGTAAGTAAGTAAGTAAGTAAGTAAGTAAGTAAGTAAGTGAGTGAGGAGTAAGTGAGTGAGTGAGTGAGTGAGTGAGTGAGTAAGTGAGTGAGTGAGTGAGTGAGTGAGTGAAGTGAGTAAGTAAGTAGGTAAGTAAGTAAATAAGTGAGTGAGTGAGTGAATTAGAGTAGTAAGTAAGTAAATAAGTGAGTGAGGTGAGTTGGAGTAGTAAGTAAGTGAGTGAGTGAGTAAGTAAGTGAGTGAGTAAGTGAGTGAGTGAGTGAGTAAGTAAGGAGTGAGTGAGTGAGTGAGTGAGTGAGTGAGTAAGTAAATAAGTAAGTAAGTAAGTAATTAAGTGAGTGAGTGAGTGAGTGAGTGAGTGAGTGAGTGAGTGAGTGAGTGAGTAAATAAGTACTTGTTTATAATAGTGACATGTGCATATACGTAATATAGAACAAGTACATAAATAACAAGAAAAATAGCACCCGACCCAGTGTCGCCTTAGATAAAATAAAAATACAAAATTGTGAAGTTCTAACATTCTAACTTTCAAACGCATTAAAGGCTTGTATATGACAATTATATGATGAATAGAAACTTTAACAAATTTGGTCGGTCAATATGTCCCATGATGCACAACAAGTTATAAAATGCGTTTTTGTTGATATAATGCTAATGTTATGTGCGTGCAACACACCCGACAATAAGCACAGTTTGAATAGAATTTGAATTGAATTGAGTCGAGCAAAAGAAGAGAGGTACGTTTGAAATAATCTGCGTGAAATTGTCTGAAATGGTACACTACATGTAACGTTAAAAAACGCATATCCTCTATACAATATACTATTACATTTTCATTATATAACACAGAAAGGGCATGGAGGTCAGACTGTATTCGTATATGTTTACAACTACAACTACTGCCAGACACAGTGAGCCTCGTCTTACTTATAACTTGCAGTTATTGTGCAAAAATTACTTTTTTGTGTCATATAATGAAAACCTGTCATTATATAAGATTGATGGTATTTGTTTGTGTGATTGAAAGAAGTTATTTTAAACGATTTTAAAACACTGACGTGTTCCAAAATTTACTTAGGTAGCGAAAGTGGATACATTTCATGATTTAATTATAATTATTTACAAATAAACGTTGGTATTACATCTGACATAAATGTGCATTTCGTATTTTCGTATTTTTATTATGTGTATTGTCTTAGCCTAGACGGAAAGAAAAAAATTAGGCATAGGAAATGAATATTGGATGTAAATTTGCGAGCATTTACGACATATATGCAGAGAATTTTCGAAAACAACCATACGCTTTGTCAAATACACATACAGTCAAACCTGTGTTAGTGGTCACCTCTATTAAGCAGCCAACCTGTAATAAGCAGCCACTTTCCAGATTCCCAATTTGTTGCTTTACTATATAGTTGACCTCTATTAAGCAGCCACTTTCTGTGATTCCCATGGGTGGCTGCTTAAGACAGGTTTGACTGTATATGTCAAATACACATATATAGGGACGTGTGAGTTTGTGTGACACCTTTCAACACCTTCGAACAATCTATTATCTATGTGTGCGTGTGCGTGTGCGTGTGCGTGTGCGTGTGTGTGTGTGTGTGTGTGTGTGTGGTGTGTGTGTGGTGTGTGTGTGTGTGTGTGTGGTGCGTGCTGTGCGTGGGTGTTTATGTGCGTGCGTGCCTGCGTGCGTGTGCGTGCGTGTGTGTGTATGTGCGTGCGTGCGTGCGTATGTGCGTGCGTGCGTGTGTATGTGCGGCGTGTGTGCATGCGTGCGTGTGTGTGCGTGCGTGCGTGCGTGTGTGTATGTGCGTGTGTATGTGTGTGTATGTGCGTGCCTGTGTGCATGCGTGCGTGCGTGTGTCTGCACCCTTAAGAATATATGTAAGTTAATAAATGAAGCTTTCCTTTTAAGAAATTCTGTAATCTGTAAATCAGATAACTTAGATGCATGTTATAATTAAGACTTGGTACTGCACTCTAGTGCAACCTCCACATTATGTTAAATAATTTCTTTAACTATACATGCATTTAGAGTTGCGATTGTTCAAACTTCTTTGGCCTGCTCAGTGGGTGGGTAATTGAGCATTCAGCCGCATACATGGGTGGCGAGATGGTTTGCAATAAAATGATTGTTGTTTACATAATGTTTCTGAATATCGCGCTATGTTGATTGTTGGGTAATCGTGTGTTATAATCTGTATATGTGTGTCAAGAATTGTTTACCACACTAAACTATTCCGTCTTATGTCGGTATATATTATCTGTTTAACTGTCAGTAGAAAAATATGTGTCTCATTGAATTATTGAAATACTATCATGTCGCACGGTACAAATAGAAATTAAGTTCATTCTCTTTTGAAAAAATTGACTTGTCATTGCTTATCATGTGTAATTCAAAATGTATGTTTAGTTAGCATAACAAGATGCATGTAATTGTATACGTTATATAAATACAATTCTGTTCTGTTCTATCAATTTGGTCACTATACTAATAGGGCTTCCATATTAACAATATAATGTCAAAGCTCGTGTCATATGTTTTATAACCGCTATATGGTTGCTGCTAATCAAGTCACCTTTAGTTTATACAAATTTACTTTAGCTCGATTGCGAAACAAGTTATTTCAACTTATATAAATCACTCTCGAGACCTCATTCCTGATGGAATCCATCGCCACGAGGGAGAGAGAAGAGGCAACGTGGAATTTAAATGCCTTGCCTAAGGGCACAATCGTAACGGCTCCAGTGGGGCTCGAACTCCGGACCTTTCGCACCTGAAGCGAACGCGCATCCACTGCACTATCACGACTTCCACGTCACCTTTGATCTGATCATGGGTGATACCTGGTCTTCTAAACTATTTTTAACAAGTGCACGCTAGTGCCTATATTGATAATTCAGAGTCTTACCCACTCCTAGTTTTATTGCAGTTTTTTTAAATTAGGAGATTATCAACGTTCATGTAGATTTATCAGTTTTAGATTTGTACATAGTTATAGTTATAAATGATAGAGTCTATCATAAAATACTAATTGTGATATAATGTATGTGTATCTAGAAGCATTATTATAACGTCTCTTATAATTATTCCAGAATGGCAATGTATATTTTATAGTGATAATTTATTTTACACATGTCTGTAATATTATAGTATACATTGATGAGACGAAAATAAAGATATACTATTTCAGTTTTATCACATAATATTGCTTGTGTTCAGTGTAATACCAGTGTATGTTATAAGTTTATTTATCGTCGCTACCGGTTGCCCATATGAGCGACGCCTCCTGAAGAGATTAGTCATTTTAGATTTTTGGATGATAGTGCAATGATACAGACAGAGACCCATTCCAGAGTCTCATCTGGTTCTTTTACGTGCACGGTGTAAAGCACCGACACGAGACCTCGGTTTAACATCCCACCTGAAAGACTGTTAATTTTATTAGGGTCAGACATTCGTGTCAGAGGCTTGATTTTTATCGTTTTTAGAAGACGAGTTAAATCAATTCAGTAACAACTGAGTGGATACTATCAAAGGGGATTGGCACGTTGGGGATGGTGACAACTTGTCTTATTTTAGTGTCCTGGAACAAAACCACACTACATTATAAATTCATTATAAATTATAGATTATTTTGGATAGTTGATAGACTTGGTTAAGTAAAGGCCACATAATTATTTGTAAGGAAATAGTATCTACTGTTGTAAGTTCCGCCCCGATGTTAAAATACATGCACACATATTCATAAAATCTAGTTGTAACCCTTTTTCACCAGTCCTCGTTTGGATAAATATTCTATATGTATGTCACGAACATGAGACCATGTTTTGCATTATTGTGTTGAAACCATCATTTAGAAAAAGGGTGTTACAAAATGAAACTATGAATACCAATTGCAATTAGTGTTCACAATCTATACTTTGCCATATTAATTAATCATATATTTATACTTTCTTCTTGGTAGTCATCGCTAACTTTACCTGGAGCCGTTACGATTGTGCCCTTATGCAAGGCATTTAAATTCCACGTTGCCTCTTTTCTCTCCCTCGTCGGCGGTGGATTCCACCAGGAATGAGGTCTCGAGAGTGATTAATATAAGTTGAAATAACTTGTTCGTAATCGAACTATAATAAATTTGCATAAACTATGAACTAACTTTACCATTAATAACACTTTCAATCTTATTAAAGTCTGATCGAACATACTGTTTCACCTTCGACCGAGCAGATACATCGGTCCTTTTTTCTTCTGTTTTTTCTTGGTCATACATTTGTCCTGCTTTGAATGATGTAAAGGCTTAATGTTGAAATCTAGCTTGATATATTTGGTTTATTAGTCATGTTAAGGTTAGAAATTCATACAGTATAATCTTAGAGTTATGAAAACATGTACACATACCTGACATTCCAGTGACTATCAGAGTCAGCAATATTACCAACATCTTGGAAATGTCGCAAATGAAATATCCGTTGTTGAAGTCAAAGTGTTATCAGCTGCAAATTGAATGTCCCTTCTTGAAGTCTAAACTAGTGTATCAAAGTCTTATCAAAAACTGTCAATTTATACTGTCTTCTTGAGAGTCATCGCCAACTTTACCATTAATAAAACGTTCAATCGTATTAAAGTCTGATCAACAATTCTGTTTCACCTTCGACCGAACATTTGTCCTGCTTTGAATGATGTAAAAGTTTAATGTAGGCAATCTAGCTAGATCAGTAAGCAATGAGCCAACATGAATCGCATATCGTATATACTAACAGATATCTAGCTGGTGTAGCCCAGTTGACACGAATGACTAACGTATGTGATTTCATCGCTGTTATTAAAT
>CM026399.1:25867366-25899866 GCA_014843695.1 Archivesica marissinica
TGTGGTAGGCAAATAACCTGGGTGGTAGACAGTATTGTGGTAGGCAAATAACCTGGGTGGTAGACAGTATTGTGGTAGGCAAATAACCTGGGTGGTAGACAGTATTGTGGTAGGCAAATAACCTGCGTGGTAGACAGTACTGTGGTAGGCAAATAACCTGGGTGGTAGACAGTATTGTGGTAGGCAAATAACCTGGGTGGTAGACAGTATTGTGGTAGGCAAATAACCTGGGTGGTAGACAGTATTGTGGCAAGCAAATAACCTGCGTGGTAGACAGTATTGTGGTAGGCAAATAACCTGGGTGGTAGACAGTATTGTGGCAGGTAAATAACCTGCGTGGTAGACAGTATTGTGGCAGGCAAATAACCTGCGTGGTAGATAGTATTGTGGTAGGCAAATAACCTGGGTGGTAGACAGTATTGTGGTAGGCAAATAACCTGCGTGGTAGACAGTATTGTGGAAGGCAAATAACCTGCGTGGTAGACAGTATTGTGGTAGGCAAATAACCTGGGTGGTAGACAGCATTGTGGCAGGCAAATAACCTGGGTGGTAGACAGTATTGTGGTAGGCAAATAACCTGGGTGGTAGACAGTATTGTGGTAGGCAAATAACCTGGGTGGTAGACAGTACTGTGGTAGGCAAATAACCTGGGTGGTAGACAGTATTGTGGCAGGCAAATAACCTGGGTGGTAGACAGTATTGTGGTAGGCAAATAACCTGGGTGGTGGACAGTATTGTGGCAGGCAAATAACCTGGGTGGTAGACAGTATTGTGGTAGGCAAATAACATGGGTGGTAGACAGTATTGTGGTAGCAAATAACCGGGTGGTAGACAGTATTGTGGTAGGCAAATAACCTGGGTGGTAGAAAGTATTGTGGTAGGCAAATAACCTGGTGGTAGAAAGTATTGTGGTAGGCAAATAACCTGGGTGGTAGACAGTATTGTGGTAGGCAAATACCTGGGTGGTAACAGTATTGTGGTAGGCAAATAACCTGGGTGGTAGACAGTATTGTGGAAGGTAAAACCTGGGTGGTAGACAGTATTGTGGTAGGCAAAAACCTGGTGGTAGACAGTATTGTGGTAGGCAAATAACCTGGGTGGTAGACAGTATTGTGGTAGGCAAATAACCTGGGTGGTAGACAGTATTTGTGGTAGGCAAATAACCTGGGTGGTAGACAGTAGTGTGGTAGGCAAATAACCTGGGTGGTAGAGAGTATTGTGGTAGGCAAATAACCTGGGTGGTAGACAGTATGTGGTAGGCAAATAACCTGGGTGGTAGACAGTATTGTGGCAGGCAAATAACCTGGGTGGTAGACAGTATTGTGGTAGGCAAATAACCTGGGTGGTGGACAGTATTGTGGCAGGCAAATAACCTGGGTGGTAGACAGTATTGTGGTAGGCAAATAACCTGGGTGGTAGACAGTATTGTGGCAGGCAAATAACCTGGGTGGTAGACAGTATTGTGGTAGGCAAATAACCTGTGTGATTGACAGTATTGTGGCAGGCAAATAACCTGTGTGATGGACAGTATTGTGGTAGGCAAATAACCTGTGTGATGGACAGTATTGTGGCAGGCAAATAACCTGTGTGATGGACAGTATTGTGGTAGGCAAATAACCTGTGTGATGGACAGTATTGTGGCAGGCAAATAACCTGTGTGATGGACAGTATTGTGGTGGGCAAATAACCTGTGTGATGGACAGTATTGTGGTAGGCAAATAACCTGTGTGATGGACAGTATTGTGGTAGGCAAATAACCTGTGTGATGGACAGTATTGTGGTAGGCAAATAACCTGCGTGGTAGACAGTATTGTGGCAGGCAAATAACCTGCGTGGTAGACAGTATTGTGGTAGGCAAATAACCTGCGTGGTAGACAGTATTGTGGTAGGCAAATAACCTGGGTGGTAGACAGTATTGTGGCAGGCAAATAACCTGCGTGGTATATAGTATTGTGGTAGGCAAATAACCTGGGTGGTAGACAGTATTGTGGTAGGCAAATAACCTGGGTGGTAGACAGTATTGTGGCAGGCAAATAACCTGGGGGGTAGACAGTATTGTGGTAGGCAAATAACCTGTGTGGTAGACAGTATTGTGGTAGGCAAATAACCTGGGTGGTAGACATTATTGTGGTAGGCAATAACCTGGGTGGTAGACAGTATTGTGGCAGGCAAATAACCTGGGTGGTAGACAGTATTGTGGTAGGCAAATAACCTGGATGGTAGACAGTATTGTGGTAGGTAAATAACCTGGGTGGTAGACAGTATTGTGGTAGGCAAATAACCTGGGTGGTAGACAGTATTGTGGTATGCAAATAACCTGGGTGGTAGACAGTATAGTGGTAGGCAAATAACCTGGGTGGTAGACAGTATTGTGGTAGGCAAATAATCTGCGTGGTAGACAGTATTGTGGTAGGCAAATAACCTGGGTGGTAGACAGTATTGTGGTAGGCAAATAACCTGGGTGGTAGACAGTATTGTGGTAGGCAAATAACCTGGGTGGTAGACAGTATTGTGGTAGGCAAATAACCTGGGTGGTAGACAGTATTGTGGTAGGCAAATAACCTGGGTGGTAGACAGTATTGTGGTAGGCAAATAACCTGGGTGGTAGACAGTATTGTGGTAGGCAAATAACCTGCGTGGTAGACAGTATTGTGGTAGGCAAATAACCTGGGTGGTAGACAGTATTGTGGCAGGCAAATAACCTGCGTGGTAGACAGTATTGTGGTAGGCAAATAACCTGGGTGGTAGACAGTATTGTGGTATGCAAATAACCTGCGTGGTAGACAGTATTGTGGCAGGCAAATAACCTGGGTGGTAGACAGTATTGTGGTAGGCAAATAACCTGGGTGGTAGACAGTAGTGTGGTAGGCAAATAACCTGGGTCGTAGACAGTATTGTGGAAGGCAAATAACCTGGGTGGTAGACAGTAGTGTGGTAGGCAAATAACCTGGGTGGTAGACAGTATTGTGGTAGGCAAATAACCTGGTGGTAGACCGTGTTGTGGTAGGCAAATAACCTGCGTGGTAGAGTGTTGTGGTAGGCAAATACCCTCCGTGGTAGACAGTGTTGTGGTAGGCAAATAACCTGGGTGGTAGACTGTAGTGTGGTAGGCAAATAACCTGGGTGGTAGACAGTATTGTGGTAGGCAAATAACCTGTGTGGTAGACAGTGTTGTGGTAGGCAAATAACCTGCGTGGTAGACAGTGTTGTGGTAGGCAAATAACCTGCGTGGTAGACAGTGTTGTGGTAGGCAAATAACCTGGGTGGTAGACAGTAGTGTGGTAGGCAAATAACCTGGGTGGTAGAGAGTAGTGTGGTAGGCAAATAACCTGGGTGGTAGACAGTTTTGTGGTAGGCAAATAACCTGGGTGGTAGACAGTATTGTGGTAGGCAAATAACCTTGGTGGCAGACAGTATAGTGGAAGGCAAATAACCTGGGTGGTAGACAGTATTGTGGTAGGCAAATAACCTGGGTGGTAGACATTATTGTGGTAGGCAAATAACCTGGGTGGTAGACAGTATTGTGGCAGGCAAATAACCTGGGTGGTAGACAGTATTGTGGTAGGCAAATAACCTGGGTGGTAGACAGTATTGTGGTAGGCAAATAACCTGGGTGGTAGACAGTATTGTGGTAGGTAAATAACCTGGGTGGTAGACAGTATTGTGGTAGGTAAATAACCTGGGTGGTAGACAGTATTGTGGTAGGTAAATAACCTGGGTGGTAGACAGTATTGTGGTAGGTAAATAACCTGGGTGGTAGACAGTATTGTGGTAGGCAAATAACCTGGGTGGTAGACAGTATAGTGGTTGGCAAATAACCTGGGTGGTAGACAGTATTGTGGTAGGCAAATAACCTGGGTGGTAGACAGTATTGTGGTAGGCAAATAACCTGGGTGGTAGACAGTATTGTGGTAGGCAAATAACCTGGGTGGTAGACAGTATTGTGGCAGGCAAATAACCTGGGTGGTAGACAGTATTGTGGTAGGCAAATAACATGGGTGGTAGACAGTATTGTGGCAGGCAAATAACCTGGGTGGTAGACAGTATTGTGGTAGGCAAATAACCTGGGTGGTAGACAGTATTGTGGTAGGCAAATAACCTGGGTGGTAGACAGTATTGTGGTAGGCAAATAACCTGCGTGGTAGACAGTATTGTGGTAGGCAAATAACCTGTGTGGTAGACAGTATTGTGGTAGGCAAATAACCTGCGTGGTAGACAGTATTGTGGTAGGCAAATAACCTGCGTGGTAGACAATATTGTGGTAGGCAAATAACCTGCGTGGTAGACAGTATTGTGGTAGGCAAATAACCTGCGTGGTAGACAGTATTGTGACAGGCAAATAACCTGGGTGGTAGACAGTATTGTGGCAGGCAAATAACCTGGGTGGTAGACAGTATTGTGGTAGGCAAATAACCTGGGTGGTAGACAGTATTGTGGTAGGCAAATAACCTGGGTGGTAGACAGTATTGTGGCAGGCAAATAACCTGGGTGGTAGACAGTATTGTGGTAGGCAAATAACCTGGGTGGTAGACATTATTGTGGTAGGCAAATAACCTTGGTGGTAGACAGTATTGTGGTAGGCAAATAACCTGGGTGGTAGACAGTATTGTGGTAGGCAAATAACCTGCGTGGTAGACAGTATTGCGGTAGGCAATTAACCTGGGTGGTAGACAGTATTGTGGCAGGCAAATAACCTAGTTGGTAGACAGTATTGTGGTAGGCAAATAACCTGGGTGGTAGACAGTATTGTGGTAGGCAAATAACCTGGGTGGTAGACAGTATTGTGGCAGGCAAATAACCTGGGTGGTAGACAGTATTGTGGCAGGCAAATAACCTGGGTGGTAGACAGTATTGTGGTAGGCAAATAACCTGGGTGGTAGACAGTATTGTGGCAGGCAAATAACCTGGGTGGTAGACAGTATTGTGGCAGGCAAATAACCTGGGTGGTAGACAGTATTGTGGTAGGCAAATAACCTGGGTGGTAGACAGTATTGTGGCAGGCAAATAACCTGCGTGGTAGACAGTATTGTGGTAGGCAAATAACGGCAACAATAGGCTAACATTCATATCTAAGTAATAATCCAAATTATTTGCATGTATTAATCTAACAGTAACGTTCAGTAGTGATAACGAGAGCACGAGACTTATTAAAACTTAAGTCATTTACAAGAGACTCATAATACAAATACCTTAATATAAATTCTGTGACTTCACTAAATGATGGCATTCATGGAATAACTACACATATTAGCGACTATTTTGGTACGTATGTCTATGTTAAAAGTAGCTTGCGATACTCGTCGTATTTGGAACTACAAGCATGCCGATTTTACGAAATTAAACAACTTAATAAATTCAACAGATTGGTCACCTCTGAGTTGATGGAGCAACAACAATCTTTGAACACACATTTTTACGTCTAGCAAAGACATATATTCTAACTAAACGTGTGCAAATCCGACAAAACGATAAGCCCTGGTATAATTCAGTCATCCGGAAGACATCTTGTCAACATGATCGTTCAAAGCAAATTAAATTACTACCAGATCAGGAAAAATAACTGTCTCCAAAAAAATACATATCATTAAGGAATCACGTTAATAATAAGAAAAAGACATCTGTATGAACAATTCTATAATACTCTAGATTTCTCCATGAACGACTTAAGCTCTACAAATCCTAGACAATGTTGGAAATTAGTCAAAATGCTAGTCAAAGAAAATTTTAATACAGAAGAACACATCCCACCTCTCTATGGTGACAACAAATACGCAGCGGTTTCTGACGCAGATAAAACAAAGGTCCTAACTGAGTATTTCGTTTCCGTATTAACTGTAGATGACACTAATGCATACGTTCCCGAGTTTAATCAAGAAAGATATCCAGTCATTTGCCAGTTTACTATCACTGAGCAATATGTTATTGATGTTTTAGATAACTTAGCAGTAAACAAAGCAAGTGGTCCAGATGACATCAGTCACAAAATGCTAAACGACTGTTCCATATTCATATCTAAACCGCTTTGCATTTTACTTATTAATAACAGATCAATTATCTTACACCGATACCCTGCACCATGGACATTGGCAAATGTTATGCCACTCTTCAAAAATGGAGACAAATATCTACCTTTTAACTACAGGGAAATATCGTTAATAAAGCTGTGTCGGAAAAGTAATGAAACTAGTAATGTTTAAGTTTATATATAATCACCTATATTCCAATGTTCTTATATATAAGAATCAGTCAGGTTTTCTTCCTTGTCATTCCACTGCATGGTATTCTGTGACATCTATGAAGCCTTTGACCGAGTTTGGCATAAAGGTCTTTTGTTCAAAATAGAAACAAATTGAGTACCAGTTAATTTGATTAACTGGATCAAATTAACTGGATCGCAGACTATCTCCGAAATCGCTCGCAACGAGTATTTGTTGGACAAACATTTTCAAACGCCAAATTGATCACAACAGGCGTACCCCAAGGTTCAGTTCTAGGACCGCTCTTATTTCTTGTTTATGTTAATGACATTCAGTTATCAATACCACTAAACTACTCTCCGATGGCAGTCCTCTTGTTGTATCTTCTTCGGATTCAACCTTCCTAGAAACGGTTCTAAATTATGATTTAGAGTAAATATCTAGTTGGGCTAAGCAATGGTTGGTTAAGGTCAATCCCGTCAAAACTGAATTAATGTTCTTTTCACTCAGAAATAAAGCTCTTCCGTCCCTATGTTTTGATAATATTGCATTAAGTTAACCATATATATGTGCTCATAAACATTAAGGTGTTACGCTAACACGGGACGGATCATGACATACACATATAAAACTATTACTACGTCGGCTTCAAAAGTACATGGCTCGATGAGAATGCTAAAATATAAATTTAAACGTACTACGCTAAGTACTATCTACATATCTTATCTTAGACCATTACTTGAATACACATCAATAGTATGTGAGAGCGGCACTCAATATGAAATGGATACTTTAGAGAAGTACCAATATGAAGCTGCTCGCCTTCTCATATGTTTGACTCGTTCCGTTTCAATACAATATAAATTTACACTCAAGTAAATTGGCTGGGTTTCACTAGCAGATCGTAGATCTATTCAGAAACTAATACTCGTGTACAAAGAAAATACGGGCTTCTTCCAAGTTATTTACATGCTCTATTCCGGCATACTATAGGCGAGTCTAATGAGTATCCACTACGATCTAACTCTAACTATGTTACTTTGCCATGGCGTCTTGAAACCTACTCCAGATATGTTTATATCACATTCAATAAAATGATGGAATGGTCGCAATTGATCAACACGTGTTGCAATTAGACTCCAATCATTTAAGAACAAATTCAAAAATAAGTTGAATTATCCTGCAATTCCTTCTTATTATTGAACTGGGCAAATACACAGTACTGTTATCCAATCTCGTATTAGAAATCGATGCAGTAATTTGAACAACGACCTCTTCTTCAACCATGTGTGTGTATTCTCCCAATTGTTCATGCATGCACTCACGGCATTGAAAAGAACGACATGGATGAACGACCCCCTCTATTTACCAATACTCGTATATTCCATCAACTTAGTTCACACAAATTACTTGCTGGCATTGAATCATTATCCGATGAGGAGAACACAACTTTATTTAAGTACAAACATATATAAAAATACGCGTCGGTTTTTGTAGGATTGCTCTCCGATTATACTAGAGATATGTGGGTCTTAGGTTCGGGTCGTGGCGTGGTGGATTATACTAGATGTATATGGGTCTTAGGTTCGGGTCGTGGTGTGGTAGGGTGGAGCAGCGGGTGTAAGTGTTTGCTACATGTATTCATTATAGCGATTTCGTTTAGTGTATGCAATTATGTGATTTTCTTTCTTTTCTTGTCAAAATCCGTTATTTAGTTTAATTTTACACTAATGTGACGTTCTGATGCGCCAGCGAGCTGTTTTCTAATGTTATTAAAACGTATGGTCCAAACCATTTGTATTATCATGCTATGTTCTTGTACTTATGCTTTGTATATTAAAAATTATCATGCTGAATGCAATACAATATGATTATACTAATGAGACTTTAACCACTGGGAAGCGCTGAACACCGATTTGCTGATATTATATATTTATGTTGCCAGGTATGACGGGAACGGTAAAGGTGGACAGCAATGGCGACAGGGAGCCAGATTACTGGGTTTGGGACTTAGTTCCCGGCGGCACAAAATTTAAGGTTGCCATGGAAATACAGACGTCTACAGAAACTAAGGTGAGTCTAACAACATGAAAGAAACGTCGGTCACGTGTTCTCATTTTATGGAGTACATTTGCAGTTTTTTAAGAATATTTAATATTTTTTAAAGATGAAATTGATGCTTCAAAATAAGAAGTTTTGGAATTTTTAATATATCACGTCATTCCGTGACATAGAAGTCCAACACACACAGATACAACGACTAATCCGACGAATGTGTATTACTTGGAATTGTTCACGTATATATTATGAAAGGCATACACTAGTTATTCTTTTACAGAACATTCGTCAACTACAACAAATTGTTTGGGAAACAGCGGATGGCAATGCACCAGTGTCTATTCCAGTGTGTGGCTTCTACAATGAATATTGTCAGCCTGTGAAATCGGGTATGTATATAATCAAGATAGATATTGATGTTCGCCTGGAAACAGTATATATACAACAACCCCGCCTGGAAACAGTATATACAACAACCCCGCCTGGAAACAGTATATACAACAACCCCGCCTGGAAACAGTATATATACAACAACCCCGTCTGGAAACAGTATATACAACAACCCCGCCTGGAAACAGTATATATACAACAACCCCGCCTGGAAACAGTATATACAACAACCCCGTCTGGAAACAGTATATACAACAACCCCGCCTGGAAACAGTATATATACAACAACCCCGTCTGGAAACAGTATATACAACAACCCCGTCTGGAAACAGTATATACAACAACCCCGTCTGGAAACAGTATATACAACAACCCCGCCTGGAAACAGTATATACATTAACCCCGCCTGGAAGCAGTATATACAACAACCCCGCCTGGAAAAAGTATATACAACAACCCCGCCTGGAAACAGTATATATACAACAACCCCGCCTGGAAACAGTATATACAACAACCCCGCCTGGAAACAGTATATACATTAACCCCGCCTGGAAACAGTATATACAACAACACCGCCTGGAAAAAGTATATACAACAACCCCGCCTGGAAACAGTATATACAATAACCCTGCCTGGAAACAGTATATACAACAACCCCGCCTGGAAACAGTATATACAATAACCCCGCCTGGAAACAGTATATATACAACCCCGCCTGGAAACAGTATATACAACAACCCCGCCTGGAATCAGTATATACAATAACCCCGCCTGTAAACAGTATATACAACAACCCCGCCTGGAAACAGACGGTAAGCGGCGATTAATAATGCTTCGCCTTATCCGTTGTTCCGGAGTTTGTCCATTGATATATATGCGAAATTATTGTCGCTCCATTTCAAGACATCACATTACTGTTTAGAATTGATGACTAGCAACCTTGAATCAGCATTCGAAATAATCTGTCGAGTTTCGCGCATTGGTGACCACGTACATATGTACACTCGCTAAGTGAATCGTGAAAATATGATAAGCAACTTACGTGCCATGTGACGCATGAGCTCCAGCACTGACCCACGCCAGTTGAGAGTAAATCTCAGAATCAACCAATGAAATCACTTGAGTATGAGATGGTGAACAGTTTTATAACCTCCGACCCAAAACAAGATATATGTTCTTAGTATTCCTATTCATATACAATGCACTTTGTTCCGGTTGTTGTTAGAGGTTGAGGGAGAGGGGATTCTGAACTACAGACGGCATTCTGAACATTTAATGAAAAGCTGACAGCAAGCTCCGTTAACTATGTGCACGCTAGCGGTGAAAATAATAATCTAATACCGGTATTTCATGGCATTTCATTAGAACTGCGTCGTAATGACACAATTCTAATGAAATTCCATGACATATTTCCAAAGTTTTCAGTTACAAATATGAAACACACATTAAAGAATTGTCGTCTACTTGTGTGAGTGTGTTTTACGTTTATTTATCGTCGCTACCGGTTGCCCATATGAGCGACGCCTCCTGAAGAGATTAGTCATTTTAAATGTTGGAGGATAATGCATGATACAGACAGAGATCCATTCCAGAGTCTCCTCTGGTTCTTTTACGTGCACGGTGTAAAGCACCGACACGAGACATCGGTTTAACGTCCCATCTGAAAGACTTAATTTTATTAGGGTCAGACGGGGGATCGAACCTGCGATCCCTGGATTACCAGTCCAGTGTGTTAACCACTGGACTATATATCCGTCTTAAGTAGATATCGTCTACTTAAAACTATTTGAATTATTTATAGCCTATATGTTAACCAGCATGCAATGCGTTAAATTGATGCAATCCATAGTAGCATTATCATTTGATTTCAGATTCTACTTTGATCGTATCAATAGTAACTGTAACACTGGTCGTATGTGCGATGGCGATGTCGACGGCTGGGTATATGTTTTATAGGTAATGTGGTCGTGCACTAATATGTTAAAGACATGCTCGAGATTGGGGGGGGGGGGTATGAAAAATGAGAAAATGTATGAATTTCAGTTAATCCTATACATTGTACAAAGAAGTAACAGTATTATTTTGTCAGCGCATGTTTGTTTGGGGAGATTTGAAAGTAGATCGAGTGTGTCTTTAAAACAGTACTGTTGTATGGGTGACATGAGGATGACCGTTGCTTTGTCATGAAATCTCACAGAATATAATGCGTTCCCACATAATTTGCATTGACACAATTTTTGTTCAAGAAACACTGAGTGTGTATCGTTATGTTGTGTAAATACTCGGGTAGCTGACAGTGTGTTCACTGTAATGTACTTTACATGGCTTTACATGTATATCAATGTTATTTTAAAAATGAAATACAGAAATGCATGAACATACAATGCATGCAGTCTAGACAGCCACGTGCCGCCCCCCCCCCCCATTGCCACATGTGTACAATGTAACGTAATGTTATTGTCTCAGGAAATCCAAGTTTGAGCGTGATCTACAGCTGCAACTATGGAGAGTCGACCATCATGATATCCAGCTAACGAAATCGAGGCTTGTCGGCAGTATCAGTCTGGTTAGTATTTGTAACGTCTGTACCCGCCGGGCCTTCCACCACCAATAATAGCTGGAGAGTCGCCCTAGACCTAAGCTGTTGGTACAACTTTAAAACCTAATTCAAACAAACAGTGGACGTCGTGATAGCGCAATAGTAGCGTATTCGTTTCTGGTGTGAGAGGCCCGGAGTTCGCGCAAAGATGCAGTGTGTAACGTTATGTTGTGTAAATACTCGGGTAACCGACTCTAAAAACGTGTGTGTGTTTTACGTTTATTTATCGTCGCTACCGATTGCCCATTTTTAGTCATTTTAGATTGTTGGAGGTTGGTGCAATGATACAGACAGAGACCCGTTCCAGAGTCTCCTCTAGTTCATTTACGTGCACGGTGTACAGCACCGACACGAGACCTCGGTTTAAAGTCCCATCTGAAAGACTGTTAATTTTATTAGGGTCAGACTGGGGATCGAACCTGCGATTCCTGGATTACCAGTCTAGCGTGTTACTACTGGACTACAGATCCGTATTGTATCTCAGCGATTCATGTATAATGTGTTTATTGTTTTAGTTTAAACATATTTTATTTCCCAATCTTATACAGTTTAAACAATGCATACATATCAAAATACAGAAAAAAAGGATTAGAATGAAAGATTGTTTCTATAATCAATATTAATAATATTATTGGAATATCGTGCTATCATTTATTGTTTTTGTGAATGGATTATGTTGTTGCAAACCTGCACAACTAAGAATAGAAAGAAACTTGAAAAGTAGATCACTTGTGACACAATTATCAACGTATTATGACTGTCCGATTAATGCTGTGGTTAACACGTCGCCGGGAAGTCCCACATCCAGTATTCGGGCTCCCTGTCGCCATTGCTGTCCACCTTTACGTTTCCCGTCATGCTGGCAACATAAATCTATAATATCAGCAAATCGGTGTTCAGCGCTTTCCAGTGATGTGATAAGGCGGTCGCCAAATCGGACAGGTAGGTTTTCTCCGGGCACTCCATTTCTTCCCACATGAATGACCATTTGAGAATACGCTTACATGACTGCCAATGATAGTGATTAATATACGTTGTAAAAGTTTGCTTCTCAATCGCTGTAACTTAATATATAGTTTGAATATACCATGATGCTGCCGACCCGGCTTATTGTCGTCGTGTGTGTGGGTCTACGGTTCTGTGTAGTAGTGTATGTAGTTGGGGAAACTCGCTTGGCGTGAGGTACCGTAGCGGGTCGGGCTATAATTAAAAGATCCAATTCACAATTTAAATTTTACGAAAAGTTTAAACATGAAATAGATTAATGAAACATGTATACAGTATATAACCAGTAAAACTTTCATAGGAAATAAGATATAAGCTGCAAGAACTAATACTTATATTCATGCATAATTGTATATTATCAGTTTATTAGGTTATTGGTCTGTTCTTTGCACCACCTGCTATATAAAGCTTTGAAGTGTGGAACAGAATGTGCTGTTTTGATGTGATAAGGGAGGGAATTCCACAAGTGTGACACTAAATATAAGAATGATTTCCTAAAAAGTAAATAGTTGGCTTAGGAGGGTAACGTTGGATGATAGCATGTCACGTTACTTTACGGTACGGTATGGTATGTATATATACATATGTATATTCATGTGTATATTTATATCGCATTATATATACTGTAAATGTGCGTATTGTATAATGTAAATATTTACTGTTGTGCTCTCCTATAATTAGAGGAAATAAAAGTTATTATATAGTTTGAAGGAACGTCATAGGTAAGATTTGAAAACAATAATATTTTTTAAAATGTTCTTTATATGACAGCATCTCTATTTCTAATCATTTCCACCTTAGACTATTATATCTGGATGTGAGGCAGTACGCTCTATACACCATACAATACCGTGCACGTTTACACTGAGCGTTACTGTTTCGCTACAAATTTTACACTTATGGATTTTACTCTCATGAGTGAAGAAAATAATCCTTCACACATTGCACTAGTTTACCCAATATTTCGCACATTTTTTATACCAATTTTGCCTATATTTGATTTCTAAACGGATATAAATTTTACCTCTAAGGCAAGTGCACAGCTCGTTTTGGTGTCAGTATATGTTACCACATAATGAGGATTTTAATGGCAAACAAATTAAATATTGATTTTTTTTTATTAGCCTACCAGTGAATGAGAGTTCATTTCAGAAGTTATTAAATCCTCTGAAATTCTAATGACCTGCTTCTATGATATTTAATGACACGTATTAAATATCGTCTATTCATCCTGATTAGCAATGAATAACGATCTCGGTGCCATTTCAGCCGTCTTAGACACGTTTCAAGTGTATTGGCATTATCAGAAATACATTGCCTTTGGCCATTTACATAAGTATAAACTATGGTTAAAGACATACACAAATACATAAATTCATACATGCATACACATTTTAAGAAACCGTGATATTATCTAGGGTCTATTTTCTTAAAAGCATAGATTCCTTTATATACTTAGATATTTTTAACAATTCTATTTTATTCTTAGATGACATATTATTGAATTTCTGTACACACGGCCACGATATATTACCAAGGTATTTAGTTCATAAACGTGTGTATCTCGTACAACATAGCAAAACGTGATACTCCGATTCAACCGACTTTTGGTTACATAGTCTACATAATCGATATTTTCTTTTTATAGCACTATATCTACCAAATTCAATTTCTAGAGTGTGTGAGCATAATCTTAAGCGTGTGATACACTTTCGCAAGTCATCACTAACAATCGTATCAATATATTCTTCAAATATAAATTCATTTTTAAATTTACAATAATAGTCTAATTTTGTCATTGTGCTTATGTATTTCAGCCGTCTTTGACGTTCTACTGTGTAAATGACAAGTCGTAATCTCAATGCATAATTAATTATATGCATAGGATATAAGCCGAAAACGATCAAATACGTATAATATTGCACTGAGTGAGGCGCATAGCGCCAAAGACAGTACCAGTATGTTACATATTGGATCTGTTTGAGGCTTATATTTTACTTAAAGCACACACTTAACAAGATCATGCTAATTCAAATTATTAATTTCGTACATGTACGCGTAGGATTTAGTATAACAATCTGCCTTTTGAAAGCAGTCCAATATTAATAATAATGGACTGCAAATACAAAGATATGACGTCACGACAGTGTTTTAACTATGAAAATATGTGTGCATTTTGGTTTTAGTAATCGTCGCTACTGGTTGCCCACATGAGCGACACATTCATCCTTAAAGCGACACTACATCAGTGAAAACGCAAATGTCTGCAGAATGTAATTTCCTATTATATGGTATAATTGTTTTCCAAATATTTTCCTCAAAAACGGAGTATTTCCACAAATAAACAAACTTCGTATACGCGGGTTGTTGACATAGCAAAATAATGTACATAGGGTCGACATACATGCGTAATACAAAGCGTTTATCATGTTATGCTACATATTTACCGTGATATCTCACATGAGTGCCAGTGCATATTTATTTGTAGACTAATCTTAATTGCATTATCTCTAAACGAAAGTATCGCGTGTTTTATATTGACTTCAATAACAACAAACGTCAATTCAGGAGCCTGAATGACCGTTATATGAAATCCTACTTTCACTTTTGAAATTTTGTATATCACAAAAACACTGTTAAATTGATTCAATATTAGTGTTCGATGTATTCAGAAGAATTTGTAGTAGCAATGCATTAATTGTATATGCTGGGAAAATGCATTTTATTTGTTTTTTTCGATGTAATGTCCCTTTAAGAGATTCGTTAGTAGCTATAGATGGAACGTAATACATATATCTATGATTAAAGACTTATAGTCGAGTTAATTCCAGTACGGGGGAATTTGAAAATATATTTTGCAATCAAGAACCGTAATCAACCTAACGATTAATAAGGCGAATAAGGTGAATAAAACAAGTTTTCGAGCTATGAGTGTGTTTTACGTTTATTTATCGTCGCTACCGGTTACCCATATGAGCGACGCTTCCTGAAGAGATTAGTCATTTTAGATTTTTGGAGGATTGTGCAATGATACAGACAGATACCCATTCCAGAGTCTCCTCTGGTTCTTTTACGTGCACGAGACCTCGGTTTAAAGTCGCATCTGAAAGACTGTTAATTGTATTAGGGTCATACGGGGGATCGAACCTGCGATCCCTGGATTACCAGTCCATCGTGTTACCACTGGACTACAGATCCGTTCTGGGGCGTATGACTTAATTAATTAATTAATTAATAATTAGTAAGTATGTAATTGTTTATTATAGTGACATGTGCATATACGTAATATAGAACAACAAGTACATAAATAACAAGAAAAATAGCACCCGACCCTGTGGGTCTATAAGTCACCTTAATTAATTGTTAATTTCGACGCTCAGAACTACACATCATGTTTTATTCGTCTATAAATAACGTGAATACAAATATTATTTCGATTATAACATGACCTTCTTCGTGTGTCGTCTCAACCCACACATCGATGTTCTTGGTGGACTTGATGACAAACCAACACTATCCTCGGAGCCAACATGGGAGCATCGTTGTCAGGATTGAACCCTGTCATTTAATTCAGTTATGTACTTTATATTATTCGAAGTGACTCGGTTATCATTCCTTGATGACTATCGTTTATTCTATATGTGTGTTTATTCTGTATAGCTAACGGAATGTCATTATAGAAATTTATAGAAATTTAACTGGATGTCATTATAGACAGTTAACTCTCAGTGACTCATTTACTCATGAGCATTGTGATTTCGTGTGAAGATTATCTTCCACCCAATACAATCGTCATAGTGTATTTCGTTTAACTAATATTACTTTGTTGTGTCATCGCATTAATGAAAATATTTATCTTTCATTGTACACTAAGCTTATTAATATTGTACATGAGTATTATGATCAAGCTTTGCCGGCCCATCCTGTTACAATGGTGTCAGAAGTGGGGTTATCAAGTCAACAGACACAATACTTAATTGAATGTGTCTCGTTGGTTATTGTGATCACGCTTTGCCGGCCCATCCTGTTACAATCGTGTCAGAAGTGGAACAGACACAATAATTAATTGATTGTGTCTCGTTGGTTATTGCGATCAAGCTTTGCCGGCCCATCCTGTTACAATCGTGTCAGAAGTGGGATTATCAAGTCAACAGACACAATAATTAATTGATTGTGTCTAGTTGGTTATTGTGATCACGCTTTGTCGGCCCATCCTGTTACAATGACCTGTGGTAGATCCGTCGTTCTACGAAGCGTGTCAGTCCGTGCCTTCAATACTGTTCGGAGGGACACCCTGGATCTTCCTCCACCAATAATAGCTGGAGAGTCAACCTAAGCTGTTCTGACCTCGACTTTAATCACAAAAACAAAAACTCACATTCATGAGCAATGGAAATTAACAGTAATAGCCTAGTCATAACTATCGCCACATTATTGCGTTGGATGTTTATTCCGTGATATATTAGTCGATCAAACACTGAAAAAATCAAATATCCACTATATTTGCAGTATATAAAACTAGATATATAAGGTAATTTTGCTCGCCCATATGGTTTACCGGCGGCGAGGGTAAATAAACTGAATCATCAATAAGATTTTTTTTATTAATATAGAAATGCATGAGACATCATTCAGAGTCAATTAAAACATGACCACATTGATATTAATACCATGAAATAGGCATTGCATATCAACGGGGAAAGCCAAAACACGATGATATACATTATACAAGGAATATGACTACATCCCTGCGATATCCGCGATGGTTAAACAGCTAGCATAGAGGAAGATTAAGTGGATAGTTTTGTGTTTCAATGTATGATCGAATTATATTTCACAGAATGAACATTGAAAGCATTAATTTATATCACTAGTCACTATCGCTTTCTATATAATTATGTTCATAAATGAAATATTATGCGATCATTCAAGTACACAAAGATTTAAATGCGTTGGGTGGGTTCATTGTCGATAATACAAGTAAAAATTGTTGTCCGTCTGTAGACCGGTGTGATTAACTATTCTAATTTGGGATGTCATTCCTGTTGTCCGTCTGTAGACCGGTGTGATTAACTATTCTAATTTGGGATGTCATTCCTGTTGTCCGTCTGTAGACCGGTGTGATTAACTATTCTAATTTATTACTAGTCACGTATTAGTGGGGGTATGCGGTACGGTTAGGTGTAAATGTGTAGTAGTAGTACGTTTATTTATCCTCCCCGCCGGCGAACCTTGTGGACGAGCAATTGGGCAGGAATATAAGCACTATATATAGGTCTCTTTGGTAAAAATGTAATAAATTAACAGTCTTTTAGATGAAATTTTAAACCCGAGGTCTCGTGTCGGTGCTTTACACCGTGCATGTAAACGAACCAGAGGAGACTCTGGAATGGGTCTCTGTCTGTATCATTGCACTATCCTCCAACACTCTCAAAACATGACTAATCTCTTCAGGAGGCGTCGCTCATATGGGCAACCGGTAGCGACGATAAATAAACGTAAAACACACGCGCACACACGCACGCACATGTCCCCATAGTACCGAATACATCTGAATACATAGTATGCAATACATCTGTCGCCATAGTACCGAATAGTCCGAATACATCTGTCTCAATTTGCATCGGAGCAACACCTAAATGTACTGAAATGTGTTCTGTGCTACAATGGCAAAACCCTTCGCTAATTTTGTAAGAACTTGTGGCCCGACCCATTTTTGCTTTCTGTGCATACTTATATTGTATGTAGATTCTGTGTCATAATAGAGCCAAATGAAATATGATTAAACTAATCTATGCTACAATCATTCTACAATATTCATCTGTTTTAAATTCATGTAAATAATGAGTTTGCGTTTTTCAGCTATCAATCCCCACCTTGTCGGAATCGAAGGTTGATGGTTCTTCAAACGTGACCGAGAATCTGCAGCTCTTCTCGCAGATAGGGTTTTATAAAGGTGCGCTTGTTGCTGTAAAGAAAATCGATGGACGACGTATTTCCCTAACAAGATCTGACATGCTTGAACTTAAAGCGGTAAGTATATACTAAACCTCACACTATCTGACATGCTTGAACTTAAAGCGGTAAGTATATACTAAACCTCACAAGATCTGACATGCTTGAACTTAAAGCGGTAAGTATATACTAAATCTCACAAGATCTGACATGCTTGAACTTAAAGCGGTAAGTATATCCTAAACCTCACACTATATGACATGCTTGAACTTAAAGCGGTAAGTATATACTAAACCTCACAAGATCTGACATGCTTGTACTTAAAGCGGTAAGTATATACTAAACCTCACAAGATCTGACATGCTTGTACTTAAAGCGGTAAGTATATACTAAACCTCACAATATATGACATGCTTGAACTTAAAGCAGTACGTATATACTAAACCTCACACGATCTGACATGCTGGAACTTAAAGCGGTAAGTATATACTAAACCTCACAAGATCTGACATGCTTGTACTTAAAGCGGTAAGTATATACTAAACCTCACAATATATGACATGCTTGAACTTAAAGCAGTACGTATATACTAAACCTCACACGATCTGACATGCTGGAACTTAAAGCGGTAAGTATATACTAAACCTCACAAGATCTGACATGCTTGTACTTAAAGCGGTAAGTATATACTAAACCTCACAATATATGACATGCTTGAACTTAAAGCAGTACGTATATACTAAACCTCACACGATCTGACATGCTGGAACGTAAAGTGGTAAGTATATACTAAACCTAACAAGATCTGACATGCTGGAACGTAAATGGTAAGTATATACTTTTCGTTATATTTTAGAAAATCTAAGACCATCACAATAAGTACAGAGTAAAATAAAATAGGTATATGGGCATTTTAAATGCAGGCTACACCGTCTTATTAAGCTGCTTAGTATACATTCCCACACAGCGAAAGCAAAATGTACAATCAAGATATAAATGAAATAGATACAATACGTTGAATATCTGAAGGAACATCGATGGAAACTGTATCCATATTAGCGAATACATATGTCTCCATAGTAGCGAATACATATGTCTCCATAGTAACGAATACATATGTATCCATAGTAGCGAATACACCTGTCTCCATAGTAGCGAATATACCTGTCTCCATAGTACCGAATACACATATCTCCATAGTAACAAATACATCTGTCTCCATAGTACCGAATAGATATGTCTCCATAGTACCGAATACATACGTCTCCATAGTGCCGAAATACCTGTCTCCATAGTACCGGATACATCTGTCTCCATAGTACCGAATACATCTGTCTCCATATTACCGAATACATACGTCTCCATAGTACCGAATACACATGTCTCCATAGTACCGAATACACCTGTCTCCATAGTACCGCAAACATGTGTCTCCATAGTACCGAATACACCTGTCTCCATAGTACCGACTACATCTGTCTCCATAGTACCGAATACATCTGTCTCCATAGTACAGAATACATATGTCTCCATAGTACCGAATACATATGTCTCCATAGTACCGAATACATCTGTCTCCATAGTACCGAATATACCTGTCTCCATAGTACCGAATACATCTGTCTCCATAGTACAGAATACATATGTCTCCATAGTACCGAATACATATGTCTCCATAGTACCGAATACATCTGTCTCCATAGTACCGAATATACCTGTCTCCATAGTACCGAATACATCTGTCTCCATAGTACAGAATACATATGTCTCCATAGTACCGAATACATATGTCTCCATAGTACCGAATACATCTGTCTCCATAGTACCGAATATACCTGTCTCCATAGTACCGAATACATCTGTCTCCATAGTACAGAATACATATGTCTCCATAGTACCGAATACATATGTCTCCATAGTACCGAATACATCTGTCTCCATAGTACCGAATATACCTGTCTCTATAGTACCGAATATACCTGTCTCCATAGTACCGAATACATCTGTCTCCATAGTACCGAATATACATGTCTCCATAGTAACGAATACATCTGTCTCCATAGTACAGAATACATACGTCTCCATAGTACCGAATACATACGTCTCCATAGTACCGAATACATATGTCTCCATAGTACAGAATACATACGTCTCCATAGTACCGAATACATATGTCTCCATAGTACCGAATATATATGTCTCCATAGTACCGAATACATACGTCTCCATAGTACCGCAATCATATGTCTCCATAGTACCGAATACACCTATCTCCATAGTACCGAATACATCTGTCTCCATAGTACCGCAAACATATGTCTCCATAGTACCGAATACATCTGTCTCCATAGTACCGCAAACATATGTCTCCACAGTACCGGATACACCTGTCTCCATAGTACCGAATACACCTGTCTCCATAGTACCGACTAAACATGTCTCCATAGTACCGAATATACCTGTCTCTATAGTACCGAATATACCTGTCTCCATAGTACCGAATACACCTGTCTCCATAGTACCGAATACATATGTCTCCATAGTACCGAATAAACCTGTCTCCATAGTACCGAATATACCTGTCTCCATAGTACCGAATACATCTGTCTCCATAGTACCGAATATATATGTCTCCATAGTACCGAATACATACGTCTCCATAGTACCGAATATACCTGTATCCATAGTACCGAATACACCTGTCTCCATAGTACCGAATACATCTGTCTCCATAGTACAGAATACATATGTCTCCATAGTACCGAATACGTATGTCTCCATAGTAACGAATACATCTGTCTCCATAGTACAGAATACATACGTCTCCATAGTACCGAATACATGTCTCCATAGTACCGAATATATATATCTCCATAGTACCGAATACATACGTCTCCATAGTACCGCAATCATATGTCTCCATAGTACCGAATACACATATCTCCATAGTACCGAATACATATGTCTCCATAGTACCGCAAACATATGTCTCCATAGTACCGAATATATCTGTCTCCATAGTACCGAATACATCTGTCTCCATAGTACCGCAAACATATGTCTCCATAGTACCGAATACATCTGTCTCCATAGTACAGAATACATACGTCTCCATAGTACCGCAATCATATGTCTCCATAGTACCGGATACACCTATCTCCATAGTACCGAATACATCTGTCTCCATAGTACCGCAAACATATGTCTCCATAGTACCGAATACACCTGTCTCCATAGTACCGAATACACCTGTCTCCATAGTACCGAATACACCTGTCTCCATAGTACCGAATACACCTGTCTCCATAGTACCGGATACACGTGTCTCCATAGTACCGAATACATCTGTCTCAATAGTACCGAATATACCTGTCTCCATAGTACCGAATACACCTGTCTCCATAGAACCGAATACAGCTGTCTCCATAGTACCGAATATACCTGTCTCCATTGTACCGAATACACCTGTCTCAATAGAACCGAATACAGCTGTCTCCATAGTACCGAATATACCTGTCTCCATAGTACCGAATACAACTGACTCCATAGTACCGAATACATATGTCTCCATAGTACAGAATACATACGTCTCCATATTACCGAATATATATGTCTCCATCGTACCGAATACATACGTCTCCATAGTACCGCAATCATATGTCTCCATAGTACCGAATACACCTATCTCCATAGTACAGAATACATACGTCTCCATAGTACCGAATACATACGTCTCCATAGTACCGAATACATGTGTCTCCATAGTACAGAATACATACGTCTCCATAGTACCGAATACATATGTCTCCATAGTACCGAATATATATGTCTCCATAGTACCGAATACATACGTCTCCATAATACCGCAATCATATGTCTCCATAGTACCGAATACACCTATCTCCATAGTACCGAATACATCTGTCTCCATAGTACCGCAACATATGTCTCCATAGTACCGAATACATCTGTCTCCATAGTACCGCAAACATATGTCTCCACAGTACCGGATACACCTGTCTCCATAGTACCGAATACACCTGTCTCCATAGTACCGAATACACATGTCTCCATAGTACCGAATATACCTGTCTCTATAGTACCGAATATACCTGTCTCCATAGTACCGAATACACCTGTCTCCATAGTACCGAATACACATGTCTCCATAGTACCGAATATACCTGTCTCCATAGTACCGAATATACCTGTCTCCATAGTACCGAATATACCTGTCTCTATAGTACCGAATATACCTGTCTCCATAGTACCGAATATACCTGTATCCATAGTACCGAATGCATCTGTCTCCATAGTACAGAATACATATGTCTCCATAGTACCGAATACGTCTGTCTCCATAGTAACGAATACATCTGTCTCCATAGTACAGAATACATACGTCTCCATAGTACCGAATACATGTCTCCATAGTACCGAATATATATGTCTCCATAGTACCGAATACATACGTCTCCATAGTACCGCAATCATATGTCTCCATAGTACCGAATACACCTATCTCCATAGTACCGAATACATATGTCTCCATAGTACCGCAAACATATGTCTCCATAGTACCGAATATATCTGTCTCCATAGTACCGAATACACATGTCTCCATAGTACCGAATATACCTGTCTCTATAGTACCGAATACATCTGTCTCAATAGTACCGAATATACCTGTCTCCATAGTACCGAATACACCTGTCTCCATAGAACCGAATACATATGTCTCCATAGTACCGAATATACCTGTCTCCATAGTACCGAATACATATGTCTCCATAGTACCGAATACACCTGACTCCATAGTACCGAATACATCTGTCTCCATAGTACCGCAAACATATGTCTCCATAGTACCGAATACATCTGTCTCCATAGTACAGAATACATACGTCTCCATAGTACCGCAATCATATGTCTCCATAGTACCGGATACACCTATCTCCATAGTACCGAATACATCTGTCTCCATAGTACCGCAAACATATGTCTCCATAGTACCGAATACACCTGTCTCCATAGTACCGGATACACCTGTCTCCATAGTACCGAATACACCTGTCTCCATAGTACCGGATACAACTGTCTCCATAGTACCGAATATACCTGTCTCCATTGTACCGAATACACCTGTCTCAATAGAACCGAATACAGCTGTCTCCATAGTACCGAATATACCTGTCTCCATAGTACCGAATACACCTGACTCCATAGTACCGAATACATCTGTCTCCATAGTACAGAATACATACGTCTCCATAGTACCGAATATATATGTCTCCATCGTACCGAATACATACGTCTCCATAGTACCGCAATCATATGTCTCCATAGTACCGAATACACCTATCTCCATAGTACCGAATACATATGTCTCCATAGTACCGCAAACATATGTCTCCATAGTACCGAATACATATGTCTCCATAGTACCGAATACATACGTCTCCATAGTACCGACTATATATGTCTCCATCGTACCGAATACATACGTCTCCATAGTACCGCAATCATATGTCTCCATAGTACCGAATACACCTATCTCCATAGTACCGAATACATATGTCTCCATAGTACCGCAAACATATGTCTCCATAGTACCGAATACATCTGTCTCCATAGTACCGCAAACATATGTCTCCATAGTACCGAATACACATATCTCCATAGTAACGAATACATCTGTCTCCATAGTACCGAATAGATATGTCTCCATAGTACCGAATACATACGTCTCCATTTCTAACCTATTCTGATGACGAGATGAACATCGGATGACGATAAAATATTGGGGGTTTTCTCAAGTTTATTGTAAAATATAAAATTAATGCATGGCTGTAGCAAGGGGTTATTTATTTTGTGAGGCGTACACTATAATGTGAACTGTACATTACTGTCCTTTGTAGTTGGTATGACTGTGTAGGATTTCTATATGGACTGTTGCCTTCTATTTATCTGGGTTAGCCATGCCAGTAAAATGAAAACCCCATACATCCAAGCCAACTTGTAACGACAATAATTCAAAGAAAAGAAATCGGATATAGCCATACTATTTTATTTTATTTCTTAAAGAATCAGTTCCATTTGCTTGCACAACACACAACGAAACACATATGGACACCGTTTGGGACAACATATTTCTGGGGTTTCTCCACACAGTACCAACACATCTATAACATTTGATATCTGCCATAGCATGCTCTACGTGTACTCTGTATTTTGTGATATATCTATTTAGTTTACGACACTTTTGTCTTTCTCCTGGCTGCTTTCGAGGTATATGCGTTCATAACTTAATCGCGATTAGGGTCGATTTTTGTCGCCTAAAATAAGCAAATCGTCTGGAAAATGTAAGTCTGGTCCAACCTGTTTCATCAAGCCGTATTGTTGGACATCGTCAAGATGACCTAGATATCCACTCTCGATGTGTCGATGCACATCAACAACCACCTGTGAGTGCACACAATGATAGTTACGGTGCCCCGACTAATACCGTTATTGTGGTTCCATTTCTTGTCGATACATTTGATGGGACGTTCGATCTATGACAACCACAACCATGTGCAGTTTGGCCCATGCACTCTCCATAGCCATTCAACCACTGTCGGCCAAACAACAAAATGCCTTAGCTTGTCATAAATCAGTGGGATAATATGTCTGACTTCAAGACTCACAGTGCCAACACTTACACCAAACATAGTGGCCAACACATGGTATGTTGGATATGTTCTTGCCCAAATCCTAAACAATAATGTTCTGTTCCTTGCTGACAGCAAGACGGTAGTCTAAAGGATATAAATATAATTTACACATCCCCAATCATGATAACCAGCCGGTGCCAGTACAGGATGATAACCAGCCCGTGCCAGTACAGGGTGATAACCAGCCCGCGCCAGTACAGGATGATAACCAGCCCGTGCCAGTACAGGGTGATAACCAGCCCGCGCCAGTACAGGTTGATAACCAGCCCGCGCCAGTACAGGATGATAACCAGCCCGTGCCAGTACAGGGTGATAACCAGCCCGCGCCAGTACAGGATGATAACCAGCCCGCGCCAGTACAGGATGATAACCAGCCCGCGCCAGTACAGGATGATAACCAGCCCGCGCCAGTACAGGATGATAACCAGCCCCCACCAGTACAGAATGATAACCAACCCGCGCCAGTACAGGGTGATAACCAGCCCGTGCCAGTACAGGATGATAACCAGCCCGTGCCAGTACAGTATGATAACCAGCCCGCGCCAGAACAGGATGATAGACAGCCAAGAGCAGACGGCCGTGCCCCACGGAGGGCGGGTAACCAGGTCGCCCGTGCTCCTTAAAGAGCGGCTGGTCGTCGTGCTACTGCCGCCGGAGATCGTCGCGACAACATCGCTGCGAATCTAAGTTCCGACGATGAGCAAGTCGAGTCCCCGTGTCGTCGGTGACGACTGGCGGATCTAATCCGCGAGAACAACGAATTGCACAATGATTTTATGAGAAACACATTACACTACTACAAGATTATTGATTGGATTAGAATTGAATAAAAATAAATGCGACACCTGCTTATTGATTTATAGTTTATTTGAAAGAAACCAGTGTTTATTTTGGCTATGCCTAAACGCTTATTAAATGTATATTTTGAGATAACCCCTAAACAGGTGAGTGCGTCCTTAATCCGGTGTACATCTCATCATCAGAATAGGTTAGAAATGCCTAGTACCGAATACACCTATCTCCATAGTACCGAACACATACGTCTCCATAGTACCGAATACGTCTGTCTCCATAGTACCGAATACATTGGTCGCCATATTACCGAATACATACGTCTTCACAGTATAGAATACATCTGTCTCCATAGTACCGAATACATCTGTCTCCAGAATACCGAATACATCTGTCTCCAGAATACCGAATACATCTGTCTCCATAGTACGGAATACATCTGTCTCCAGAATACCGAATACGTCTGTCTCCATAGTACGGAATACATCTGTCTCCAGAATATCGAATACATCTGTCTCCATAGTACGGAATACATCTGTCTCCAGAATACCGAATACATCTGTCTCCATAGTACGGAATACATCTGTCTCCATAGTACGGAATACATCTGTCTCCAGAATATCGAATACATCTGTCTCCATAGTACGGAATACATCTGTCTCCAGAATACCGAATACATCTGTCTCCATAGTACGGAATACATCTGTCTCCATAGTACGGAATACATCTGTCTCCAGAATATCGAATACATCTGTCTCCATAGTACGGAATACATCTGTCTCCAGAATACCGAATACATCTGTCTCCATAGTACGGAATACATCTGTCTCCATAGTACGGAATACATCTGTCTCCAGAATATCGAATACATCTGTCTCCATAGTACGGAATACATCTGTCTCCAGAATACCGAATACATCTGTCTCCATAGTACGGAATACATCTGTCTCCAGAATACCGAATACGTCTGTCTCCATAGTACGGAATACATATGTCGCCGTAGTAAAATAATATAATACAATAATTTATTTAAAAACGCAATTTGTTTTACTAAATTTGCATTTACACACCATAGACTGACAGTACACTGCTCACCGCTAACCTCACCCACATCAGTTCATTACCACATTAACATTTTGGATTCTATCTCAAGTAATTGCGACAGAGGTCACCGTTAAGATTACTACAGTTGCTCATTCTTGTGTGAAATACTGCTAAACATAATCAATAATAAAAGTAACAGTCTTTCAGATGTGACTTTAAACCGAGGTCTCGTGACGGTGGAGTCAGGAGATTCTGGAATGTGTCGCTGTCTGTATCATAGCCCTATCCTCCAACATGCTGAGATGACTAATCTCTTCACGAGGCGTCGCTCATATGGGCAACCGGTAGCGACGATAAATAAACGTAAATACACACAATCTCACTAATCGTAGGCTACTAGCAGATTGCCGAATTGCGGGGTCCCAGTTGTTCCATAGATGAGATGCATGTGGTAAAAATGATTTTGAACAAAGTTCAGCCATTCTGCCCATTGTTACATCGTTATCGTTATTTCGAAGTTTGTAGTGGCTTATTTCTGACATTTCATTTGAACTTTGTTCATCTTTATAAACCTGTAACCCAATCCGTTTGCACTTTGAAAATGTCATGTATATGGAGATTATCAGGTCTTATGTATGTTATCGCTAACTGTATATAATATGTATGTATGTCCTCATGGGCATTGCACGTAAAAGAACCAGAGATGATTCTGGAATGGGTCTCTGTCTGTATCATTGCACTATCCTCCAACAATCTAAAATGACTAATCTCTCCAGGAGGCGTTGTTCATATGGGCAACCGGTAGCGACGATAAATAAACGTAAAACACACACATGGGCTTGAAAGCCTACTGAAATTTAATAAACTAAACTAAGCTATGTTCGAAATGTGACAGTAATGTTATTGTAATATTGTTATCGTCATTAATATGAAAACTTTGCAATAAAATATTAATACCTATGCTACTATATATAATAATTTAATTTTAAATATTTATTAATAAATGAAGAATTCTACATGCTAAACTTTATTCAAATTCAATTACTTGGACACATTTCAATGTGTACTAAATTTCACACATACAATATATATGTCCATAAATGTCAACGGGTAGTACCGTACGATCTCACCATGCGTGCACATTAAAACTCAATGTCACAACCTTTTTGAACGTTGTTCTTGTTCAAAAAAATAATGTTGTCAACAAGAGAAGTGGATAATCTGTTCCTTAGCTTGTTGATAAGTAGACCAGTTGCGGCGAAGATGCGTTCGGATGGGACTGACGTTGCTGGCACTGACAGTAGTCTAAGGGCGACGTGAGCGACAGTGGGGAATTTCGGTTCATTTTTCCGCCACCATTCAAGTAGGTTTCACATGGGGATCCATTTTCTCGAGCAGATAGCTCTTTATTTCATCATACTGTTCCTTTTCGTTTGTCTCAAACACTAGAAAGTTCAATTTCCTACGCTTAGGCGTCGGCTCACAGTCACCACTAGTGTCACGTGAAGACAGTTTCAATGGTACGTCCTCCACGTAGGCTTCCAGTGTTTCCTCGGCGATCTGACGTTGTTCATTAAAAAAAAATCATACTTTAAATAGTACTTTTGGGTAATATTGAGCAGTTAATTACAAATTTTAAATACATATGGGCATGAATGTTGCTGCAAACTTTCAGTAATATTTCAAAGGAATTTTCTTGGCAAAATAATTTTAAAATCATATCAAAGACCCCCGATATTTACCCAGCAGCAACAATTTGCAAACAAATTAGTTTGCAATATTGAATTGGTTCAATCAGTAATATAGGGTGTGTTCCCACTTTCCCAACCTTTTATTAGTCCTATAGAAATTGAGGTAGGTGTTGGGGGAATGTATTGTTCGGTGTAACAATAGAGTTGAAAGGTGATAATTGGCGAAAATTGCTATACTGTACTGCAAATTTGTGTTTCTAAATTTGGGAAAGTTGTTCATAAATATAAGTTTCATATAGATAGATATTCTTTATTTTGAGTTATAAGCATTAAATCGAAAACATAGATATTTACATGGATAAGACAAACACATGAACATGCATAGCACATAATAGATATAAATCTTGAAATATTTTTATTGTACATATTCACTTTAATTTGACTAAGTGAGAAGCAGCATCAACATACGTCATGATGTCCATGTCGCCAGTTCGCAGTTGGTGCTTCAGTCTGATGAGCATTTGCTCACGCTCACGGTATACCCGCTTCCTTGGTCGCTGCTTTCCACCGTTGGCGTGCTGAAACAGCTTCGCCTCATTAGCAGCCTGCTCTTTCTGGACCAGGTCTATCAATGTATAAATATTAGGATGGCAGTGTCGTAGTTGGTTGTTTATTTTATGGTGCCAACCCTCAACATGATTGGTAGTGCGTGGACCATCATTCTCGTAATGATTCCAGGAGCGGCGGTCTCCCTCTACCCACTGCTCAGTCACATAGTCCTTAAACTTAGACACCGGAACTGAGTCATTGTCACATTCTTCCAGAGTTTGGAACCACACATCTTCGACAGAGGCTAGGGGGACAAGTGGCAGTACCGAAGCACGTAGCACAAGTTTCTTCACTTCTTTATTGTCCTTGAAGTCAGCTACAAGACCACAATGTTGTACTTTTCTCCACATACACTGTGTGAAGTGAAAGAAACAACCACGGACTTGAACACCAACAAACACGATACTGACAGCACGCCACGCTGCTGTTTCGAAGTCCATCATTATCGTTTCTGGGGACAGAGGAATGTTATGTTCACGGGCGAAATTCTGGATGAGTGTGAAGAATCTGGTGTACATTGTCTGTTGTTTATTTGGGAGTAGTCCATACACTAGGGGACACATATACCCGTCGATCATGGCGTGGATGGTGTATAGCTGGTAGAAATATGACGGCGAAGCGTAGAAGGTACCGTCCATATACCAGGTCTCGGCTGTAGACAGCTGGGCCAGGTTGTCAACGGTGGCGAATATGAGCATTCGCGCCACATCACCGCCATTGGCGATTAGGAATGGCTCCCCTGCAAGCGTCTCTATCCACTTCCCTTCCAAGTTGACATCCGCCCTTGTCTTTGGCAGAACTGGTCTAGTCTTAGACCGCTGTCTATATAAACTGGATTTGGCTTCGTAGAAAGTGGGTAGATTAGCCACAACCTCTTGGGTGGAATTGTCCCATTCGATCGATCTTGTGTCTGCCAGCATATCGTTATAGATGGAGGGCACCGGTTGTGTTGACCCTCGGACCTGCTTTCGGACACCACTCATGATGTCCGCAGCAACAATTCTGCTGTCATCTCTTGGGTGATTGTGTTCATCAGCGATTTTGGTAGGAAGCTCATTCTTAGTGTTAATTTTAACATTGCATGCTTTGTTGACACAGTTCCAGTAGCGACACTCCCGTTTTCTGGTTTTCAGGCTGTATATGTAACCATTTAGAACTAGAGTCTGACTTCCTCTGCTATTCTCTATGAACCGTATATTGACTAGCGCATTTGCCATTTTAGAGAGTTATGATTACAGAGGAAACTGACCTTCATTTTATACTATGTTAAAGAATGACTTACAGTTAGTGACCTGTTTTTTCTTAGTTTTCAACAGTTAGTTATAAGTAAATTGTTAATTTCATTAATCATTATTGTTGTTCTCAGACTAATTTGCAATCAGTTCATAATTGCTAATTAAAAAATAGTGTTGATATATAATTATGTAATTACCTAGTATAACTGTTATAATCATAAATAAATAATAGATACATATTGTTAATTGTTTGTATCTTTATAGTTCACATTTCAAAATTAAAATATGTCTGCTATTTATTATTATGAACCTTTATCTGAATTATTAATGTTAAACGTACATACTGACAATTTTAATTTATACACAATTAAAGGAACACTTTTCTCCTTAAAGATATGCATATGCACTGGAAACAAAAATAACAAAAAAATAGTTTATTCTAGAATAAGTAAGTATTTTCAACAGATGGAACAAGATAAATAACATTGAAATAGTACACTGCAAGTACAAGTTTATGTGTGCCTTTCATTTATTTTTTGAACAGTATAGAAAATACAGGTAAGTTTGAGGGGCGAAGAGATAATTGGGGATAATTAGTATGTGTGAAAATAAAAGGTTGGGAAAGTGGGAATAAACCTTTAATATAGAACCTACTGTAATTATCCAATTTCATGGCAATTGTCAATTAACACCTGCCGTGGTTGTGATCACAACATGGTTTATTCACACCTCCTCGGGCGATTTCTTTTGTATTGTAACTTTGTATGGTTTTATGATATATTGAAACGAAAACAACAACGACGTATCTGATTTATGACAGTTTATTTCAATTTTGCAAAAATATTTTTTTCTTCCAAATATTCGAATACTGTAATAGTATTCGGACGTTTGAGCGAATATTCGAATATTCGTTGGCATCCCTATTTAATAATGATATTTAATTTTTGTATTATTCTTGTATCATAGAATGATACGCACCCTATTTCGTTAGTTGAAAACGTTCAATATAAAAAGATCTTGTTAAATACGCTACAATTCTTGCCGTGTCATATTGCAGTCTTTCAATTAGTTATTTTTGCATATAGATTGGATTTCTTATATTACACGTGTGGAATATAAGTACATTCGTATTTGCTTTATTAAATTGGATACATTCTGGTTCATGTGGTAATTGTGTATTGTTATACTATTCACAATTATATATTCTTTAGATTTCATTACATAAATGTGCAGTTATCATTTTAATTTCCTCGATATAAGCCCATAATAACGAACGTGACACTTTACCTCCTAGTTTCTGTAAATTAACCAGGAACCTAGATGTCAATCAAAAAGATCTGAATTAACTTAAGAAATAATCTACTCAATGCTATGAGTTGTTGCATATTGCATTCCTAAGTTGACAATATGAAAACTATCACCCGGAGTACAGGAATAAAAGGCTTTGGTTTAATAAAAAAACGTACTACCATGTGCCTGGTATAAGCGCCCAAAGCTGCACGAAATATTTAACCAATCAAATGAAATTATTTCCCGTTTCTTATAGTTACTCAAGGTGCGGAAATAGTCATTATCAATAATTCTAACACGACCCAGCTAATAACATACATACTTCTAGACTAAAATCTACCTCGGGTTATTCTGTGATATACCTACCTTGAACTATGCTGCGCGCGCACCGTGTTTTGGCTATTCCATTTATACAATGCGTGTAAAGTTTTATGAATGAAAGTCACGTGATGTTTGTAAATACTACCGTGGGAATTCGCGGAAGTGAGCTATTTTTAGAATCAGATAATATCTTGTCCGTCTTGTTTTTCTGTTAAGTAACGTTTCAGTTACTATTCTGTACAGTTTTATTTGACAAAATAAATACAATTATTGATCAGTTACAACTTTTGTTCATTTATGCACTAGATTGATATTTTCCATAAACAATAACGTCATCACCCCTTACGCGGGAGGAAATTTCGAAAGCAAAATGCAGCGGAGTAGCACGGCGTTTGAAGAAAATACTCCTTTGATTCTCGTCTAAAATTATTAGAAGTAAGTCGTGTTAGAATCGAAATAATAAGTATCAACCGTGGTATATCGCAGAATAACCCTCGTTTGTCGTTCTTATGCGTAGAAATATATCACTCAGGCCTGAGATATACCACGGTTGATACTTATTATTTCTTAAATATTATACAAATTTATCTTAGCTCGATTG
>CM026399.1:25904866-26001573 GCA_014843695.1 Archivesica marissinica
CCATCGGATCGTGAACTCCACGGAACACAGATTGTATGCAGGTATTTCTCTGTTTTATTTCCTGCTAGTATTAAATGTGTTTAACCCTTTCCCCCTTACAAGCCCCTCTCGACGTCAATGCATATTGACATAGGTCGACACATTAGTAGTCAAACAAGCTATAATAAAGACCCTTTCCCCCTTAGAAGCGCCTCTCGGCGTCAATGCCTATTGACATAGGTCGACACATTAGTAGTCAAACAAGCTATAATAAAGATCGGAACAATGTAGTGTATACAACCCTTAATAATTCCTAGTAACCTCCATGAAGGTGGAGTAGGCAACTTCACAGCTTATCCATTGTGTACAATTGGTACATTACAGCCAAATGTATGAACTAAAACTACATCTCTATGGGGGAAAGGGTTAAGCACTCTCAAGTTACTCAACAATTAACAGTCTTTCAGATGGGACTTTAAACCGAGGTCTCGTGTCGGTGCTTTACACAGTGCACGTAAAAGAACCAGAGGAGACTCTGGAATGGGTCTCTGCCTGTATCATTACACTATCCTCCAAAAATCTAAAATTACTAATCTTTTCAGCTCATATGGGCAACCGGTAACGACGATAAACAAACGTAAAACACACACAATCAACAAATAAAAGAATTTCCACATATTCGTATAACTTGTTGTGTTGCATCATTCCGTGTATCAGAACGGTATCAAATCAACATGCACACCACGCACGCACATACGTACGCACACCGAATACATTATACATATACTAATTTATTTTTCATAATATAATATAACAACTGATCGGACCCATGACCTTCGTCTAGATGCAACATAGTTTGTTTATTTTCCTCTACGTTACCCTTTGCTCTTTCAATGGTTTGCATGAGGTCGAACATTTGATATATTTATTCTCTGGTGAACTGTGGTCTTCCTTGTAAGTTTGTGCTCTTGGTACAACAATAACATGTGTGCTCATATAAAGCAGTTTAAATACAATGATGATACTTGTGTTCAATAAGATCAAAGATCGACGTTATAAATAGTGGATTGACGAGCGAAGTGTTGTATGGGCATTATCTTGGGTTCGAGCTCTGTCGTGTGGTATTGGGTGGATCACTGTATCGGCCCAATCACTGTACTGGCTACATCACGGTTGTCATTCCTACGGCGGTGTTTGTGTCTATGGTTCATATTGCCACTTTTCTCGCTAATCCAAATCACTCACTTATATACTGTAATGGTGTAGATATCATGATAAAATATGTTCTTATCCAATTACTAGAATCCTAGTTATATCTATATATGTATATATTTTTATTTATATTTCCATATATTATTGTCATGTGTAAATGTTTAAAATTGCATCTGTAATTGTGAAGCGCAATAGAATAATGTTTAATTTTTGCGCTATATAATTATGCTGTGTTTGTATTTCCTTTGGAAATACTACGATTTTGTATTAAATATTACAAATTTCTGTCAATTAGCATAATATCGAAACATTGTCAGCAACAAGAACCATTTTATGTTTAATTCTTCTTTTTTTGTCAATTAGCATGTATGTTCGAATCCCACTGAGGTTGTAAACTTATTTCAAGTGAGAAAGCTATTCAGCTGGCTTGCGGTAGGTCGGTGGGTCTACCCGGATGTGCCTGAAATACTCCTCGGAGGGGGCATCCGGGGATATCGAATTATTTCAAATGAGGAGGCTATTCAGCTGGCTTGCGGTAGGTCGGTGGTTCTACCCGGGTGCCCGCCCGTGCCTGACATACTGATCAGAGGGGGCATCCGGGGTCTTCCTCCATCAACAATAGCTATAGAGTCGCCGTATGACCTAAGCTGTTGGTGTGAATTTAACCCTCCCAAAACAAACAACATATGAATTTAACCCTCCCAAAACAAACAATATATATACATGTTATCGTAAACCAGATTTATAGGCAACTCAATAAATCCTTTTTAAAGCAATTCAAACTTATGCATGTTATATAATTATGTAAATCTTATGTTTAGTTCTATGACAGAGTGACACGAATATGTTATTGATGGTAGTTTATAAAGAATTACTTTTTTTATATATTATTACGCAGGTATGTTTTGGACGGCACCGGAACTACTTAATCTAGAAGTGGAGCTTCGTTGTGGCACCCAGAAAGCTGACGTTTACGCCTTTGGAATTATCCTATTTGAAATACTCTACAGACGAAGCCCCTACGATACCAGTTTGGATCCTCCCAGGGGTAAGACTTGCTTCTTATTTGATTGGCTTATGAAATAATATGTGTATTTCAGTTTATTTATTGGCGAATAAAATATGGTTTGGAGTTCTGACGCGTAGGAATTTATCACGCAAGCCGTATGGTTAAGTGGTTAATTCCGGCGGTCAGAATGACAGGGAGGGAGGATGGAGAGGGATCTGTAGTCCAGTGGTAACACGCTGGACTGGTAATCCATGGATCGCAGGTTCGATCCCTCGTCTGACCCTAATAAAATTAACAGTCTTTCAGAAGGGACATTAAACCGAGGTCTCGTGTCGGTGCTTTAGACCGTGCCCGTAAAAGAACCAGAGGAGATTCTGGAATTGGTCTCTGTTTGTATCATGCACTATCCTCCAACATCTAAAATAACTAATCTCTTCAGGAGGCGTCGCTCATATGGGCAACCGGTAGCGACGATAAATAAACGTATGACACACATGGAGAGGGAGGGAGAATCGAGAGATAGAGAGTGATAGAGAGAGGGGGTGTTAGTTTATACAAATTTATTTTAGCTCGATTGCGAAACAAGTTATTATATTAATCACTCTCGAGACCTCATTCCTGATGGAATCCATCGCCACGAGGGAGAGAGGAGAGGCAACGTGGAAATTAAATGCCTTGCCTAAGGGCACAATCGTAACGGCACCAGAGGGGGGGGGGGGTGATAACCCTCCACTATTCTACTTTGCTTACCGTTAGAGTGTTACAAAATAAATGCCCGTCAACCTTATTTTACTCCCACAAAAGATGCATTATTTGGATGACGTTTCACATAATATGTAAGGTATATTTGTAGAACTTTTGCAAGCAAATATCAATTTGTTTTAGACATAATCCGACGAATTAAAGAACGTGCTACCCCGTCGTTTCGCCCCAACAACTTAATCAGTGAGCACGAGGGGATAGAAAAGGAATGGAAAATAGACGAACAAATAGTGCAAGGCACGAAAACCCTACTCAACAATTGCTGGACGGATGACCCTATCTACAGACCGACCGCTTCGGAAATTAAAAAGCACACCACAAAACTGCATTCAGGAAAGTGCGTATCAGTTAAAAGCCCATGGAAGTCACATAGGGTCCCATGGAAGTCACATAGGGTCCCATGGAAGTCACATAGGGTCCCATGGAAGTCGCATAGGGTTCCATGCGAAAACAACCCTTGAATTCAATACATGTTCATGTCTTTTATTTACCATGCGGCACTAGGCTGTTTCCATCAATGAAATCCCCATAGTGGGTTTAGTTGGAACTGGGGGAAAAACGGTATACAATGGTATGATACCTCTTGCTTAGAATGTTCTACATATAGTTTAAACTTTATTTATTTTACAACGATTGCGAAGCAAGTTCTAACAACTTATATGAATCACCCTCGTTGGCGCGGATGAAAGCGTATATGTGGTCATTCGTGTGGGAGGAAACCGGAGTACCCGGAGAAAACCCACTTGTCCGATCTGACGACCACCGTACCATCTCACATACTTCCCGGTCCGAGGATCGAACCCGGGTTGCATTGGTGAGAAGCGAGCGCGCTAACCACTGCGTTAATCGGACAGCCTAAATATAGAGATATTATAAATGGCGGATGTTAATCTTCCTCTTCGGAACTTTTCTCAACATTCAATTGGATGACTTTACTTTCCCAGAAATGATTAGCTATTAAAAAGGCAGTCAATGTTTAAAACACGCAATGGCCTAGCAGGATCAATCTATCGCCAAAGGTCCCACCAAAAACAAACAAAAGAATCAGATATAGTTCCGATGTTCGAACTTAAAACTTGCGACCATCCTCCAATATCAGATTTAGCCTCCAGAACCAATGGGTGAACTTTTTAGACAATCGTTCTTACATTCAGGGTGACACTTGTGAAATTCGCTCCCAGAATATTTTATTACCTCACTACTATATAAATGTTAATTCGTTATTTTTGATTGTTTTTGTCATTCCTGAGTCAGGCGGGCAACAGTTCATGGAGAGGAGGGCAATCGTTTTGACTGTTGCCCACCTGTACCCGAGATTCTTATTAATATCGGAGGCCCGGAGGCAGGATATTTATGACAGCAATGAGCTTGTCAAATCATAACGTAGTGTTAATTTATACGCGTAACAGCTTTGGCCTGATCAGATTCACGTGTGTCTACGTCCCCGCCTTCCTGCAAAAATCGCCGAATGTCAGTCGACATTGTTGTTTTCTATGGTGCTGGCACGCAGACGACGCGTGATTGGCCATGACGGGTTTCGTAAAACAAATATAGGCTGCAGCTATTGTACCCATGTTTAGCAAGAGTCAAACACCAGTCTACAATTTGTGAGTTGTTTATTGTGGCAGCGTAAACACATTAAAATAACCTCGGTGATTTCCCATTATCACGTCTGGTAATCATTCCGAAGAAAGTAAAACGGATATTATTTTATTTTATTTCTACGATTTATATTGGATAGTTAGCTGAAATTTTCACTCATCCGACTGGACAAGCGACTTGGAGTTTCTACTCGTCCAGATCGAAAAGTCACTCGTAAATACGAGCGGACGAGTGGATTTGTCGAGCCCTGGCCGGCCCGGGGCGGATAGGTGATTTAAACGATAGACACAAATTGAAAATGACAAGCGCCGCAAAACCCGGATCATTCCAATGGCAAGTTCTGTGCCACCCGAGTTGGCTCTATCCTGATTGCAAAATCGATTATACTCGGTTCCAACACTAAATGGGTTTTAAACCAATGTTGTTATCTGTGTTGATCTGGTCCTTATGCAAAAAGGTTAATATATGATTATACTAAGGTTAATGGAACGGAATTATGTATTGTTTTTGTTTGTTTTTGGTGGTTAACGTCACATGGACAGCTAAGGTGACGACCCTAACGCTATTACTATCGCAGAAAGTCCTCGGGTGCCCCTCAGAGTAGCCTGGGTTCCAGTCGGTCGATATTTCACCTTTTAACTTCTGGCAAAATGACGTCGATATGATCAGAAACTTAATACGGTCCTATTAATAGTCTCGGTGTTAAGATATGTATTTGAGTGACCAGGCACAATATATCGACGCCTGTTCCCATGTCAAGTGATTTGAAGTCAACGGCATCAACTACTTGGCCACTAAGGCACCATTATATAATTATAGACAATTTTTAAGTTTAACCATCTCACATACTTCCCGGTCCGAGGATCGAACCCGGGTCGCATTGGTGAAAAGCCAGCGCGCTAACCACTGCGCTAATATGAGTGTGTGTTTTACGTTTATTTATCGTCACTACCGGTTGCCTATATGATCGACCCCTCCTGACGAGATTTGTCATTTTAGATGTTTCGAGGATAGTGCAATGATACAGACAGAGACCAACTCCACAGTCTCCTCTGGTTCTTTAACGTGCACGGTGTAAAGCACCGACACTAGACCTCGGTTTAAAGTCCCATCTGAAAGACTGTTAATGTTATTAGGGTCAGATGGGGGATCGAACCTGCGATCCCTGACGGGGGATCGAACCTGCGATCCCTGGATTACCAGTCCATCGTATTAACCACTGGACTACAGATCTGTCTGTAATCTAACAACTCAACAGTTCAACAGTCCAACAGCAATCTATTCGTTATTCATATTACTGTGATCCTTAAGATTGACAGGTTAATCTGCATTAACTATTAATGTCATAGGTCGATTATTTTACATCGGTTATCTCACCAGGAAGCTGAACATCGTGGATAACATGATAAATATGCTGGAGAAATATGCAGGGAACCTGGAATCCATCGTGGAACAACGAACCGAGCTACTGGTAGAGGAGAAACGAAAGACAGACATGCTCTTATACAGAATGTTACCAACGTAAGACAAAACGTTGTTTCTGGATATATAATCAAATCTGTATTAAGCAGCCAGCCAAGGGAATCATAGAAAGTGGCTGCTTAGCACAGGTGACTGCTTAATAGAGGTCAAATGTATAGTAAAACAACATATTGGGAATATTGAAACTGGCTGCTTAATACAGGTTGGTTGCTTAATAGAGTTGAAAACTAACACAGGTCTTTTGACTGTATATACATATTTGTTTGTTTTGGGGTGGTTTATTTATATAAATTTATTTTAGCTCGATTGCGAAACAAGTTCTTACAACTTATATTAATCACTCTCAAGACCTCATTCCTGATGGGATCCATCGCCATGAGCGAGAAGATGCAATGTGGCTTATAAATGCCTTGCCTAAGGGTACAATCGTAACAGCTCCAGTGGGGCTCGAACTTTGGGAATTTCGCACCTGAAGCAAACGCGCAACCACTACTTCCTATGTATGGATGGGGTGGTGTACTATTGAAAACTTATGTACGCCTGTAGACGTTTACGGACGATGGATACGCATATAAGTGCGTGTGTGTTTTTTTTATAGTGTTATTTAAAGGGCCAGCCATTTCTGACTTATGAGACACATCTTTTTATGAACATCAGTACTTCCCGAATCCTATGCTTGTATGCCTGGCGCCAGGCTGGTAGGCAATCGGTAACCATATCAAAACGAACCCCTGGCGAGATTCGAAACTTCGACCTCCCGCTCCATAGGCGGACGCCTTAACCACTAAGCCAGGGAGACTGACTCATGCATGGAAGCCTAGCTTAATTTTAGATGGCTGTTGATATTAAAACAAGAATTGTATCGAGAATATGGTCTACCCGGAATGAAGGACGCACACTGTCTTGCTCAACGTGTTATTTAGTCAGAATACTCGAATAAAATACAGGACTTAAATTCCAATGGATGAATAATTTTAAAGAGAGGTGGCATGGTCTAGTACGCCATTGTTAGAACTCGCCTTTTGTCGCTATAATCAGTACCGCAGGTTCGCGCCCTGTCAGGGACAAGTGATAAAGTGATGATATGTATGAAAGTTGGCAGTCGCACGCGAGGTTGGAGAATTGAGGCAATTATTGGTTTCTAGTAGGGATGACAACGAATATTCGAATATTTGCTCGAACGTCTATTATTCCAGTATTCGAATATTCAGGGGGAAACTATATTGTCCTCAAAAATGCCACCTGCTTAGTCACACATTTGGAAATGTTTGACTCGCTCTGAGAATAAGAAAACTGCTAGGTGTAATCTATGCAAATTGGATTGAACATATTCGGGTACAAAATCAATCTGAATAATCATTTGAAGAAGATGACGTGTTCGCTTAAAACAAAAATTAGGCTTGAGTGAGTTTGAGTTTTTGATAGAATTCTATCGAATATTCGAATATAGTCCAGACCCTATTCGTTGCCATCCCTAGTTTCTAGCCAGGAAATATATCTCCGCCACAACGAACTGACTTTGTACGACAATTCTCCGGAGTGGGCCCTGTACAAATGAAAGACCCAGAAATAGAAACACAGTGGCATTGACTGTGGTGCTACAAAATCTCCTTCTTCCCATGGACGGTCTACTATTGGAATAATCTTCTAGCATGTCTCAAAGTTCCCGCCCAGCTGTTAGCGGGTTTAATCCTTTTATTCCCACTTGCTGTTGTCCAGTAGTACTCTTATTCCCACTTCATAGGTAAATGACCATTCCAAATATTTGGCGAATGCACAAGTTCAAATTGAGTTTGTCCGCGGTGGACAAAGTCTTGTTGTTGGTGGTTACAGGTTCATGGTATGTATATATATAGTTGCTGTCTGTCTGCGTGTCTGTCCGTCCGTTTGATTGTATTTGATCTTAAACACTCTTAAATACACTGCAACACAAATCCTCTTATTCCCACACCCGTTTTTACCTAATTTTATATAAGTGGGAACAATAGGACTACACCTGTTAGCGTACTATCTAAGTCCCCTGTCAGGAGTTTGATAGAACAAGACCACTTCAAATTACTTGTCCGTCATCGTCGTATGTTCCAATCCCATTGTATCACGTGATGAAGCTATCCAGCTAGATGGCGGAAGGTCTGGTGCTCGCTGAAGTTTGAACTACTTGGAAGGAGAGTCGGAGTGTCCAAATGTTGGAAGTCGTGGTAGCGCGTTCGCTTCAGGTGCGAACGACCATCCGCACATATAATACGTGATCCGTGGTCAGTGTCCGTAGTGCGTGATCCATATCCTCACTTTAAATCCCAAAAGCAAACGAACAAAATAATTAAAATTAGGCAGGGAATTTGATACAAACTACATTGTATTTAGCAAAATTATAATATTTATGTTTGTTTGATATAATACCACCCCTATTGAAAGAGCCAGTCATTTGTGACTCATCAGACACCTCATATGAACATCAGTACTTCCCGAATCCTATCCTTGACTGTCAGATGCCAAGTTGGCGGCTCTCCAACCGGCATATCAGAATGAACCGCTGACAAGGTTCGAACGTTCGACCTCCCGTTCCGTAGACCGACAGCGTAACCACTAAGAAACGGAGACTAGTGTGCGACTAATTAAGGCGTTAATCCTGTTTTTACTTCTCTAGGGCCGCCCGCATCCATACTAATTTGTATGCATTACGTATTACAATATGTTCTCAGAACCGTCGCAGAAGATCTTAAATCTGGGAAGATTGTCCAACCGGAAGTGTTTGAATGTGTGACAATCTACTTCTCGGATATCGTCGGATTTACTACTCTGTCGTCGGCCAGTACCCCAATACAGATTGTGGACTTTCTGAACGACCTGTACACAACATTTGATGCAACTATATCGTTGCATGATGTTTATAAGGTATATTTGTATGCAACAACCATGTATATGTTGACTATTTGCATAGAACATTTGATGCAACTATATCATTGCACAACGTTTATAAGGTATAGTTGTATACAACATCCATGTATATGTTGACTATTTGCATAGAACATTTGTTGCAACTATATCATTGCACAACGTTTATAAGGTATATTTGTATGCAACATCCATGTATATGTTGACTATTTGCATAGAACATTTGATGCAACTATATCATTGCACAACGTTTATAAGGTATATTTGTATACAACAACCATGTATATTTTGATTATTTGTGGGAAATATGAGAAATATCACCCCTCGGAACATGAATATTAACCACGACTGGCGCAATATTTATATAATACTTCTATTTTTCTGTGTGTGCAGATTTTGAGTAAATTATGCATATCTGCCACAAATAAAATGTTTTTAGGGACTGATAATTAGTATTTTGTAGATTACAGAAGCATTAAAACCTGTGTAAATGACGGTTTGTTAAAGCTAACTAGCTTAAATAAGGTTCCTGCCTATATTTGCATAATTATGAATAATAGCTTATTAGATAGATTTCTGTATTTATAGAGGGTGCCCTAATTACAAATAGTTCTCCTTAATCCTCCTTAAGGCCCTCTAAAATTGTTTTTCATTTGAAGAAAAAAAACTTTAAGCTAACACAAAACAGGGCAACAATGCTACACAAGTATCATTTCCTTGACAGGTGGAAACAATCGGGGATGCATACATGGTAGTCAGCGGGTTGCCAGTGCGCAACGATTGTCGACACGCTGAGGAAATTGCCAATATGTCATTGCATCTGCTACAATGCGCCTCGAAGTTTAAGATAGCTCATCTGCCTGGAACCAAACTACGGTTGAGGATTGGGATTCATACTGGTTCCTGTGCAGCAGGTGAGAAGTGCGTCAATGTACAGTCCTGGACACCCTGTTTGGTGGGCTGTTATATCTTTACAATATTCATGAATCTATGATATATTCAAACATTTGTTTTACGAATTTCACGCAATAAGTTAGTAGCTTACTCAGGTGTTGGCATTTGCATTACCTCCCTTGGCAGAAAAGTCCGATTAATCCCGAACTGTAGATTGTCATTTTAGTTTGAATCCTTTGTTTTTACTGTTGTTCCCTAACCAGATGTTGCGATATAATAAAATGTGACATTATCACAATAGGATCTCTTTTTTACAGTGAAATATCCATCTGTCGGGATTTTGAAGCTTAGTAATTATAAGATGAGAACGTTGGTGGAAATTGACAGCATGTGGTACAAGGGATACAATGATAAAACAGAGGAAACCGATTAATAGGTCATGTCTTCCTTAAATCGTATTCAGGGGAAGCAACTGATTAAGGACTTTATCGTTTCTGAACATTTCAATGGTAGAGTGGTCAGATTTGTTATTATACCAAATACCAATACAAATTATGAGCGTTTGTTCAAATACCAACCAATCCATCAATCCCATCTCATCTCATTCCATCCAATCACATCCCATCCCATCTCATCCCATCCCATCCCATCTCATCTCATTCCATCCCACCTAATCTCATCCCATCCCATCTCATTCCATCCCATCCCATCTCATCCCATTCCATCCCACCTAATCTCATTCCATCTCATCCCATTCCATCTCATCCCATTCCATCTCATCCCATCTCATCCCATCCCATCCCATCCCATCCCATCTCATCCCATCCCATCTCGTCCCATCCCATCTCATCCCATCCCATCTCATTCCATCTCATCCATCCCATCCCATCCATCTCGTCACAATCCCATCCCATCCCATCCATCCCATCCAATCTCATACATACCATACCATCTCATCCATCCCATCCATCTACATATTTCCATCCATCCCATCCATCCATCCCATCCCATCCCACATCCCATCCCATCCCATCCATCCATCCACATCTATTTGCCGAATCCATACACTAACGCCGGATACAATCGGTACACCTCACACATATACGAGTGTGCGTACTCTCTTTGACAGGTGTAGTCGGGCGGACAATGCCACGGTACTGCTTGTTTGGCGATGCAGTCAACATGGCCAGTAGAATGGAATCAACTGGTGAAGGTACCTCACACGTTTGTTCTGTCTATCACCTTAATCTATCAAATTTATATAAAACAAAGCGTGTACCAGACCTATCGAGAGTCTAAGTATGTGAGATGGCACACTGGTCGCCATATCGGACAATGGGTTTTCTCCGGCACTCTGGTTTCCTCTCAAAGGAAGGACCACATAATTATACGTTTTCATCCGCACCAACGAGCGTGATTAATATAAGTTGTTAAAGCGTGTTTCGAAATCTATTTAGAATACATAAGATTTGTATTATACTGATGTTTTGAATGTGTTTCGACGATATTTGGATATGTTTCCGCGATATTTGAATGTGTTTCGACGATATTTGGATATGTTTCCGCGATATTTGAATGTGTTTCGACGATATTTGGATATGTTTCAGCGATATTTGAATGTTTCGACGATATTTGGATATGTTTCGACGATATTTGGATATGTTTCAGCGATGAAAATTCATATGAGTCAAAGCGCAAATGCAGCTGTGGAGGAAAGTAATAAGTTCTACACAGAACTAAGGGGTTCTGTAGAAGTTAAGGTAGGCTTGTCTCACATTTGATTTTCATACTAAATTAAGTATATTTAATTGAAATTCCATGAATATAAAACAATTTACCTAGATTTTGTCAATATACTAAATTGAGACTCAATTGAAATGCAGGTATATAAGTGTCGATCGCGGGGTCTTTTCTCTCTCTAATCTCTGAGTGTGCGAGTTCATGTCTCGAGGTTATAAAACTTTTCTCACATCTCAAACTCGAGCTCAATACATTTGATTGGCTGAGTCTGATATTTACACTCAGCTCAACCAATCAGAAGCTTGAGACTGAGTTTGAGATTGGAGAAAACATGTATAACCTCCAGACCAGGTTATATGAAGTCAACACACAGATCTGTAGTCCAGTGGTAACACGATCCCCCGTCTGACACTAATAAAATTAACAGTCTTTCAGATGGGACTTTAAACCGAGGTCTCGTGTCGGTGTTGTACGCCGTGCACGTAAAAGAACCAGAGGAGACTGGAATGGGTCTCTGTCTATATCATTGCACTATCCTCCAAAAATCTAAAATTACTAATCTCTTCAGGGGGCATCGCTCAAATGGGCAACCGGTAGCGACGATAAATAAACGTAAAACATACATATGAAGTAAAGTCCTGTTAAAATACATGTCCAATATATTGTATTCCAATGCCAAATGCCTCGATGTATAATCAATTGCGGATAACAATTACAAACCTATCAAAACAACTCATTAGCTCATTAATACACATGATCATTTAATTCTAAAACAGCTAATGTATCTTATAAAACTCTATACAAACAATAACAAAAAGATATACATTGACCGTACCTGTAAAATTACATGTCCAATATATTGTATTCCAATGCCAAATGCCTCGATGTATAATCAATGTCATTTTTACTCTCTAGTCATTAAATGTATGACTTCTATAATTACTTGGTTTATATAATAAATCTCGTCTGGTGCGCTTCTCACGCCAGAAATATTCAATTCCAGCGATGTTCTTAGTTTATTTGCTCACCCGAGCCATCGGCACCGGTGAGCCCTTAGTACAGTAGGGTTGTCCGTTAGGTTTCATGGCATAAATAAACTGCAGTGGCTAAGAGGCGCAAATGTAAAGAAATACATTGACCGTACATGTCCAATATATTTTATTCCAATGCCAAATGCCTCGATGTATAATCAATGGCGGTGAGGCTCACGGGAAGGGTGGTTTGTGTGCATTAGTAACTTCCAGTAATATGTTTAGTTTATACAAATTTATTTTAGCTCGATTGCGAAACAAGTTATTTCAACTTATATAAATCACTCTCGAGACCTCATTCCTGATGGAATCCATCGCCACGAGGGAGAGAGAAGAGGCAACGTGGAATTTAAATGCCTTGCCTAAGGGCACAATCGTAACGGCTCCAGTGGGGCTCGAACTCCGGACCTTTCGCACCTGAAGCGAACGCGCATCCACTGCGCTATCACGACTTCCACTTCCGGTAATATGTTAATATCGTACTATAGGAATGTATAGGGCTATGTAGTTATAGGATGACATGTAGGCTTTATGGCAGTAGCGTATTATATGTTAATTTTCGACCTAATTTCTGTTAATAAATATAATTGAGATACCATGTAAATAAAGTTACTAGTCAATATAAAAAGATACGTTTGTAAAAGGCCTATGGAAATATCTCCGCTGTCAAATAGTTGGGAAAATATCGAGCTTTACGGTAACGTGAGTTGAGAAGAGTGTCGATATGTATCTAAATTAAGATAGTCGTACCGGAAAATGAATTGTGGGAAAATAGTTAAGGGAGGTCACATCGAAACCGGATGGAAAGAGTTAATGGATCTGCATCGTTGTTTCGACCGCATCGTGATCCGTTCTTATGAGCTAGATTAGTCCGAAAACGTTCTTATGAGCCCTGGCCCCGCGGTTATAAAACTTTTCTCAGATCTCAAGTGATCTGATTGATTCTGAGTGTGACTGTGAGCTGAACCAATTAGACGCTTGAGACTGAGTTTTGAGATTGGAGAACATATGTATAACCTCCAGGCCAGGTTAATTAACATTCATTGACACTATTTGGTAGTGGAATAAAATCAACAAACGCAATACTATACGGTGCAGTATAGACGTTTTTCGGCAAATAAAATGCATGCCAATTGAAGGAATGTAATAACACATCGTTGGAAATAGTCTAAAATCGAATCTTAATTTTCTAATCGACAGATAAAATGACCGCTTTAAATATTCTGAACATATATAGAAATTTACAATGCCGTCTGATGCATTGTGAATGTTGGCGTAGTGGTAGAGCATTTACCGACATATCCAGAGGATCGAGGTTAGAATCTCAGTGTATAGATCGCTATTCATTTGTATTTGGGTTTTCTTTTTCAGGGAAAGGGTACCCAAGTGACTCACTGGCTTCTTGGTCGAAGGGATACATTAACAGAAGAAACTGAAGACACTATGGCGTTGTAATCAAATCGTTTAAAATGATATTAATTTAACAAATGACTGGCACACTTATGTAAATGTACTCGCTACAATATCAGTATTACCCGGCAATGTATGTAACGAAATCTACCTAATACATTGTCCATGTAAAATATATAATCTGATTTTGACTGGGATAGTTTATTCGATTGGCTCTCTGGTGTTTTATTACTCTCCCTCCCTCCCTCCTTCCTCCCTCTCACTTTCTCCCCTCTCATTTCCTCTCTCTCCCTATCTCTCTATATATATCTCTCTCTCATTACTTTTTTGTCGTTAATATTATCATTCTTAGTAATACATGTATAGCTAGCTTGAGAGACATTTGAAAATAAATCACAAATCTAATACCTTCAAATTAGTATTACCGATCGTTCCCAAGCTTCACAAAGTGATGACGACAATGGCTGTGAAATGTAAAGGTTACGGGAATGGAGCGATGGCAACTGAGCATAATTGTACATTTTTATCTTCTTGTGTTTTACTACTATCTTGCTCCAAATCTGGTGTAGAAAAATTAATTGTTATATACTATTAAAATCTACAGAAGAACGGTACATGTATAATGCTGGGAAATGTAACGTAATTGTATTCAACGAGACAGAAGATCATTTTAAAAATAGTTCTAGAAATTGGAAGTTAGGTACTACATCAGTGGAAGAATCTGAATCGTATGTCCATGTAGGGTGCACTTAAAATATTGATGATACTATTAATCAAGCCTGTTCAAAAATACGCAAAAAAATATTGCGTTAGATTGTATTGGTGCTCTCTCGCTTGAACAAGAGATCGATAAGCGGAAGCTCTTATTTTTCGGTCAGTTATGTAATATGGATGTTAAAAAGAATGCAGTCTTATTTTCCACTCGACTTGTGCAATTCAAAATCAGACCTAGTAAAATATTGGGATATATACCAGACCTATATCGTATTTTCGGAAAATATGGTCTAGGAAATTATTTTCGCGATTTTATAAACACTGCTATATTTCCAAGTGTTGTTACCTGGAAAACTATAGTCAACAAGTATGTATACAATTATGCAAACTTTCAATACAGGACAAATTTAATTAATGATACATTAAAATGCTCTTTAATACACGTAGTATAATATGGAGTTTTAGCCAACTATGTCGTAATCATTTACCATATTGTAGGACAGTTGTGTTGATGGCTAGTAAACTGTTTAGCAGAACATATGCAATGATATGTCCAACCTGTAAGCTCGAAACGGACTCCATATATGTGTAAAAAGTACTATGTTGCCTTTCATCTGTTCATTTTGTTGTGACTGTGTTTATTATGTACATGTATCTCATCATATGGTGGAATAAAAAGATATCTATCTATCTATCTATCTATCTATCTATCTATCTATCTATCTATCTATCTATCTATCTATCTATCTATCTATCTATCTATCTATCTATCTATCTATCTATCTATCTATCTATCTATCTATCTATCTATCTATCTATCTATCTATCTATCTATCTATCTATCTATCTATCTATCTATCTATCTATCTATCTATCTATCTATCTATCTATCTATCTATCTATCTATCTATCTATCTATCTATCTATCTATCTATCTATCTATCTATCTATCTATCTATCTATCTATCTATCTATCTATCTATCTATCTATCTATCTATCTATATCTATCTATCTATCTATATCTATCTATCTATATCTATCTATCTATCTATCTATCTATCTATCTATCTATCTATCTATCTATCTATCTATCTGCTACAATGGGGAGGGAGGACTGAATCAAAGGTCCAACCCCCCTGTGTGTGTGTGTGTGCGTGCGTGCGTGCGTGCGTGCGTGCGTGCGTGCGTGCGTGCGTGCGTGCGTGCGTATGTACTATTTGTATGATTGTGTTGAAGTTTGCTCGAATGTGTTTATGTTACATATACAATAAAATATGATTACACTATATATTATGTTTTATTAAAATTGATATAAAAATGGGGCACCCAAATAAAATGCAATAACGTATTTCTGAACAGAAATATGAGTACTCGAACAGTTCTGCTGTTTATTTGACATTTATAGCAGAATTTTGTTTTCCCCGTTCATAAGTCCGCCTCCGTGGTTATGGTCGCTGACGTGTATACCATTGTAACCTATTATCACTGATGGTCACGGGTACGAGCTCCACTAAGGCCGTGTCTCTTTATATGAAAAAGTTGGCAGTTTTATTTATGGAAATTGTGCACCAAGGTAAACTGCCCACCGGCGATATAGCCCAACATGGCGCTAATGAAGGCGTACAACCAGAACAAACGACCTTCACATATGCTGAAGCAAGTAGAGTAGATAATACAACGCGACAACAGTATAACGATGAAAACGTTGAAGTTGCGCAGCATATAGAAAGAACTGTTGACCAATGACGTTCCGGTATTATAGCACATGCATTTTACGATTTTGGATTGGCAAATTGTGTGGGTGACAAAGTGAAGTGAGGAAAATAGGCTACTTCGAGAAATACACGCAAATTCACAGAAAGTGTAATTTTGTCTTTAACGACCGGCCGCAATTATTATGCTACCCTTTATTGTTCGGTACATGCATTTCACAAGTTGTTTAGTCATATCGTTCTTCTGAGACATATGCGACTGTGTCTGATAACACGAGGCTGTCATATCTTTGAAATAATCGAAACATCATATAGGACTATGTCATACGGCGACTCTTCAAAGGGGCAAGTGATTTGAAGTAATCGACCTTAAACACTCGACAACGGATGCCCCTTCAGATATATCACTAGTTATGTGTTACCCAGTTACCCATTGCTAAATCCTCTTAGACACACTAATGTTTGATATAAGGTTACCATATACAGGCAGCATTGCTAAATCCTCTTAGACACACTAATGTTTGATATAAGGCTACCATGTACAAGCAGCATTGCTAAATCCTCTTAGATACACTCTGGTGTTTGATATAAGGTTACCATATACAGACAGTATTGCTAAATCCTCTTAGACACACTCTGGTGTTTGATATAAGGTTACCATATACAGACAGTATTGCTAAATCCTCTTAGACACACTCTGGTGTTTGCTATAAGGTTACCATATACAGGCAGCATTGCTAAATCCTCTTAGACACACGCTGGTGTTTGATATAAGGTTACCATATACAGGCAGCAATGCTAAATCCTCTTAGACACTCTGGTGTTTGATATAAGGTTACCATATACAGGCAGCATTGCTAAATCCTCTTAGACACACTCTGGTGTTTGATATAAGGTTACCATATACAGACAGCATTGCTAAATCCTCTTAGACACACTCTGGTGTTTGATATAAGGCTACCATATACAGGCAGCATTGCTAAATCCTCTTAGACACACTCTGGTGTTTGATATAAGGTTACCATATACAGACAGTATTGCTAAATCCTCTTAGACACACTCTGGTGTTTGATATAAGGCTACCATATACAGACAGCATTGCTAAATCCACTTATACACTCTGGTGTTTGATATAAGGTTACCATATACAGGCAGCATTGCTAAATCCTCTTAGACACTCTGGTGTTTGATATAAGGTTACCATATACAGGCAGCATTGCTAAATCCTCTTAGATACATTCTGGTGTTCGATATAAGGTTACCATATACAGGCAGCATTGCTAAATCCTCTTAGACACTCTGGTGTTTGATATAAGGTTACCATATACAGGCAGCATTGCTAAATCCGCTAGACACTCTGGTGTTTGATATATATATAACGTTACCATATACAGGCAGCATTGCTAAATCCTCTTAGACACACTCTAGTGTTTGATATAAGGCTACCATATACAGACAGCATTGCTAAATCCTCTTAGACACACTCTGGTGTTTGATATAAGGCTACCATATACAGGCAGCATTGCTAAATCCTCTTAGACACACTCTGGTGTTTGATATAAGGCTACCATATACAGACAGCATTGCTAAATCCTCTTAGACACACTGGTGTTTGATATAAGGCTACCATATACAGGCAGCATTGCTAAATACTAGCATCGTCTTAGACACCCTGGTGTTTGATATAAGGCTACCATATACAGACAGCATTGCTAAATACTAGCATCGTCTTAGATACATTGGTGTTTGATATAAGGCTACCATATACAGACAGCATTGCTAAATACTAGCATCGTCTTAGACACCCTGGTGTTTGATATAAGGCTACCATATACAGACAGCATTGCTAAATACTAGCATCGTCTTAGACACCCTGGTGTTTGATATAAGGCTACCATATACAGACAGCATTGCTAAATACTAGCATCGTCTTAGACACCACGGTTTCGGTCAAACTAAAGTTGATGAATTGAATTATTGTTTGTGGTATCAACTAAATAATATTGTTTCTTAGCAACACAAACTTAATACGAAGTTATTAGTTCATTCACCAATGCATGTAAAGAATGCATACGCTCTCGTTCCTACCCTTCAGGGATATATAAATTACATTCCAAAATGAATAAACAACAATCAACCTTCTCATATTATGATAAAAAAATATTGTTCGCATTAATATCCGTGAATAATTCGGTGTTTAGTATTTGTGTTTATGATCGCGTTGGGTTCATTTCAAGTCCAAAGAGCAGACAGCCTAGCAAAATATGATATTTTTAATTGTTTATCAATTCTAAAGCAGATATGGGTAATAAAGTAACATCATTTACAGAGGAGCAATTAGAGGCATATCAGGTAATCACCAGAGCTGCTAAATCTTGGCGAGGTTATCGCTAATTAACCCATTCAACACCAAGTAACTGACATGGACTGGTCCATGATATTTTTAGACCAATAAATTAATAACAAAATTACATTTGGATCAGTTCATTTATCAAAATGGGTAAATATTTTTCTAAAAATAGTTATATTACTTGAAAAAAGTGCAGATCCGAGCCGTCTCATCTGATCTACACTTTTTGTAAGCCAATTTAGGTATGTGGTGTTGAAAGGGTTAACATGTAATTTTAATATTTTTAGTATATATTTCGGATAGTACGATTTCTTTGGATATTTTTATTTGTACAAATAACTGTTTTAGAATAAATATGTCTTATTTCATGTATAAATAATTTATACAGTTGTCTGCAGATGGAATGCATATCCAGGAGTCAATAAAATGGTATTCATCGTTTAATCAGTAATTTATATTTCCAGGATTGCACATTCTTTACAAAAAAGGAAATTCTTAGGTAATTACAAAATCCATATACCAAACTTATACGTAATTTATCACTAGTTACTACCCAAGCATGGATTTACTCGTCACTGGTGGAAATGCCAAATGGCATTATCCGAGACCAAAATAGTGTAGGCTATCTCTGAACTCAGTTTAGTGTTTTACGTTTATTTATCGTCGCTACCGGTTGCCCATATGAGCGACACCTCCTGAAGAGATTAGTCATTTTAGATTTTTGGAGGATAGTGCAATGATACAGACAGAGACCCAATTCAGAGTTTCCTCTGGTTCTTTCACGTGCACGTTGTACAGCACTGATACAAGACTCGGTTTAAAGTCCCATCTGAAAGACTGTTAATTTTATTATGGTCAGACGGGGATCAAACCTGCGATCCCTGGATTACCAGTTTAAAATTAATATAATCTCTTTATAACCTAATGACATAGTCAAGCCCTTGGACACACACAGCCATGAGTGAATTCTGGGAGATGATTATTGAAGAGGAATGTATATGTAGCAGTTTTCATGAACAGATGCTTCAGCAACTCAATTGTTATATTGACCTTTGGGTTTCAGTCATCGCTGGGCCAATCTTTCTGTTCAACTGCACAAGAGTACAGTATATTAAAAACAAGTACCGTTAGAATTAGAAAATATACCATTAAAATCAGGAAGTATAACAAGTGCCGTTAGAATTAGATAATAAAACAAGTACCGTTAGAATTAGAAAGTAAAACAAGTGCCGTTAGAATTAGAAAATAAAACAAGTACCGTTAGAATTAGAAAGTAAAACAAGTACCGTTAGAATTAGAAAATAAAACAAGTACCGTTAGAATTAGAAAATAAAACAAGTACCGTTAGAATCAGGAAGTATAACAAGTACTGTTAGAATCAGGAAGTATAACAAGTACCGTTAGAATTAGAAAGTAAAGCAAGTACCGTTAGAATTAGAAAATATACCATTAAAATCAGGAAGTATAACAAGTGCCGTTAGAATTAGAAAATAAAATAAGTACCGTTAGAATTAGATAATAAAACAAGTACCGTTAGAATTAGAAAGTAAAACACGTGCCGTTAGAATTAGAATATAAAACAAGTACCGTTAGAATTAGAAAATAAAACAAGTACCGTTAGAATCAGGAAGTAAAACAAGTGCCGTTAGAATCAGGAAGGAAACCTAGTACCGTTAGAATCAGGAAGTAAAACAAGTACTGTTAGAATCAGGAAGTATAACAAGTACTGTTAGAATCAGGAAGTAAAACAAGTGCCGTTAGAATCAGGAAGGAAACCTAGTACCGTTAGAATCAGGAAGTAAAACTAGTACCGTTATTAGAATCAGGATGTAAAACTAGTACCGTTAGAATAGGAAAATAGTACTGTTTGAATCATTTCAAGAAGAATATTATGAATAAGCCTTGCGTTTCCTTAATGTTACTCTAATCTATATTGGTCTTCAATTAATTTGTTTCATACATTAAATGAATTTCTATAACATAGAATATCAAGGTCTGGGCAACATACAATACAAAAGTCATTAGTTTATTCATTAGTAAGTTACTTTCACCAGTACATTTACTCAGTTTCCAGGTTTTACTCTTGTAGGATATTTCATCGTTTCCGTGAGCTTTCTCCTAATCGTGTGCCAGATTGCATGAAAGATGGAAAAGCAAAGAGAATCAAACTACCACTGATGGAACTGGAAATCATGACAGAACTGAGGGTAATAAATTGTATACATTACTAAAATTTAGTATACATTTTGTAATTCTTCCCCATCATACATTTTTATGGACCAGGTTGTCAATAAATTATGGTTGCTTAGTTGACACTTGATTAATTTGCATATAATTTGCATATATACTGAGTCAAAAAAGAAACGATACCTGGTGTTTATGTGTCTATAATTTCAACATTTATTAAGAAAATTCTTTGAAAATTCATAAGATGATAGTCCAACATGTTTGAAAGAGGAGCACATAAAGCATAATGAGCCTCCGAAACTGTCTGCTGCGTGATGACGTAATTCGTCGGACAGGGGTCTAATGGAGTTTTCACACAGACGTCAATACCAAGTATGGGCACCATTTGCGTCTCTCACTGCAATGCACCGCCGTCGCATCGAACGGAAGAGTGTCTGAATCTCTTGCTGGTCAATATTTGTCCACTCCTGACGCAAAACATCCGTCAGTTGGTTTAACGTTACCGGCTGACGTTGTCTGACGCGGCGGTCTAACGTATCCCACAAATGTTCTATGGGTGACAAGTCTGGTGACAAAGCAGGCCACGGCAGGGTTTCAATATTGTTCTGCTCCAATAATGTGGAAATCCGAGCAGTATGACACCTGGCGTTGTCCTGTTGGAAGTGTGACGTTTCTGTTGGCATTAAAGAATGGCACAACAATGGCGCAAGGATCTCATCACAGTACCGCTGGGCGTTTAGGTTCCCGTCCACCACTAACAGTTCAGTGCAACTGCCGAAGGTGATACCGCCCCACGCCATAACGCTTCCGCCCCCGAACAGATCGACCTGACGTACACATGCGTAACGTTCACCGCGTCTGCGATATACCCGCTCAATGCCATCCGCTCGACGCAAACAGAACCGTGATTCATCGCTAAACATCACCGAATTCCACTGTAACCGAGTCCAGCGAGCACGTTCCGTCGTCCATTCCCGCCGTACGTCACGGTGACGTCGTGTCAGGATGGGTCCAACGTATGGCCGATAGGCACGAATGCCACGTTCACCGAGCCGGTTCCTGACTGTTTGTGCACTGATGCGATCGTTGATCATCCCAGGGGTAACGGCAGCTGTGTGCGTAGCAGGTAGGAACCGGTCATGTAAATGTGACGTCCGAATGTGACGGTCGTGTTCACGCGTCGTCACACGTGGTCGACCAGATCTTGGACAGTCGTCCACCGATCCATGTGTTCGATAACGTCGAAGTAGACGTGTTATCGTGATCCGTGTAACCCCAAGTCGATTTGCGACGTCACGCTGACGTAAACCGCCGGCAATCATGCCAATGGCACGCATTCTCTGATTGCGGTTTAGCCTAGGCATTTTGTTAGAGGTAACAATGGGTATGTAAGGTGTTTTTCCTCGATGATAATGTAATACCAGTACAATAAACCGGTTTTCCGATTTGTACATGTGTAGGAAGTTGTCTTTGTTGAGGAGCACGTGCAAATCGGAAATTCGGCGTTCCAGGATTATCGGGTGTTTATTTACCTGTGTTTATGGTTGGCTGACGTTGCAATAAGATACCCGGTACTGATACGTAATAATATATTAAACCTTTCTATGGTTTTATCCGTTTTACGTCATATTTAGTTTGGTATCGTTTCATTTTTGACTCAGTATAATTTGGATTAGTTTGTTTTCGGTAACTGACTAGTCCAGTGGTAACACGCTGAACTGGTAATCCAGGGATCGCAGGTTCGATCCCCCGTCTGACCCTAATAAAATTAAGTCTTTCAGATGGGACGTTAAACCGTGCACGTAACAGAACCAGAGAAGACTCTGGAATGGATCTCTGTCTGTATCATGCATTATCCTCCAACATCTAAAATGACTAATCTCTTCAGGAGGCGTCGCTCATATGGGCAACCGGTAGCGACGATAAATAAACGTAAAACACACTCACACAAGTAGACGACAATTCTTTAATGTGTGTTTCATATTTGTATTTTGTCCAGTGGTAACACGCTGGACTTGTAATCCAGGGATTGCAGGTTCGATCCCCTATCTGACCCTAATAAAATTAACAGTCTTTCAGATGGGATTTTAAACCGAGGTCTCGTGTCGGTGATGTACACCGTGCACGTAAAAGAACCATAGGAGACTCTGGAATGGGTCTTTGTCTGTATCATTGCACTATCCTCCAACAATCTAAAATGACTAATCTCTTCAAGAGGCGTTGCTCATATGAGCAACCGGTAGCAACGATAAATAAACATAAAAAACACACACTCTCGGTAACTGGAGTAGGGTCTATATGGCCTAGCAGCACTATTTTGGTTAATACTTAGATCAGCCCGCCAGAGTGCAGGAGGACATATAGTAATCCGGGTGTGATACCATATTGTGGATTACACCCTCGGGTCATTGGTTAGTAACTGAGTTTCCCCAGATGGCTCATGAGGATAGAGTTATCCGGGTGCTATACCATATTGTAGATTACACTGTCCGGTCATTGGTTGATATATATATAGAGCAGCCACAGAGAGGGCAGGAGTGTCTCAATACCATCCAGTCGGGAATCAAAACCTTAATGTCAACTGTCCGATTAGCGCAGTGGTTAGCACGCTCGCTTCTCACCAATGCGACCCGGGTTCGATCCTCGGACCGGGAAGTATGTGAGATGGTACGGTGGTCGCCAGATCGGACAGGTGGGTTTACCCCGGGCACTCCGCTTTCCTCCCACACGAATGACCACATTTACGCTTTCATCCGCGCCAACGAGAGTGATTAATATAAGGTGATAAAGCTTGTTTCGCAATCATTGTAAAATAAATAAAGTTTAAACTTTTTTTTTTTTAATGTTAGGATTGGTAGTTGAGAGTGTTAACCACATTGCCACCTTGCATGAAATATTTATTGTAGAAAATTAAAGACCGATTGTTTTATTGATTACAGGAAAACCCGTTCTGTGAACGTATATGTCACGTGTTTTCTTACAGGAAAACCCATTCTGTGAACGTATAATTATTATGTCACTTGGTTTCTTACAGGAAAGCCCGTTCTGTGAGCATGTGTCACGTGTTTTCTTACAGGAAAGCCCATTCTGTGAGCGTATGTGTCACGTGTTTTCTTACAGGAAAGCCCATTCTGTGAGCATATGTGTCACGTGTTTTCTTACAGGAAAGCCCATTCTGTGAGCGTATGTGTCACGTGGTTTCTTACAGGAAAACCCGTTCTGTGAGTGTATGTGTCACGTGGTTTCTTACAGGAAAGCCCGTTCTGTGAGCATATAATTATTATGTCACGTGTTTTCTTACAGGAAAACCCGTTCTGTGAGCGTATATGTCACGTGTTTTCTTACAGGAAAGCCCGTTCTGTGAGCATATAATTATTATGTCACGTGTTTTCTTACAGGAAAGCCCGTTCTGTGAGCGTATGTGTCACGTGGTTTCTTACAGGAAAGCCCGTTCTGTGAGCATATAATTATTATGTCACGTGTTTTCTTACAGGAAAGCCCGTTCTGTGAGCGTATGTGTCACGTGGTTTCTTACAGGAAAACCCGTTCTGTGAGCATATAATTATTATGTCACGTGTTTTCTTACAGGAAAGCCCGTTCTGTGAGCATATAATTATTATGTCACGTGTTTTCTTACAGGAAAGCCCGTTCTGTGAGCATATGTGTCACGTGTTTTCTTACAGGAAAGCCCGTTCTGTGAGTGTATGTGTCACGTGTTTTCTTACAGGAAAGCCCATTCTGTGAGCGTATGTGTCACGTGGTTTCTTACAGGAAAACCCGTTCTGTGAGTATGTGTCACGTGGTTTATTACAGGAAAGCCCATTCTGTGAGCGTATGTGTCACGTGTTTTCTTACAGGAAAACCCGTTCTGTGAGTGTATGTGTCACGTGGTTTCTTACAGGAAAGCCCGTTCTGTGAGCATATAATTATTATGTCACGTGTTTTCTTACAGGAAAACCCGTTCTGTGAGCGTATGTGTCACGTGGTTTCTTACAGGAAAGCCCGTTCTGTGAGCGTATGTGTCACGTGTTTTCTTACAGGAAAACCCGTTCTGTGAGTGTATGTGTCATGTGTTTTCTTACAGGAAAACCCGTTCTGTGAACGTATATGTCACGTGTTTTCCGATGATGGCTCTGGAGACATGTGTTTTGAGGAATTCCTCGATATGTTTTCGGTGTTCTCCGATGCAGCCCCTAGGGCTATCAAATGTGTATATGCTTTCAAGGTGTATGGTATGTATATGTTTGTATTATACATAAAAACTTGGATAAGAAACACTAGAGGCTCTAAATTAAACTCGCAACTTTTGTAGCCCGTCACCCCAGGTCAACAGATTGTATAAGTGGAGCCTCCATGGTGTAACAGATGTGGTGTCCGTCTTGTAACCAAGAGAGTGTAAGTCGGCAGAACCACGGGGGGGATATTCTTAGGCAAGCCACGTAACCATTTCAACACCACAGACCTCTCAATAGGCTTACAAAAAGTGTAGATCCAGATGAGCCGGCTCGTGATGAGCCGTCTCATCAGGATCTGCACTTTTTGCCAGTAATATTACTATTTTTAAACAAAAATTACCACCTTTGATAAATGAACTGGTCCAAATGTAATTTTCTTATTCATTTATTGGTCTGAAAATATCACGCACCAGTCCATGTCAGTTACTTGGTGTTGAATGGGTTAAATGAGATTAGAGTAGAATTTATTATAACAGTTTTCCTGTTAATTTATACAAAATTAATTTCAGCTCGATTGCGAAACAAGTTCTTACAACTTGTATTAATCACTCTCGAGACCTCATTTCTGGTGGAATCCATAGCCACGAGGGAGAGGAGACAATGTGGAATTTAAATGCCTTGCCTAAGGGCACAATCCAACGGGGCTCGAACTCCGGGCCTATCGCGCCTTAAGAGAACGCACTATTACAACTTCCACAGTTTTCCTGTTAGGTACCGGTAACCTAGTTTTTGACCCCTGGAGTGGCTGACCCATTTGTTCAAATTTCGTAGAGGATGCTGGAGACCAAATTTAGATATATCCTACTATGGGTTAACCTAGTAACTAACCGTTTGACCCAGTGACAAAGTTTGAGCAGATCGTGGTCAAGGATTCTGCTAGCTAAGTTCGGTAACAATTCTAAGTATGATCGGTTATGAAGTTGCTATAAGATGTATCCTTTATGTTGACCCAGTGACCTGGTGTTTGATTCCAGTGTCTCCATTTGGACACAAGATTGATAGCGTTTGCAACAAGGCTGCTATTCACATAATTTGGAAACATTTTAATGGAATTGTTGACTTAACAACAGAGCCCGAATACTCCCCCTCCCACAATACTTTGCATGCCTAAACAGTTAAAAACCCCAATATATTACAGTCAAACCTGTTTTAAGCAGCTAGCCAATGTAATCATAGAAAGTGGCTTCTTAGCACAGGCAGCTGCTTAATAGAGGTCAAATGTATAATGAAACAACATATTGGGAATCTGGAAGTTGGTTGCTTAATACAGGTTGGCTGCTTAATAGAGGCGACCATTAACACAGGTTTGACTGTATATACATATTTGTTTGTTTTGGGGTGGTTTATTCATAAAAATTATAAATTTATTTTAGGCCGATTGCGAAACAAGTTCTTACTAAACTACAAACTAAGCCAATAGGTTGGATTGTGTATTTATCCATTCTATCATGATGCAACTACATGTATGTTCAACTCTGTGAATATTTAGAAATGTCTTTCAGATGTTGTTGGTGACAACCTATTTGTGAATATTTAGAAATGTCTTTCAGGTGTTGTTGGTGACAACCTATTTGTGAATATTTAGAAATGTCTTTCAGATGTTGTTGGTGACAACCTATTTGTGAATATTTAGAAATGTCTTTCAGGTGTTGTTGGTGACAACCTATTTGTGAATATTTAGAAATGTCTTTCAGATGTTGTTGGTGACAACCTATTTGTGAATATTTAGAAATGTCTTTCAGGTGTTGTTGGTGACAACCTATTTGTGAATATTTAGAAATGTCTTTCAGATGTTGTTGGTGACAACCTATTTGTAAATATTTAGAAATGTCTTTCAGATGTTGTTGGTGACAACCTATTTGTGAATATTTAGAAATGTCTTTCAGATGTTGTTGGTGACAACCTATTTGTAAATATTTAGAAATGTCTTTCAGATGTTGTTGGTGACAACCTATTTGTGAATATTTAGAAATGTCTTTCAGATGTTGTTGGTGACAACCTATTTGTGAATATTTAGAAATGTCTTTCAGATTTTGATGGTGACAACTTCTTGAGCCGGATTGATTTAGAGCAGACATTGAGGTGTCTCACTAGGAATGGGCTAACTAAAGACGAGATATCGTTCATTGTTGACAAGGTATTCAAAATAACTTGGCAGATCATTTTTGTTTGTGTCGGCGTATTTCACCAAATGATCGATGACAGCAATGTTATCACAGGAGTGAAATATAATTTGATTATTCGCTTAAAACTTGAAAATAATTTATTTATTTTAGGCTTGAAATTATGTTTTTGTGCCAATTCGATGCTACTATGCTTCATAAATGACTTTGATCACTTAACTGTAAATGGTCTGCCTCCGTGGTCGAGTGGTTACGGTCGCTGACTTGTATACCACTGTAACCTATCATCTCTGATGGTCACGGGTTCGAGCCCCGCTCAGACCGTGTCTCATTTATATGAAAAAGTTGGCAGTTTCTTACGGAGGTTGGTGCACCAAGTACTGGTTAACCGCTGGAGCCTGCCCAGGAAAGGTGTTAGGTAAACTGCCCGTCGCTCAAATGGGAAACCGGTAGCGACGTTAAATAAACTTAAATAAAAAAAATGTAAATGTAAGAGAAATAAAATATTTTACTTTAAAACGCCCTTACTCTAGACGGAATCCACCTATGACATACGGTGGTTTCGACCTTAGCTAAAGTACTGTCTATATGATTAGGGGGAACTAGAGCTGAATAGGCTTCGAAATATTTAAATGAGCTTAGATGGAGTCCGGATCCGCCTAATTTAGGTAGAAAGTCTAGTAATTACAAGAATTCTAAAATATTTAGGAGGAAAATTATCCACCTAGTATACACTTTAAACTTTATTTTACAACGATTGCGAAGCAAGTTTTAACAACTTATATTAATCATTCTTGTTGGCGCGGATGAAAGCGTATATGTGGTCATTTGTGTGGGAGGAAACCGGAGAAAACCCACCTGTCCGATCTGGCGACCACCGTACCATCTCACATACTTCCTGATCAGAGGATCGAAACCCGGGTTGCATTGGCAAGAAGCGAGCGCACAGCCAAACGTTACACATTACCGCTGATGGACCTAGTGTATTGTTGATATTTCAGGTTTTAGAAGAGGCTGACCTAGATGATGATAATCTGCTGTCATACATCGAATTTGAACACGTTATATCCAGGTCTCCCGACTTCCTCAAGTACGAAAACTTTCTTTATTCCTCAAGTTTCCACCTTTAAAAAAAAGTATTAAAAGTTTGGTATTTAACATTTTGTATTTATTTTTCAACGATTGCAAAAGCTTAAATAACTGATATTAATCACTCTCATTTGTCCAGATGTAAGTGTATAGTTGCTCCCTCGTGTGGGAGGAAACTGGACTGGTAATCCAGGGATCGCAGGTTCGATCCCACGTCTGACCCTAATAAAATTAACAGTCTTTAAGATGGGACGTTAAACCGAGGTCTCGTGTCGGTGCTCTACACCGTGCACGTAAAAGAACCAGAGGAGATTCTGGAATGGGTCTCTGTCTGTATCATGCACTATCCTCCAAAATCTAAAATAACTAATCTCTTCAGGAGGCGTCGCTCATATGGGCAACCGGTAGCGACGATAAATAAACTTAAAAACACAGGAAACTGGAGAAAACCCACCCGACAGATTTGGCAACCACCGTGCCATCTTGCATATTTCCTGATCCGAGGATTGAATCTGGGTTGCATTAGTGAAGAAGCGAGCATGCTAAATGGACAGCTTTACCGTTCGAAACATATTTAAATATTGTTCTATATACCAATGTATAGGGATGGCCTGGCCTCAGTTTATGTATCCTGTCCATATTTCCTAATCCTCTTGAATGATTTTAATGAAAATTGGGCATTGAGATGATGTGCAGATCACATGTTCCATGTTTTAAGTTCACGGTCAAAGTTACGAGTCAAGATTAAGTGACTATATATTGTGTTCGGTCACTATCAACTGCAAGCCCTTGATGGATTATCACATAAGTAGGGTCAAATGTTCACCATATGGAAGTCGTGATAGCTCAGTGGTAGCGTGTTCGCTTCACGTGCGAAAGGCCCTGAGTTCGAGCCCCGCTGGAGCCGTTACGATCGTGTCCTTAGGCAAGGCATTTAAATTCCACATGCCTCTTCTCTCTCCCTCGTGGCGATGGATTCCATCAGGAATGAGGTCTCGAGAGTGATTAGTATAAGTTATAAGAACTTGTTTCGCAATCGAGCTAAAATAAATTTGTATAAACTAAATGTTCACAACATCGACAACAGAACCTGTTTAACCATGCCGATTCAGTGAAGGTCGGACGTATTAAGTTGAAAGTCAAGTGACTATATTTTGTTTCCCGTCCTTACCTCTTATTATGGAATGAATAGTGGGCTAATAATTTCCATTGGGGTATGAACTACATTGGGCATGGTTAAAGTGTGTGGAGGCCGAAGGTGTCCATGGTTTATACACGTCCAATGTAGGTCGTACATACTAGCCATAATCTGCGTCTCGTTTCTTTATTTTCAGTACATTCCACATTCGAATATGATGAGTGAAACCAGCGAGGACAGGATGTATTAGTTTATACTTTATCTATTTTACAACGATTGCAAAACAATCTTTAACCCTTTGCCTGTTGAATAAATAAATCACATTTGCAAACATAGATCCAGATTAGCCGTGGCGTAATAGATCAGGATCTATGTTGTTTTCTATTCAGCAAAGTGTGTTAGCTCCACTATCTGAATAGCAAACAACATAGCACGTTCTGTTCCGTCTGATCTGGCTCTATGCTGTTTAGGAAAGTGATTTTATCTGCCACTAGTGTGCAAAAGGTTAACATTGCATGAAAGTGCATAATTTATGTGGTGAATGCGCTAATTAGGCAGCTGTAGTATATCCAATAGTTTATTTTACAACGATTGCGAAGCAAGTTTTAACAACTTATATTATGTGGTCATTCATGTGGGAGGAAACCGGAGTACCCGGAGAAATTCCACCTGTCCGATATGGCGACATCTCACATACTTCCCAATCCGAGGATCGTACCCGAGTCGCATTGGCAAAATGTTGACGATGCACAAGGACGGACACAGAGTGAGCATAAAAACTCACATCGAGCACTAAAACTATGTGCTCATGCAAGCTAAACACTACAGAATGAAATAAAAAGAATATCTGTTTAGGCGTATGATCAAATTATATTTCATTCATGAACATAGAAAGCTATCATAAAACAAACAATATCCTCTAGTTATTCTTCAATATTCTGTTAGCTTTCCTTTCAATCCACTCGTATCTATTACGTATATTGTTATTAGTTGTAAATTATGTTATATAATGTCGAATAAATATGTTTAACCCATTCAACACCAAGTAACTGACATGGACTGGTCCATTTTTAAACCAATATATTAATAATAAAATTACATTTGGATCAGTCCATTTATCAAAATGTGTATATTCTTTTCTAAAAATAGTAATATTACTTGCAGAAAGTGCAGATCATGAGACAGCTCGTCACGAGCCAGATCATCTGGATCTACACTTTTTTGTAAGCCAATTTAGAGGCCTGTGATGTTGAAAGGGTTAAACAATATTGAAATTATAAAATCACAAATCAAAATATAAAAGTAAACATTATCCCTTTCCTTCATAGAGATTTAGGTTAATATACTATTACATCTCCATACAAATGACAGCCATTTAACCCTTGTGACCTGCTATGGCATATGTTTGTGGCAATTGTTTGCAAAGTATACATGCACGCAGCTTAAAGTTGTGTTTTATTTGAACAACAATATAAAGACTCGGGATAGGCGTTATATTCGGATAGATGTGTACAAAATTGTTTCAGATAGGGCCATTTTACTGATCGATGCGAAATCTGACATCCCACAGAGTAGAATCCCTGTACTTAAATATATATACTAGTACCCCCAAACGTGCCGAATCCCTGTGCTACAGTGGGGTCAAATATGTCCTCATGTATCACTATTTACGCAAACTTTGTAGAGGTTCACTAACTGCCAAATATCAATAATATGTCCGATCTGGCGACCATCGTATCAGCTCACATACTTCCCGGTTCGAGGATTGAACCCGGGTTGCATTGGTGAGAAGCGAGTGCGCTCACCACTGTGCCACTCGGACAGACCAATGGTTGCTCAGCGAAATTATCAGTATCCAAATGCAATCATTGCTGCTTCCATGCTTCTCTCTTCTATCAATTCATCAACGCTCTCTAGTTCTTTTTCATACTGTTGTTCACATTTATACAACCCCATCAGCAGGTCAAAGTTCATTGTGTATCCAGAAGGTCCGCAGAAAAGGTCATCACCTTGACGACGTTGATGTAACAAATTGGTAACCTGTATTTTTGCTTCGACTGGTAGTGGGGTATTGCTTGCATTCCACTGTTTGACAATTTGTGTATTTCTACCTTTGATGTTTGTCGCAGTGAGTTCCTGGAAAAGAAAGCAATAACGTTTCAATAATAGTGCTGGCAATTAGTGTGTTTTTACATTTATTTATCGTCGCTACCGATTGCCCAGCGTTGGAGGGTAGTGCAATGATACAGACAGAGACCCATTCCAGAGTCTCCTCTGGTTCTTTTACGTGCACGGTGTAAAGCACCGACACAAGACCTCGGTTTAACGTTCCATCTGAAAGACTGTTAATTTTATTAGGGTCAGACTGGGGATCGAACCTGCGATCCCTGGATTATCAGTCCAGCGTGTTACCACTGGACTACAGATCCGTCTGTAACTGGCAATTAGGTGACCAATTATGTTTATATGGTGGAAGACCCCAAAAATGCTGTTCTGAGAATTGTTTCAGACACCAATGACGAATGATACGATTGGTCGAGTCTGAAATTTGATCTTGGCTCGACCAATCAGAAATGTTGAGAACGAGTTTAAAATTGTATAAAAGCTTTAAGACCGCCTCTGGTGACTATATGCACACAATTTCAAATATACTTGGTATTAATAATTCTCCGACAGTATTTCCGATATCTGTCAAACTGCTTAGAAGTTCTGTTATCTTGTTTAACATCTTGAAAGGGCAACAACTCTTGTCAAACAGTACCAAGTAGAACTTTACAATATGCACAACGAAGCTTGGTAGAGCTTATTTTCTGTAAATATTGTCGACATTCAAGAACTTGGCGAACAATATTTGTTAATTTAATCATCAAAAGGGCAATAACTCTCATCAAAAGCCAACATTGCGAAGACGATATATACAACAAGCTTTGTACTGATCATTCCTACCAATTTTATATTCAAATCCAAACAGAAGTTTACAAGATCCTGTCTGGACATAGTCAAACCTGTGTTAGTGGTCACCTGTATTAAGCAGCCACTTTCCAGATCCCAATTTGTTGTTTTACTATATATTTGACCTCTATTAAGCAGCCACCTGTGCTAAGCAGCCACTTTCTGTGGTTCCCTTGGCTGGCTGCTTACGACAGGTTTGACTACATATTAATGCAATCAAGAATGCGACCTGAAGGACAGATATATTCCCCAGCCGCATCAAGGTCTGAAAGTGTAGGCTGTAGGACGCTAGTTCATATACAGAATTTACTATCTATTTAAATCTGTACAATGGAGGAAGATGCCGGATGGCCCTCAGGTACCCAGGTAGAACCATTGACATTCTGCAAGTAAGCTATATTGCTTCCTCACCTGAAATAATTCAACAGCGCCAGCGGGATTCGAACCAACAGCAATGAGGGGCAAGTCATTTTATGCCAACAAACTTAACCACCCGCCCAAAGAGGCCTCCCCCCCTCCTCTCGATAGTAATGTACATTATATAACCCTTTGACCTACATGTTTGACCTTGAACTGATATTGTTTCTGCATGGTGTAGTGACAAAATTAATGTTACATGTACATACTGCTTTGACATTGAAACGAGGTTGGACCATGGACAGACTAAGTGTAAAATTTCAAGTTCATTAGAAACAGTCAATAATCGTTTAATTATGTCTCAATGACTACACTGTTCAACTCTAAACTCACGGATATCACAACTATTTATTTCAGATATCATTTAGTTTAAAGTCCCATCTGAAAGACTTAATTTTATTAGGGTCAGACGGGGGATCGAACCTGCGATCTCTGGATTACAAGTCCAGCGTGTTACCACTGGACTACAGGTCCGTCTGTTTAAAGTCCCATCTGAAAGACTGTTAATTTAAGTTATTTTAGCATTTGTCCTTTCATGTCTTTGACATTTCTCACTGATAGCATGCAATACAAAGGGTTGCACATGAATCAGAGATCACGTGCATCAGAGATGCAGAGTATGTAATGTGTGAAAGATCCCATCGATGTTTGTGATCGGCTTTTGATGTGGTTCATGTCATCAATCGCATTCACCGACAGTCTATTGATGACTCCATCTATTATATCTGAAATGTACTCTGGGGAACAGAGTTAAGGGTGAAACTATTGTATCTGGAATCTGCTATTAAAATACGCAAAACAACAGCAAAACGCTACAAACATCAAATACCCCTGATCAAATACAACAGATCGCAAAACAAATCTTGGAAGTCGTGATAGCGCAATGGATGCGCGTTCGCTTCAGGTGCGAAAGGTCTGGAGCTCGAGCCCCGCTGGAGCCGTTACGAGTGTGCCCTTAGGCAAGGCATTTAAATTCCATGTTGCCTCTTCTCTCTCCCTCATGGCGATGGATTCCATCAGGAATGAGGTCTCGAGAGTGATTAATATAGGTTGAAATAACTTGTTTTGCAATCGAGCTAAAATAAATTTGTATAATAAAAAACATTTTATTAAAAAATGTTAAAGCATGCCCGACAAGTAATTTAACGTTTCACCATCAATGATTATCAGCTTATCACACCTGAAGAAGAAATGGTTAATTCGCTAATGTAATGAACAGAACAGAACATTTTGTTTATTAGACTTGAGCATTACATAGCTCATCATCATAATAATACATGTACAAGTTACATGCAATGAAAAATAAGTCATAAATATATGAAGTGTTAAACTGATGAAGAGTGTTATACATGTTGATTAAAATGTTTCCAATGTGATATAGTACTATACAGACGGATCTGTAGCCCAGTGGTAACATGCTGGGCTGGTAATCCAGGGATCGCAGGTTCAATCCCGCGTCTGACCCTAATAAAATTTAACAGTCTTTCAGAGGGGACGTTAAACCGAGGTCTCGTGTCGGTGCTTTACACCGTGCACGTAAAAGAACCAGAGGAGACCCTAGAATGGGTCTCTCTCTGTATCATTGCACTATCCTCCAAAATCTAAAATGACTAATATTTTCAGGAGGCGTGGCTCATATGGGCAACCGGTAGCAACAATAAATAAACGTAAAACACACACACATACCGGTACTAGATAGGAATTATCTATCGATGTACACAGCCTAATTAAATCAATACATGTACCTTTGACTAATAATCATTTGGCTTAAACATACAGTCAAACCTGTGTTAGTGGTCATCTCTATTAAGCAGCCAGATTCCCAATATGTTGTTTTGCTATACATTTGACCTCTATTAAGCAGCCACTATTTGTGAGTCCCTTGGCTGGTTGCTTAAGACAGGTTTGACTGTATTTATTTATCAAGATAAACATAACATTCGTACATATATCATCCATATAATATAACTATTAAGACAAGCTGGCTTTTCTATTACCTTCCTTGGCATATAAAGTCTGATTTATCCCTAAATGCATATCGGTCCTTTCAGTTGGAATCTTTTGTTTTTATAGTTGTTCCCTAACCAGATATTGCATTATGATAAATTGTGATTTTATCCAAATCATGTTCGTTAAATTGATAAAAAAAAGGTTTACAGAATTTTTACCCATTGGATATCTGTCGAGATATAGTAACATCCTAATTATAATATGAGAAAGTGGAAGAAAATTGATAGCATGTTGTGCAAAGGAAACAACGATAAAAACAGAGGAAACAACTTCTTAAGAGGACCTGCATACTTTTAGGGAGTATTCAGGGGCAGTAACTCGTTGAAAGCTACTAGAGCTTACAGTAATTCTCTCCTCAAATAATCATTTGAATCCTTTTACTAAATATGTTTAAGAAATAATTGGAACACTAGGGTCCACGATGACCGGACACTTGGAAGCGCCGTATTCATGCACCGTTAACCACTGTGTTGATTGCTGCAGGCGATTGATCATGCTGAATTCGGTAATTTCGGAAATGAACACCCGTTTCGAAGTTCATTAATACGTGAACATGATGGCGATAATGAATTTGGTGGCGGCGTTTCATTTGGCATGACCCTGGTTTGTGTACTGTACCTGTCGAATGTGTCAAATGCAAACTGTCATGCCATGACCAATCAGAATCCTACCAGGTTGTATTACACGTGTGTACATACAAGAACATATGTGATGGCTGTAATACACTGAATACAGGCAAATTTATGTGATATAAAGGTTTATCATACAATTGTACTTGTTACAAACAGTTGCAGTAAAGAAATCGATACTACAGCATGTTTAAAGCGACATTACATCGCAAAAGCCAAAACAATGCATTGTTCACATATAAATGCATTGCTACTACAAATTCTTCCGAATACATTCAAACACAAATATTGAATCAATAAACAGTGTGTTTGTGGTCTACAAACTTTCAAAAGTGAATGTAGGATTTCATATACCGGTCATCCACGCTCCTGAATTGACATTTCTTTGTCATTGTAGTCAATACTAAACAACATGTGATACTGTCGCTTAGAGATAATAAATTTAACTCAGATTAGTCTACAAATAAATATGCCTAGGCACAAATGTGAGATATAGCGGTAAATCTGTACCACAAATCTTGTTATTCGGGATACACAGGTTGTATTACGCATGGATGTCAACCCTATTTACATTATTTTGTTATGTCAACAAACCACGTATACGACGCTTGTTTATTAGTTGAAATACTCAGTTATTGAGGTAAATATTTGGAAAAAATTTATACCATATAATAGAAAATTACATTCTGTATATAGCGCTTTTGTAGTGTCGCTTTAATGTACTTAAAAATATATAATCTTTTTTAGACTAGGTTAGTTTAACCCTTTCAACACCACAGACCTCTAAATAGGCTTACAAAAAGTGTAGATCCAGATGAGCCGGCTCATGACGAGCCGTCTCATCAGGATCTGCACTTTTTGCCAGTGATATGACTATTTTTAGACATAATTACCCATTTTGATAAATGAACTTGTCCAAATGTGATTTTCTGATTCATTTATTGGTTTATGAATATCATGGACCAGTCCATGTGAGTTACTTGGTGTTGAATGGGTTAATGTACCTAAATGTTACGAACGGATGGACAGGGACAATTCCTCTATATGGGGAATAACTACACAATGAAATATCTTACCTTGTGAGCGTGACAGAACTGCAGTAGCTTCCGTGCAATAACATCCCAGAACTGAGGGCAAAAATACACTCTCCTTAACATGATGTCTTTCTTCCGTTTGCACATTGCCATGTAGTCGCACCACGGTAAGCCTGTCAAGATAAACTTGCCATAAAGTCACGGCTCATTCTAGGTCAGAATTTTTGGGAGAAGTGAGAAAACGAGCGATTGCGTTAAATGGTGTTATTTAATATATTTCAACAAAATAGGGTTAAAATACACTATATGACCATTTGAATAGCACGTATGAATAGAAGCAGTGCTTTATAATGGGCAAGTGTATCTTACTGGACACAATTGTGTATGATAAAAAACAAACAAAAATATTTTTTAGGCAGAAATGAGGCCCCCAGGGGGCTACATCAGGGTCCCTAGGGTGACTATTTCACCAAGTCGCCCTCTAGAATAGGTAACACAATGGTAATCATGTTTTCAAACAAATCTACAGTGTCGCACAACAAACTGAAATTATTTTGATATCAAGAAATGAGTTCAGCATTTTGGTTGCCAAAGCAACGAGAAGTTTGTACGTGTCCACGTTATTTTGGTAGAGAACCAGACAATTAGCCTTCTTGCGGAGATGTTTGAACAAATTGTTGGCACATGAAACAAGCAGTCATGAGCACTTTCTCCTCGGGGCAAGTTACCAACATTACAATGTATGTATGTTCCATTAATGTCAAACCCCTTGCGGGGACCTAGACATGTTTTCCTGGACACGTTTAGCCGACATAAGTGGTTAACCAGTACTAAGCAATGTGTGTGAGGTGCCTTGCTCAATGACACTACATACGTGGCCTGATCGAACCTGGGACCGTTTGATTCCAAATCCGACACTCTACCACTGGACCACGGACGCCACAATAGTTTCGTATATACAAAAATTATTTTAGTTCGCCTGCGAAACAAGTATTTACAACTTGGATTAATCACTCTCGAGCCATCATTCCTGATGAAATCCATCGCCATGAGGGAGGGAGAGAGAAGAGGCAACGTGGAAGATAAATGCCTTGCCTAAGGGCACAATCGTAAAGGCTCCAGCTGGGCGCAAACAATAGGCCTTTTGCACCTGAAACAAACAATACAATAGAGATGATTTTCTCCATTTCGAAAGAAAATTGGCTAAATCTAAGGGAATATATACAAAACCTACAGCCCTTTGACCTTCTATTTGTACCATACATGTATGTTGTCAGGGAATGTACATAGTATATATCTACCTTCATCAGCGCCAACGAGTGTGTCTGTGATTAATATAAGTTGTTAAAGCTTATTTCGCAATTGTTGCAAAATAAATCGAGTTTATACCCGTTTTACCTGCTATAGCCATTTGACCTTGCATTTGTATCATATGTTGTCTGGGAATTCCCCTGTACATGGTGTACACTGGAGCTTTAAACTCGCACAAACCAACGGGCTTCTTGGTGGACGGATCTAGTACGATCGCATCAGGTGAACCTCCAATTTTATCTAAAATTACAATCAGTTAGGATGCATCGATTGTCACCTAATAATAATCAAGAACATCAGAATTAATTACTGTATAGCGCAAATGTTAGCGTTTTTCACAGAGTTTTGATATGTTATTATGTTATATTTCGGGTTTTTACGCCTGCATCAGCACCATTTTTGGGCTATATCACCGGCGGACAGTTTACCTAACAACACCTTTCCTGGGCAGGCTCAAGCGGTTAACCAGTACTTGGGTGCACCAACCTCCGTAAGAAACTGCCAACTTTTTCATATAAATGAAACACGGTCTGAGCGGGGCTCAAACCCGTGACCATCAGTGATGATAGGTATACAAGTCAGCGACCGTAACCACTCGACCATGGAGGCGGACTCAAGAGTTTTGTATTGGCGCTTTCTTCTGCCGCTTAATGGCAATAACTTCCTATTAAATTTTAAAACAACATATTTGCATTGCATGTATTTAGTTAACTCAAAATGTAATATGTCCCGAATGGTCATGCTGAATAAAACTCCCACAAAAGATGGGCATGGAATTTCACCATGGGTAATCGGGGCGACATCTTCACTAGTATTTTAGTTAGGGATGGCAACGAATATCGATTATACTATTCGAATATTCGGTCGGGAAGGTATTCGAATATTTGACTTAACTTAATTTCTGTTTTACGCGTAAACGTCATCTTCTTCAAGTGATTATTCAGATAGATATTGTACACAAATATGCTCCAATTTGCATAGATTACACCTAGCAGCTTTCGTATTCTCAGAGCGATTCAAGCATTTCCAAACGTGTGACTGAGCAGGTGGCATTTTTGAGGACAATATAATAATATTCCCCGAATATTAGAATAGTATTCGGATATTCGGACGTTCGATCGAATATTCGTTGCCATACCTAATTTTAGTCATTTTTTATTTTGGAGGATAGTGCAAAACAGATGAAGCTCCAATGCCAGAAACATCCCTGGTTCTTTTATATGCCCGGTGTATATGTATAGCATAGATACATGTGACGTCAGTTTATATGCCCGGTGTACATGTATAGCATCGATACAATTTATATGCCCGGTGTACATGTATAGCATAGATACATGTGACGTCAGTTTATATGCCCGGTGTACATGTATAGCATCGATACAATTTATATGCCCGGTGTACATGTATAGCATAGATACATGTGACGTCAGTTTATATGCCCGGTGTACATGTATAGCATCGATACAATTTATATGCCCGGTGTACATGTATAGCATAGATACACGGACGTCAGTTTATATGCCCGGTGTATATGTATAGCATCGATACATGTGACGTCAGTTTATATGCCCGGTGTACATGTATAGCATAGATACACGGACGTCAGTTTATATGCCCGGTGTATATGTATAGCATCGATACATGTGACGTCAGTTTATATGCCCGGTGTACATGTATAGCATAGATACACGGACGTCAGTTTATATGCCCGGTGTATATGTATAGCATCGATACATGTGACGTCAGTTTATATGCCCGGTGTACATGTATAGCATAGATACACGGACGTCAGTTTATATGCCCGGTGTATATGTATAGCATCGATACATGTGACGTCAGTTTATATGCCCGGTGTACATGTATAGCATAGATACACGGACGTCAGTTTATATGCCCGGTGTATATGTATAGCATCGATACATGTGACGTCAGTTTATATGCCCGGTGTACATGTATAGCATAGATACACGGACGTCAGTTTATATGCCCGGTGTATATGTATAGCATCGATACATGTGACGTCAGTTTATATGCCCGGTGTACATGTATAGCATAGATACACGGACGTCAGTTTATATGCCCGGTGTACATGTATAGCATAGATACAATTTATATGCCCGGTGTACATGTATAGCATAGATACAATTTATATGCCCGGTGTACATGTATAGCATAGATACATGTGATGTCAGTTTATATGCCCGGTGTACATGTATAGCATCGATACAATTTATATGCCCGATGTACATGTATAACATCGATGCATGTGACGTCAGTTTATATGCCCGGTGTACATGTATAGCATCGATACAATTTATATGCCCGGTGTACATGTATAGCATCGATACAATTTATATGCCCGGTGTACATGTATAGCATAGATACACGGACGTCAGTTTATATGCCCGGTGTATATGTATAGCATCGATACATGTGACATCAGTTTATATGCCCGGTGTACATGTATAGCATAGATACACGGACGTCAGTTTATATGCCCGGTGTATATGTATAGCATCGATACACGTGACGTCAGTTTATATGCCCGGTGTATATGTATAGCATCGATACACGTGACGTCAGTTTATATGCCCGGTGTACATGTATAGCATCGATACAATTTATATGCCCGGTGTACATGTATAGCATAGATACATGTGACGTCAGTTTATATGCCCGGTGTACATGCATAGCATAGATACATGTGACGTCAGTTTATATGCCCGGTGTACATGTATAGCATAGATACATGCGACGTCAGTTTATATGCCCGGTGTACATGTATAGCATCGATACAATTTATATGCCCGGTGTACATGTATAGCATAGATACAATTTATATGCCCGGTGTACATGTATAGCATAGATACAATTTATATGCCCGGTGTACATGTATAGCATAGATACATGTGACGTCAGTTTATATGCCCGGTGTACATGTATAGCATCGATACAATTTATATGCCCGATGTACATGTATAACATCGATACATATGACGTCAGTTTATATGCCCGGTGTACATGTATAGCATCGATACATGTGACGTCAGTTTATATGCCCGGTGTATATGTATAGCATCATTACATGTGACGTCAGTTTATATGCCCGGTGTACATGTATAGCATCGATACACGTGACGTCAGTTTATATGCCCGGTGTACATGTATAGCATCGATACATGTGACGTCAGTTTATATGCCCGGTGTACATGTATAGCATCGATACATGTGACGTCAGTTTATATGCCCGGTGTACATGTATAGCATCGATACACGTGACGTCAGTTTATATGCCCGGTGTACATGTATAGCATCGATACACGTGACGTCAATTTATATGCCCGGTGTACATGTATAGCATCGATACACGTGACGTCAGTTTATATGCCCGGTGTACATGTATAGCATCGATACACGTGACGTCAGTTTATATGTCCGGTATATATGTATAGCATCTATACACGTGACGTCAGTTTATATGCCCGGTGTACATGTATAACATCGATACATGTGACGTCAGTTTATATGTAAACGTCTGTTAACATTATGGTCACGACGGTGGATCGAAACTGCGACCCATGGATTTGTAGTCCAACGTGTTAACCACTGGACCACTGACGATGTTTATCCAAAGAAATGAATATATACAAGCTTTGTACAAAGCTTTCAGATTAAATATCTTTCAGATTAAATATCAGATTAAATATCATCATTCAAACATGTGCTCTATACATGTAGGCCTATACTGTGTAACCATAATCAAGTAATGACAGCAATTTATGTTTCCCTTCAAGACATTATCAATACATTTAGCTTGTCAATAAAAACCACAGGGATTCGGCACGTTTGGGGGTAGGCCTACTAGTATATATATTTATAATTTAAGTACAGGGATTCTAATCTGTGGGATGTCAGATTTCGCATTGATCAGTAAAATGGCCCTATCTGCAACAATTTTGTACAAATCTGTCCAAATATAACGCCTATCCCGAGTCTTTATATTGTTCTTCAAATAAAACACAACTTTAAGCTGCATGCATGTATACTTTGCAAACAATTGCCACAGACATTGGCCATAGCAGGTCACATTTCCATACTAGGACACGGGTTGTCAGCAACAACAAAAAATCTTCGACGGGAGAGTTTTAACTGTGAATAACATTATCAATAAGATGTGTTTCCACTAACGTGTAGGTTTATTCGGCAAAAATGTACCTCAAAAAGAGATTTCGTAGAATTTTTCAATTTGTTTTGAAAATTTCTCAAGCGGAGCAATTCGCGTTAAAACGAGCGTTCTGATTGGATTATTAAAATGTAACTAGATGTTTGATTTTTATATGAAGAATAATCATAATATATACTAGTACCCCCAAACGTGCCGAATCCCTGTGATAAAAACCAGTATATTTGACATTCCCCATTGATAGACAAACTGTCTGCTTGTTTTGGATGTACATGTATAAATTCACACCGACAGCTTAGGCCATATACCGGTAGAGAACCACCAACCTTCCGCAAGCCAGCTGGATAGCATGAAAGAATTTGACACCCCCAGTTGGATTTCAACCCACAGCGGTGAGGGGCAAGTGATTTGAAGTCAACGATCATAACCATTCTACCATGAACTGTAACAGAACACATAAATTATTTAATAGTTTACGGAAACATTTGCGAGTACAACAATGTACCTTTGAGTGGGTTTTGAACATCCGTGAGGGTCCAGAAACCGGACTCCCTCGTGGTGTTGCCAGTCAGTAGAGTGTATGCCTCATAAATCACAGGTTCCATATCAATACCGTGCCGTGTACAACTGTTCCCTTCATCAGTGCAGTTCTCTTCTGTAACATTAAACAAAATATACCCCGGTACACATTGTGTTGAATTGTGCGTTTTACGTTTATTTATCGTCGCTACCGTCCACTATAGCTATGTATATATCTGATTCTAATGGGGAACCTCTTGCGCAGCTTGAATGTATGTATTCCGGATATTATAACTCTGGTTCTGTGTGTGTTTTACGTTTATTTATCGTCGCTACCGGTTGTCCACATGAGCGACGCCTCCTGAAGAGATTAGTCATTTTAGATTTTTGGAGGATAGTGCAATGATACCAACAGAGACCCATTCCAGAGTCTCCTCTGGTTTTTTTTTACGTGCACGGCATACAGCACCGATACGAGACCTCGGTTTAAAGTCCCATTTGAAAGACTGTTAATTTTATTAGGGGCAGACGGGGGATCGAACCTGCGATCCCTAGATTACCAGTCCAGCGTGTTACCACTGGACTACAGATCTGTCTGTATTGTGTTGAACTTGAGGGTGACAGTTCATATTGTTAACCCAAGGAATTATCTTATGCAATTAATATGAAATAATTAGTTGCAAGAGACTATAGAGAAACAGACTATAGAGAATCTAAAATAATTGCAATAAATGAATCTGAGTTTCAAAGTTATTGCACAGTTATTTCAAGTTATAAGATGCTACACAAATGAGAGACATCGCTGGTTTTGTTTTTCTATTACCTTCCTTGGCAAATAAGTCTGATTTATCCGAAAATGTAAACAGGTCCTTTTAGTTGGAATCCTTTGTTTTGACTGTTGTTTCTTAACCATTTGCGGTATGATAAAATGTGATTGTATAATTTAAAATCGTGTTAATAAATTGACAAATGTTACGTCAATTGGTTTAAACAGTATTTATTCCAATAAATTTACATGTATAACACAAAAAATGTTACAAATTACATAAATTGTGAATGGTTTGGATTGGAAAACAAGTTTTCAGAAAACTTATATTAATTCCTCTCCAAATGTTACGTCATGGATGCTAACAAACAGGGTTCCCACTGTTGGTCGCTACATTTGTAATGTAATTGTGACAAAAAACAAATACTGGCGCTAAATTTTGTGAATTGGCAAAATATGTGGCGCAACTTTTTTTCTTTATCTGTGAAAGTGAAGTACCGGTCCATGGCTCTTAGTCGGCTCCAAGTTTTTCAAAAAGGCTCTAGTTTTTTGCAGTTGGTGACAGAAGTGGTGCAGACAAAAATTCAGACTTTTCAAAAGTAACAATGCCAAATATGAATTAACCATCAAGCAAACTTGTGAGGAAATCGTAAGGTTTTCCTCTACCGGCTCCCACTGCATCTGCGAATCTGGAAGCCGTAACGACCATGTCCCTTCTCAGGCTGAACCAAACATCACTTCTCTGTTTAATATCATGCTCCATTCAGACCAGTGATGTCATTACTGAAATTAAAGTATGAACTTTATTTAGTTTACAATGGTTGCGAAAAAAGCTTTAACAACTTATATTAATCACTTTTGTTGGTGTGGATGAAAAGGTATATGTGGTCCTTCATGTGATTTCAACATGGCGTTGAAAAAAGTACCTATTTTCGGTCGACCTTGAAAATTCATGTAACAGAAATGTTAATTACAGTTAAGTTCCAAAAGTCATTAACATTGAGCATAGTCATAATTGTTACTCGAAACGGAGGAATTTAACACCCAACAAATTATGATTACTCTTCAATATGAGGTTTGTTGTGACATGGAGAGAAATGTCACTTAATGTGAAGAGTGGCACACCAGTGACCATACTGTCTTGCTGCCGATTTTACTGGCAAACCCATGTCTGAGTCTCTAACATCATGATAAAAATTATGCATTTGTCAGTGTACTTGGTGAATAGACGCCAGGTTGGATTTGAAAAAAAAATGGATGAAATTGAATTAGCATAAATAGTAAATATCTTGGACAATAGTATTTTTGAAGAAAAAATGTTAAAAAGCTGTAAGACTAAGAGGAACACAATATTTGAATTGACATGTAAAATGCCCATTATGACATTGTTGCATAACTATCAAGTGACCTTCCTGGGCAGACAATGCAATTTCTCATTTTACAAAAACGAAGACATATTTCTTTATATTTACCTCCGTTTACGCCTAATACGGGATTTTTAGGCTACACATAAATGGGATTAATGAAAACATCAGCATTTGCATACTTTCAAATAAAATGTGGAATATTTATCTGCTTTACGACTCTTTCATACCGATATCAGGAATGTTGACGATAACTATCCTTTACAACATTTTTTTGCAATGTCAACAATACTGTCATGTATTAATTGTATATTATCACGTGTTATGGATATTACCCAGAGTACCGTTAATTACCATTTCCAATATTAATATCCGTAAATAAGTTTTTTTAACTATCGCATAATAATACATGACACGCAGACGAGCTGATCGCCAGTGTCCAGTGTCCCGCCATTTTCTTTATTAGAGATCTGTAAAGGGAGACTACTAATCTTTCAATCCAATTTTGAAAATATAAAACTCTTCAATTTAAAGACAGGCGCACATAACAACGCTTTGATAGGCCTAATCTAAACGTGTGGCATCCGTGATCCAGTGGTAGAGCGTTGGATTTGGAATCCATCGGTCCCGGATTCAATACTAGGTCAGGCCACGTATGTAGTGTCATTGAGCAAGGCACCTCACACACATTGCTTAGTACTGGTTAACAACTTAGGTCGGCTAAGCTTGCCCAGGAAAACATGTCTACGTCTCCGCAAAGCGCAAGGTGTTTGACATTAATGGAACATACATACATACACACATTGTATTTATGATAATTCGCGACAACGAGAGTGATTAATATAAGTTGTTAAAACTTGCTTCGCAACCGTTGTAAAATAAATGAAGTTTAAACTATGATGTCGTTATTATCATTACATTTCATTTCCGATATATGCCAGAATGTCGGTCACTCAGGGTTCATTCTAGGTCAGAATTTTTGGGAGAAGTGAGAAAGCACGTGATCGCTTCCTTAAATGGTGTTCTTTAATATACTTCTGCAAAATAGGGTTAAAATGCACAGTACAACCATTAAATACAACATTTGAATAGAAGGAGTGCTTTATAATGGGCTAGTGTAAGTGTATCTTACTAGACATAATTTTGTTTGAAAATCGTAAAAACCAAAATCGCTCTCTAAAATGATCCCTGTCACGTGATGTTTTACAGTATTTGGAACAAACTAATAACCAAATAAATTAATATCAATATTCATATCATCTTATTGGTTATATTTTATTATATATCGTCTTGCATGGTTTTCTGTATAATGATTTCGGATTAAATGCATTAAATGACAAGAAGAATATATTTATATTGTATGATTATTAAATGGCTCCAAATATTATATAAAATACCAGGTGACCGATTATGAATTATGTTGAGTGTATAAACATCAACTAACCTACATTTGCTCTATGCATGAAGATTTATCATTTACCTATTGTATATTTGAAACAAATTGTATTTCTACATTTACTACCTCTGCAATACGAATATGTACAAGAGGTCGTTTGAAGTGGTCTAGTGTCACCCTAGCTATACCCGAGATGAATTTTCTGAACATAGCTTCAAAATCATTACAAAATCGATAGAACAACCTGTCGTTACAGTAATACATGTAGGCCTATAATCTCTAAAATGTAGCCATCTTGGATTCCTGTTTTAGCCATTCTTGATCAACTAGTGCTCACTGTTAACCCATTCAACACCAAGTAACTGACATGGACTGGTGCATCATATTTTTAGACCAATAAATTAATAAGAAAATTACATTTGGAACAGTTCATTTATCAAAATGGGTAATTTTTCTCTAAAAATAGCAATTTTACTGGCAAAAAGTGCAGATCCTGATCGTCACGAGCTGGCTCATCTGGATCTACACTTTTTGTTAGCCTATTTAGAGGTCTGCGGTGTTGAAAGGGTTAAGCTTCATAAAGTGGGTCCAAGTAGTCCAGGGGAGGTTGGAAATTGAGATAACCATCTTGGATTTCGGATCAGAACCACATGTATTACGGCAGCTAGTTTGTTAACCTAATATAGTCGGTATTTATCATGTTTAATCAGACATTGTGATTCAGAAAGAGATGCTGAAGATATCAGATTGGATATATTTGAACTCTTGTGGATCTGTTAGTAGGCTCAACACTTCATACCAAGTTTCATCAAAATGGTCTTAATTGACCAAGTTGTTCAGAAGAAGTTAAGGCCTAAGCATTAATTAGATATCAAATATAGCTTGTAGCTTAGTGTGAGGCAAATTAGGATAAAATGAGTTACAGTTTCTACATTTTATAGGCGTTTTCTTCAATTTGGACTAAGTTTGAGCAAAATCTGATGACAATAGACGTTAAATGGTTATGGTGTTTAGAAGGCAAATACTGACATATGACAAACAAAACTCAGTCACAATATCTCTAAAACTGCCAGTCTATTGTGTTTTTTACGTTTATTTATCATCGCTACCGGTTGCCCATATGAGCAACGCCTCCTGAAGAGATTAGTCGTTTTAGATTTTGGAGGATAGTGCAATGATACAGACAGAGACCCATCCCAGGGTCTCCTCTGGTTATTTTACGTGCACAGTGTAAAGCACCGACACGAGACCTCGGTTTAACGTCCCATCTGAAAGACTGTTAATTTTATTAGGGTCAGACAGGGGATCGAACCTACGATCCCTGGATTACCAGTCCAGCGTGTTACCACTGGACTACAGATCCGTCTGTCTGCCAGTCTAGCAAATATGTGTGTGAGAAGATAAAATGAAAACGTAGGACATAAATACAATGCAGCAGGATATAGTTTTCAATATTTAATAACAAAATAGTGTTCTATTTAATAACAAATTGTGTTCTATTGAATAACAAATTGTGTTCTATTTAATTACAAATTGTGTTCTATTTTAATTACAAAATAGTAGTATATTGAATTACAAAATGATGTTCTATTTCTTAACATAATCATTTTCTTTAATAATTTAAAGCGACACTACATCAATGAAAACGCAAATTTCTGCAGAATGTAATTTTCTATTATATGATATAATTTTTGTTTTTCCCACATTTGCCTCAAAAACTGAGTATTTCAACAAATAAACAAGCGTCGTATACGCGGTTTGTTGACATAACAAAATTATGTAAATAGGGTCGACATTCATGCGTAATACAATGCGTGTATCCTGAATAACACAATTTATCATACATATTTACCGTTATATCTCACATGTGTGCCTATGCATATTTATTTGTAGACTAATCTTAATTAAATTATCTCTAAACATAAGTATCGCGCATTTAGTATTGACACCAATGACAAACAAACGTCATTTCAGGAGCGTGGATGACCGTTATATGAAATCTTACTTTCACTTTTGAAAGTTTGTAGACCACAAAAACACTGTTTATTGATTCAATGCTAGTGTTCGAATGTATTCAGAAGAATTTGTAGTACCAATGCATAAGTGAAAACATGCATTTTATTTGCTTTTTGCGATGTAGTGTCGCTTTAATAATGTTCAACTTTTAACAAAATACAAACTGTACATGCGTTCACTAAGCATAATAAGAACAAGGTGCACAACAACTATTATATTGTAAATAAATAAATTATATAAGAAAGCAAACGCAGATGTGAAAGCCGTGATAGCGCAGTGGATGCACGTTCACTTCAGGTGTGAAAGGTCCGGAGTTCGAGCCCCGCTGGAGCCGTTATGATTGTGCCCTTAGGCAAGGCATTTAAATTCCACATTGCCTCTTCTATCTCCCTCGTGGCGATGAATTCCATCAGGAATGAGGTCTCGAGAGTGATTAATATAAGTTGTAAGAACTTGTTTCGCAATCAAGCTAAAATAAATTTGTATAAACTAAGCATGATTTCCATTTTATGGGTAGTAACATATTGGATTTATAACATATCACAGATCCACTAGCATATCACAGATCCACTAGCATATCACAGATCCACTAGCATATCACAGATCCACTAGCATATCACAGATCCACTAGCATATCACAGATCCACTAGCATATCACAGATCCACTAGCATATCACATATCCACTAGCATATCACAGATCCACTAGCATATCACAGATCCACTATCATATCACAGATCCACTAGCATATCACAGATCCACTAGCATATCACAGATCCACTAGCATATCACAGATCCACTAGCATATCACAGATCCACTAGCATATCACAGATCCACTAGCATATCACAGATCCACTAGCATATCACAGATCCACTAGCATATCACAGATCCACTAGCATATCACATATCCACTAGCATATCACAGATCCACTAGCATATCACAGATCCACTAACATATCACAGATCCACTAGCATATCACAGATCCACTAGCATATCACAGATCCACTAGCATATCACAGATCCACTAGCATATCACAGATCCACTAGCATATCACAGATCCACTAGCATATCACATATCCACTAGCATATCACAGATCCACTAGCATATCACAGATCCACTAGCATATCACAGATCCACTAACATATCACAGATCCACTAGCATATCACAGATCCACTAGCATATCACAGATCCACTAGCATATCACAGATCCACTAGCATATCACAGATCCACTAGCATATCACAGATCCACTAGCATATCACAGAGACTTTGATATTATAGAATGACAGTAAAACCATAGTAATACAAAATACATATATAAATAATTATGTGACAACCTTGAGGAAATACAGGTCAACAAATAACCTAAAATATGTTACGAGTTACCGGCACTCTAAGAGGCTGGCAAGTTTAATGAACATTTCAGCTGAACACATTAAAAACATCAAATTAGAGTGAAAATGTACATCTTTTTCTGCAAATTAAAAAATTTAAACTACAGTTAAAATCATATTTCTGGAAATCGTGATAGCGCAGTGGTAGCTCGTTCGCTTCAGGTGCAAAATGCCAGGAGTTCATTTTTAATGTACATGGTGAATGTAATGTTAAATCTCAAATCTAAGACAATGTTTTGTGTACATTGTGAATATATAATCTTAAATCTCAAATCTAAGACAAAGTTTAATGTACATTGTGAATATATAATCTTAAATCTCAAATCTAAGATAATGTTTAATGTACATGGTAGATTTGTAATGTTTTTAGTTCATTTTCTTTCGGCTCTACAGGTGAACCTCCTTGCTGTATTTCAGGCATGGACGTGTACCTGGATAGAACCACCGACCTTCCACAAGACAGCTGGATACCTTCAGTACCTACAGTGTTGAACGGCAAGTGATTTGAAGTCAACGACTGTAACAACACGGAGGACTATGTATGGTCTAAAACTTGTCATAGATACTTGAAGACAGACCTCACAAACTCTGTTCCAAGACTAATTTGCTAATATACAACAACAACAACAACAACAATACCTTTATTGCATTAAACATTCATACAATGTATATAGCAAGTACATGTATACATGTAGGTAACTACATGGATTTACAAAAGAGCAAGATGTTAATATACTCTCTGCTTATACTAATTTTAGTTTCTATATACATTTGCGAAATATATGTATTTTGCTAAATATCTACTAATAGTATTTGATTTTTCTGACATCAAATTAGTGAATTTATTAATAGTTGGCCATGTATAGTAATAACGTTTTAGATATTTCTGTCTAAGATCTCTAAATTTCGGACATATAAGAAGGAAATGATATTCACTTTCTGTCATGCCTGTACATTGTATATGACATTTCTTATTGGCTTATATCCGAGGCAATGTCAATATTTACTTAATATGACCCATGTAACAGCATGTCACCATCTACATGTACATTAATGAAACGGTCCTAATTTTCAATATCTAGTCATAAACTGGTTTAAAGCCAGACTTTGTGCTGGCCCCTGGGGCTGGGAAGGGGTCACTGTTCCCACTGGTGATCTGTTTCTGCCTTGGTATGGACCCCTCTCCCTGTGTGAGCGCCATATACCGAGAATCGTCGTCCTCATCGCCGGTCAGCGTGATGTTACGTAGATGGGGCATCTCGGCAAATGGTAGATACATTTCACCTACAAACAACAAGATTTGAGCATGTCATACGACAAGGTTGATTCAAAAGGTATAAACTTTATTTATTTTACGATTGCGAAACAAGCTTTAACAATATTAATCACTCTCATTGGTGTGGATGAAAGCGTATATGTTGTCATTCGTGTGGGAGGAAAACAGAAATTCTGATATGTGTGTGTTTACGTTTATTTATCATCGCTACCGGTTGCCCATATGAGCGACGCCTCCTGAAGAGATTAGTCATTTTAGATTTTGGAGGATAGTGCAATGATACAGACAGAGACCCATTCCAGAGTCTCCTCTGGTTCTTTTACATGCACGTTGTACAGCATCGACACAAGACCTCGGTTTAAAGTCCCATCTGAAAGACTGTTAATTTTATTAGGGTCAGACGCAGGATCGAACCTGCGATCCCTGGATTACCAGTCCAGCGTGTTACCACTGGACTACAGATCTGTCTGTAAAAAAGAGTCCGATATGGCGACCAACTTCCCATTCTAATTCTTCCAGGTTCACTAGACACCCTATGTAGTGCTGTACAACAATTTGTCCGTACTGTGGAATATTTATATCACTATTTCATTTCCTATTATCGATTTTTTTATCACATTTTCACATATAAATGTTATTTACATGTACATGTATGTGCTGTGTTTTCGCTCGCCCACATGGTTCACCGTCGGCGGAGAAGGTAAATAAGCTCAATCATCATCGTGCTGCATTTTAGTAAATATCAAATACGATATTACAGTGTTATTTTATCAAGTGTGTCCATGTCACAGTTACTGTATAACAATGACAACATGGAACATGATTTATGGGACAAGTGTACGATGGGTAAGGCTGTGATCTACTAGTACGAAAAACATAATCTTTGGAAATATGGTCAATATCCGTTATGTCAAACTTCGGTTTCGAAGTATTTTGTTCGGTCCGACGGAATTCGACATAATGGATGTAGACTGTACTGTAATGTACTGTACTGTAATGTACTGTACTGTAATGTACTGTACTGTAATGTACTGTACTGTAATGTACTGTACTGTAATGTACTGTACTGTAATGTACTGTACTGTAATGTACTGTACTGTAATGTACTGTACTGTAATGTACTGTACTGTAATGTACTGTACTGTAATGTACTGTACTGTAATGTACTGTAATGTACTGTAATGTAATGTACATTTCATATATACGGTAAATAACGATTGAAATATAAATATTAGAAAATGAAATTTAGACTCTCCTCAAGGTCCCTCTCCCACCCTGAAGGGGGCTACTTGGCTCTCCCACCCTGAAGGGGGCTACTTGGCTCTCCCACCCTGAAGGGGGCTACTTGGCTCTCCCACCCTGAAGGGGGATACTTGGCTCTCCCACCCTGAAGGGGGATACTTGGCTCTCCCACCCTGAAGGGGGATACTTGGCTCTCCCACCCTGAAGGGGGATACTTGGCTCTCCCACCCTGAAGGGGGATACTTGGCTCTCCCACCCTGAAGGGGGATACTTGGCTCTCCCACCCTGAAGGGGGATACTTGGCTCTCCCACCCTGAAGGGGGATACTTGGCTCTCCCACCCTGAAGGGGGCTACTTGGCTCTCCCACCCTGAAGGGGGATACTTGGCTCTCCCACCCTGAAGGGGGATACTTGGCTCTCCCACCCTGAAGGGGGCTACTTGGCATGAATGAGTTTATTATAATAGATGTGCTAATGTTAAATTCATATTCATGCTCAAAATGGCTTGCCACAATTTTTTAAAAGGTTGTAATTGTATTTGTTACATAACACATAATTTTATTCCCAAGTTTTGCAGTAAAGAAATCCAATATTTTTTAACATTTTCACCTCAGCAGTGTTAAGAGATTATTAACACTTTTTTTATTATTTTTTTTAAAACTTTATTTATTTTACAACTTATATTAATCACTCTCGTTGGCGCAGATGAAAGCGTGGTCATTCGTGTGGGAGGAAACTGGAGTACCCGGAGAAAACCGACCTGTCCGATCTGGCGACCACTCACATACTTCCCGGTATTAACCCTTTCATATTAGCGGCAGATAAAACCACTTTTGCAAACAGCATAGAGCCAGATCAGACGGCACAGAATGGGACACTCGTATACTGTGCAAATTTTAATTTTGGAACGTTGATACGACTAATATTTGAAAATATATTTTGAAAGTGAAGAAGTAAATTCATACCAACAGGAAGTCCATTTGCAATTCTAACGTCTTCTGTCTCGAAGAATGTTTCATGGTCCTCCCAGTGTTTGTCGCATGCTGCACACAAGAAGTTGGAGATGAAATGTCCACAGCCACACCCTGTAACCCAATATATTTGCTTGTTTTTGTGGTTTACAAAGTTGACAAACAGCGTACCAGTAAGTAGTTTATACAAATTTAGTTCAGCTCAATTGCGAAACAAGTTCTTACAACTTATATACTAATCACTCTTGAGACCTCATTCCTGATGGAATCCATCACAACGAAGAAGAGAGAAGAGGCAATGTGGAATTTAAATGCCTTCCCTAAGGGTACAATCATAACAGCTCCAGCGGGCTCAAACACTGGGCCTTTCGCACACAAAGCGAATGCGCTACCACTGCACTATCACGACTTCCACTAACAGCTTAGGTAATATGTTGACTCTCCAGATTAGTTGTTTGGATAACAGGAAATGTTGTTCTACTTATGACACCGATGCCGAGGGAATCGATATAGCCACCCGAACACGGTGGACTAATCATGTGCATGTTATATAACTATTTATAGCACCCCAAAAGGGACACAACTCATTCCAAACCGGGATATTTATTATAAGTACATATTTCTAGAGAACAAAGAATGAACAGTTCGTTTTGGTGAACACATATGCCAATCAAATCAAACATATGCCAATCAAAGAAAACATATGTCAACCTAAGAAAACATATGTCAATCAAAGAAAACATATGTCAACCTAAGAAAACATGTCAATCAAAGAAAACATGTCAATCAAAGAAAACATATTTCAATCAAAGAAAACATATGTCAATTAAAGAAAATATATGTCCATCAAAATATGTCAATTAAAGAAAACATATGTCCATCAAAGAAAACATGTAAATCAAAGAAAACATATGTCAACCTAAGAAAACATGTCCATCAAAGAAAACATATGTCCATCAAAGAAAACATGTCAATCAAAGAAAACATATGTCAATCAAAGAAAACATATGTCAACCTAAGAAAACATATGTCAATCAAAGAAAACATATGTCAATCAACGAAAACATATGTCAATTAAAGAAAACATATGTCCATCAAAGAAAACATATGTTAATCAAAGAAAACATATGTCAATCAAAGAAAACATATTTCAATCAAAGAAAACATATGTCAATTAAAGAAAACATATGTCCATCAAAGAAAACATGTAAATCAAAGAAAACATATGTCAACCTAAGAAAACATGTCCATCAAAGAAAACATATGTCCATCAAAGAAAATATGTCAATCAAAGAAAACATATGTCAATCAAAGAAAACATATGTCAATCAAAGAAAACATATGTCAACTAAGAAAACATATGTCAATCAAAGAAAACATATGTCAATCAACGAAAACATATGTCAATCAAAGAAAACATATGTCCATCAAAGAAAACATATGTTAATCAAAGAAAACATATGTCCATCAAAGAAAACATGTGTCAATTAAAGAAAACATATGTCAATCAAAGAAAACATATGTCAACCTAAGAAAACATATGTCAATCAAAGAAAACATATGTCAATCAAAGAAAACATGTGTCAATCAAAGAAAACATATGTCCATCAAAGAAAACATGTCAATCAAAGAAAACATATGTCAATCAAAGAAAACATATGTCCATCAAAGACAATATGTCAATCAAAGAAAACATATGTAAATCAAAGAAAACATATGTCAACCTAAGAAAACATATGTCCAACAAAGAAAACATATGTAAATCAAAGAAAACATATGTCAATCTAAGAAAACATATGTCCATCAAAGAAAACATGTCAATCAAAGAAAACATATGTCAATCAAAGAAAACATATGTCCATCAAAGAAAATATGTCAATCAAAGAAAACATAGGTCAACCTAAGAAAACATATGTCCAACAAAGAAAACATATGTCCACCAAAGAAAACATGTCAATCAAAGAAAACATGTCAATCAAAGAAAACATATGTCCATCAAAGAAAACATATGTCAATCAAAGAAAACATATGTCAATCAAAGAAAACATGTCAATCAAAGAAAACATATGTCAATTAAAGAAAACATGTGTCCATCAAAATATGTCAATCAAAGAAAACATATGTCAATTAAAGAAAACATATGTCCATCAAAGAAAACATATGTCAATCAAAGAAAACATATGTCCATCAAAGAAAACATGTGTCAATTAAAGAAAACATGTCAATCAAAGAAAACATATGTCAACCTAAGAAAATATATGTAAATCAAAGAAAACATATGTCAATCAAAGAAAACATGTCAATCAAAGAAAACATATGTCAATCAAAGAAAACATATGTCAATCTAAGAAAACATAATTACATATAAAAAAATATGTCAATTAAAGAAAATTAAAACATTCTTAAGAAACACTCCATCCAGGACTGTCCTGAGGTGTGATACTGCGGTGCTTATGTAGTTATATCATATAGAAACTAAAAATCACCTGTCTTACACCTCCTCATGCCGGCTGGCTCATGCTGCTCATGTGTATGCTTGCATTTACACTTAGCTCGCCATGTGGCTGGGTCAAAGTCTCGCCTTCTCTGCATCCAGAACTCACCCGCCTCCTCTGCCCGAGATGGAATCCATGCAAAGCCTTTACATTTACACCCAGCCTGCTTACAGGGTACCAGTACACTCTTTCCTGATGATAATATAACATGATTGAGATTCACCCTGTGGAATCCAGTACAGCAGAACGTTGATACAAGGAAACATGACCGTTGCAACTCCCCCAGGTTTACAAGATAATGGCTAGGTGACTATTAGCTTGTAGGTCCACTATTTTGAGGGGCAACCGTACCAGGTCAGCTAACAAAACAAGTTATATACCAAAATGTTTGTAAATGTCACACATACGGCATAAATAGTGGTGACCAGAGAAATCCAAAATTCACTTCTGGTCCAGAAGTTTATATTTTGTGATTTTATTTCATTTATTGTATTAACTATTCGTGTGTCAATTTCATGAAATTTTGCAAAGAAATTATTTTACCATTTATGAAAATTATACAAATTTACAGATTAAAATTGTCAAATTTAAGGGTGACCACATTTACGCTTTCATCCGCGCCAACGAAAGTGATTAATATAAGTTGTTGTAAAATAAGTAAAGTTAAAAAAAAATGCAACTCGGGTTCGATCCTCGGACCGGGAAGTATGTGAGCTGGTACGATGGTCGCCAGATCGGACAGGCGGGTTTTCTCCGGGTACTCCGGTTTTCTCCCACACGAATGACCACAATTCATCGGCGCCAACGAGAGTGATTAATATAAGTTGTTAGAACTTGCTTCGCAATCGTTGTAAAATAAGTAAAGTTAAAAAGGTTGGGGTGGTATTTGAAATTTTGTTAGCTGACTGGGTATGGTTGAACCTTGAAAGTCACCATCGAATATTGAAACAACAGTTGTCAATTTATATTTCTTTGAAACAAACATGTTGCGTTATCCGTACAATATTGAAAGTGTGACAGATATACAGAAGTACGAACAGACGGCCTCACGACTGGGTACTTAAGTGGCTACCCCATTGTTTTCTCCTTTGTTCTATAAGCCACGTAAAGGAATTTATAGCCACATAGCAGCTAACTCTAGACAATAGATCTATTGTTCTCCTAGCCACATCAGTACCTATTAGTGTGTGCATATGGAAGAACAACACAATACAGACGGGTCTGTAGTCCAGTGGTAACACGCTGGACTGGTAATCCAGGGATCGCAGGTTCGATCCTCCGTCTGACCCTAATTAAAATTAACAGTCTTTCAGATGGGACTTTAAACCAAGGTCTTGTGCTGTACACCATGCACGTAAAAGAACCAGAGGAGATTCTGGAATGGGTCTCTGTCTGTATCATTGCACTATCCTCCAAAATCTAAAATGATTAATCTCTTCAGGAGGCGTCGCTCATATGGGCAACAGGTAGTGACGATAAATAAACGTAAAACACACACGCACACGAACACGAACACAATCCTATAGTCCCAAACCTGGTAGGGGACCAACAAAGAAAGACCGCAAACTTACCAGTATATTTGCCATGTTCCCCCAGCCGGTGGCCGCAAAAGCATTTTGACATGTTGTTCACTCTCTGACAGTCATGTTTGTAGTCAGGACCTCTCCATCCAATATAGATGCCTTTAAATAAATTACAAGAGAATGAATCAGTAACTCTGTATGATGTAGAATAACAGAGACATTGGTGAGTTACTGCCCCTGAATACTCCCTAAAAGTAGATAGGTCTTATTAAGTGTTTTCCTCTGTTTTTATCGTTGTTTCCTTTGCACAACATGCTAGCATTATCCCACTATCGCTTCTTATGATTATTAAATAACTATATCTTGAAAGATCTCTCACAGTATATGTATGCAATGGTACATATTTGTATAATAATGTTATCACTTAATTAACACGTTTTTGATAAAATCACATTTATCACACCGCAACATCTGGTTAGGGGACAACAGTAAAAACAAAGGATTCTAGCTAAAAGGACCTATTCACATAATTGGAATAAATCAGACTTTATCTGCCAAGGGAGGTAATTACAGATGTCTCTCATTACACAACATATAGTTTTCCTGCATAATTTTGTTCCATTTTAAGTATCAATTAAGCGTTTTTATTTCCTTTTATTTTCATCATACATATTATCGCAGTACGTATTGCAATATCGAGCTTTTAGTATCGCAATACGTATTGCAATGTGAGCTTTTAGTATCGCAATACGTATTGCAATATCGAGCTTTTAGTATCGCAATACGTATTGCAATGTGAGCTTTTAGTATCGCAGTACGTATTGCAATATCGAGCTTTTAGTATTGCAATACGTATTGCAATATCGAGCTTTTAGTATCGCAGTATGTATTGCAATATCGAGCTTTTAGTATCGCAGTACGCATTGCAATATCGAGCTTTTAGTATCACAATACGTATTGCAATATCAAGCTTTTAGTATCGCAGTATGTATTGCAATATCAAGCTTTTAGTATCGCAGTACGCATTGCATTATCGAGCTTTTAGTATCGCAGTACGTATTGCAATATCGAGCTTTTAGTATCGCAATACGTATTGCAATATCGAGCTTTTAGTATCGCAGTACGTATTGCAATATCGAGCTTTTAGTATCGCAGTACGTATTGCAATATCGAGCTTTTAGTATCGCATTACGTATTGCAATATCGAGCTTTTAGTATCGCAATACGTATTGCAATATCGAGCTTTAGTATCGCAATATTTTTAGTATCGCAGTACGTATTGCAATATCGAGCTTTTAGTATTGCAATACGTATTGCAATATCGAGCTTTTAGTATCAATACGTATTGCAATATCGAGCTTTTAGTAGCACAGTACGATTGCAATATCGAGCTTTTAGTATCGCAATATGTATTGCAATATCGAGCTTTTAGTATCGCAATACGTATTGCAATATCGAGCTTTTAGTATCGCAATACGTATTGCAATATCGAGCTTTTAGTATCGCAATACGTATTGCAATATCGAGCTTTTAGTATCGCAATACGTATTGCAATATCGAGCTTTTAGTATCGCAATACGTATTGCAATATCGAGCTTTTAGTATCGCAATATGTATTGCAATGTGAGCTTTTAGTATCGCAATACGTATTGCAATATCGAGCTTTTAGTATCGCAATACGTATTGCAATGTGAGCTTTTAGTATCGCAGTACGTATTGCAATATCGAGCTTTTAGTATCGCAGTACGTATTGCAATATCGAGCTTTTAGTATCGCAATACGTATTGCAATATCGAGCTTTTAGTATCGTAATACGTATTGCAATATCAAGCTTTTAGTATCGCAGTATGCATTGCAATATCAAGCTTTTAGTATTGCAATACGTATTGCAATATCGAGCTTTTAGTATCGCAGTATGTATTGCAATATCGAGCTTTTAGTATCGCAGTAAGCATTGCAATATCGAGCTTTTAGTATCACAATACGTATTGCAATATCGAGCTTTTAGTATCGCAGTATGTATTGCAATATCAAGCTTTTAGTATCGCAGTACGCATTGCAATATCGAGCTTTTAGTATCGCAGTACGTATTGCAATATCGAGCTTTTAGTATCGCAATACGTATTGCAATATCGAGCTTTTAGTATCGCAGTACGTATTGCAATATCGAGCTTTTAGTATCGCAGTACGTATTGCAATATCGAGCTTTTAGTATCGCATTACGTATTGCAATATCGAGCTTTTAGTATCGCAATACGTATTGCAATATCGAGCATTTAGTATCGCAGTACATATTGCAATATCGAGCTTTTAGTATCGCAGTACGTATTGCAATATCGAGCTTTTAGTATTGCAATACGTATTGCAATATCGAGCTTTTAGTATTGCAATATCGAGCATTTAGTATCGCAGTACGTATTGCAATATCGAGCTTTTAGTATCGCAATACGTATTGCAATATCGAGCTTTTAGTAGCACAGTACGTATTGCAATATCGAGCTTTTAGTATCGCAATATGTATTGCAATATCGAGCTTTTAGTATCGCAATACGTATTGCAATATCGAGCTTTTAGTATCGCAATACGTATTGCAATATCGAGCTTTTAGTATCGCAATACGTATTGCAATATCGAGCTTTTAGTATCGCAATACGTATTGCAATATCGAGCTTTTAGTATCGCAATACATTGCAATATCGAGCTTTTAGTATCGCAGTACGTATTGCAATATCGAGCTTTTAGTATCGCAATACATATTGCAATATCGAGCTTTTAGTATCGTAATACATATTGCAATATCAAGCTTTTAGTATCGCAATACGCATTGCAATATCGAGCTTTTAGTATCGCAGTACATATTGCAATATTGAGCTTTTAGTATCGCAATACGTATTGCAATATCGAGCTTTTAGTATCGCAGTATGTATTGCAATATCGAGCTTTTAGTATCGCAGTACGCATTGCAATATCGAGCTTTTAGTATCGCAGTACACATTGCAATATCAAGCTTTTAGTATCGCAATACGTATTGCAATATCGAGCTTTTAGTATCGCAATACGTATTGCAATATCGAGCATTTAGCATCGCAGTACGCATTGCAATATCGAGCTTTTAGTATCGCAGTACGCATTGCAATGCCTGCTTTTAGTATCACAATACATATTGCAATGCCTGCTTTTAGTATCACAATACATATTGCAATGCCAGCTGTTAGCATCACAATACATATTGCAATATCGAGCTTTTAGTATCGCAGTACACATTGCAATGCCTGCTTTTAGTTTTCACAATACATATTGCAATGCCTGCTTTTAGTATCACAATACATATTGCAATGCCAGCTGTTAGCATCACAATAGATATTGCAATGCCAGCTGTTAGCATCACAATACATATTGCAATGCCAGCTTTTAGCATCACAATACATATTGCAAAGCCATCTTTTAGTATCGTAATACATATTGCAAAGCCAGTTTTTAGTATCGTAATACATATTGCAATGCCTGCTTTTAGCATCACAATACATATTGCAAAGCCATCTTTTAGCATCACAATACATATTGCAATGCCAGCTTTTAGTATCACAATACATATTGCAAAGCCATCTTTTAGCATCACAATACATATTGCAATGCCAGCTGTTAGCATCACAATACATATTGCAAAGCCATCTTTTAGTATCGTAATACATATTGCAAAGCCAGTTTTTAGTATCGTAATACATATTGCAATGCCAGCTTTTAGCATCACAATACATATTGCAAAGCCATCTTTTAGTATCGTAATACATATTGCAAAGCCATCTTTTAGCATCACAATACATATTGCAATGCCAGCTTTTAGCATCACAATACATATTGCAATGCCAGCTTTTAGCATCACAATACATATTGCAATGCCAGCTTTTAGTATCACAATACATATTGCAAAGCCATCTTTTAGCATCACAATACATATTGCAATGCCAGCTTTTAGTATCACATTACATATTGCAAAGCCATCTTTTAGCATCACAATACATATTGCAATGCCAGCTTTTAGCATCACAATACATATTGCAATGCCAGCTGTTAGCATCACAATACATATTGCAAAGCCATCTTTTAGTATCGTAATACATATTGCAAAGCCAGTTTTTAGTATCGTAATACATATTGCAATGCCAGATTTTAGCATCACAATACATATTGCAAAGCCATCTTTTAGTATCGTAATACATATTGCAAAGCCAGTTTTTAGTATCATAATACATATTGCAATGCCAGCTTTTAGCATCACAATACATATTGCAATGCCTGCTTTTAGTATCACAATACATATTGCAAAGCCATCTTTTAGCATCACAATACATATTGCAATGCCAGATTTTAGTATCACAATACATATTGCAAAGCCATCTTTTAGCATCACAATACATATTGCAATGCCAGCTTTTAGCATCACAATACATATTGCAATGCCAGCTGTTAGCATCACAATACATATTGCAAAGCCAGTTTTTAGTATCGTAATACATATTGCAATGCCTGCTTTTAGTATCACAATACATATTGCAAAGCCATCTTTTAGCATCACAATACATATTGCAAAGCCAGCTTTTAGTATCGTAATACATATTGCAATGCCAGCTTTTAGCATCACAATACATATTGCAATGCCAGCTGTTAGCATCACAATACATATTGCAAAGCCAGCTTTTAGTATCGTAATACATATTGCAAAGCCAGCTTTTAGTATCGTAATACATATTGCAAAGCCAGCTTTTAGTATCGTAATACATATTGCAAAGCCAGCTTTTAGTATCGTAATACATATTGCAAAGCCAGCTTTTAGTATCGTAATACATATTGCAAAGCCAGCTTTTAGTATCGTAATACATATTGCAAAGCCAGCTTTTAGTATCGTAATACATATTGCAAAGCCAGCTTTTAGTATCGTAATACATATTGCAAAGCCAGCTTTTAGTATCGTAATACATATTGCAAAGCCAGCTTTTAGTATCGTAATACATATTGCAAAGCCAGCTTTTAGTATCGTAATACATATTGCAAAGCCAGCTTTTAGTATCGTAATACATATTGCAATGCCAGCTTTTAGCATCACAATACATATTGCAAAGCCAGCTTTTAGTATCATAATACATATTGCAATGCCAGCTGTTAGCATCACAATACATATTGCAATGCCAGCCTTTAGCATCACAATACATATTGCAATGCCAGCTGTTAGCATCACAATACATATTGCAATGCCAGCTTTTAGTATCGTAATACATATTGCAATGCCAGCTGTTAGCATCACAATACATATTGCAATGCCAGCCTTTAGCATCACAATACATATTGCAATGCCAGCTGTTAGCATCACAATACATATTGCAATGCCAGCTTTTAGTATCGTAATACATATTGCAATGCCAGCTTTTAGCATCACAATACATATTGCAATGCCAGCTTTTAGCATCACAATACATATTGCAATGCCAGCCTTTAGCATCACAATACATATTGCAATACCAGCTGTTAGCATCACAATACATATTGCAATGCCAGCTGTTAGTATCGTAATACATATTGCAAAGCCATCTTTTAGTATCGTAATACATATTGCAAAGCCAGTTTTTAGTATCGTAATACATATTGCTATGCCAGCTTTAGTATGTCGGTGGTGAACGTGTGAATTGGCAATAGCCAAGATAGTTGCAACAATATAGTTGTTATGCTTGCAACAATATAGTTGTTATGCTTGAAACAAGATAGTTGTTATGCTTGCAACAATATAGTTGTTATGCTTGAAACAAGATAGTTGTTATGCTTGCAACAATATAGTTGTTATGCTTGAAACAAGATAGTTGTTATGCTTGCAACAATATAGTTGTTATGCTTGCAACAAGATAGTTGTTATGCTTGCAACAATATAGTTGTTATGCTTGCAACAATATAGTTGTTATGCTTGAAACAATATAGTTGTTATGCTTGCAACAATATAGTTGTTATGCTTGCAACAATATAGTTGTTATGCTTGAAACAAGATAGTTGTTATGCTTGCAACAATATAGTTGTTATGCTTGAAACAAAATTTCTAAAGTTTCCAAATGAACTTGATGCAATTATCACAAGGAAAGCTGGGTGAAATAGTTAATATACTATGGCTTATGTGTTAAACCAGTTATGCCACTTTTCCATTTTCATATACAGGTATGTATAGTACATTGTACATCTATGTGAATGTTTGGAGGCAATAGCAACCAAAGTTGCCAACCGACTTTTATAAATATTCTATAAATGTGAATAACACAATGCCTTCACAATTCATACAAAAAATCAGAGGGCAATGTGTCACCAGACAATACCTCACCAGACAATATGTCACCAGACAATACCTCACCGGACAATACCACATCGGACAATATCTCACCGGAAAATACCTCACCGGACAATACCTCACCAGACAATACCTCACCAGACAGTACCACACCGGGCAATATCTCACTGGACAATACCTCACAGGAGAATACCACACCGGACAATACATCACCGGGCAATACCTCACCGGACAATACCTCACCGGACAATATCTCACCGGGCAATATCTCACCGGACAACACCTCACCGGACAATATCTCACCGGACAATACCTCACCGGGCAATACCTCACCGGACAATACCTCACCGGACAATACCACACCAGGCAATATCTCATCGGACAATACCTCAAGAGACAATACCTCACCGGACAATACCACACCGGACAATATCTCATTGGACAATACCTCACCGGACAATATCTCAATCGGACAATACCTCATCGGACAATACCTAACCAGGCAATACCTTGCTGTACAATACTTCATCAGAGAATACCTAACAAGACACTACCTTGCTGTAAAATATTTCACCGGACAATTCCTCACTGGACAATACCTAACCAGGCAATACCTTCTTGCTACACAATACTTCACTGGACCATTCCTCACAGGTAAGATGATTTTCTGTACAGGTTTGCATAAGGTGATCGATGATGCACTAAGTTTCGTTTGTTACCTGTTCTCTGTGTTGTACAGGCTTGCATAAGGTGATCGATGATGCACTAAGTTTCGTTTGTTACCTGTTCTCTATGTTGTACAGGTTTGCATAAGGTGATCGATGATGCATTAAGTTTTGTTTGTTACCTGTTCTCTGTGTTGTACAGGCTTGCATAAGGTGATCGATGATGCATTAAGTTTCGTTTGTTACCTGTTCTCTGTGTTGTACAGGCTTGCATAAGGTGATCGATGATGCATTAAGTTTCGTTTGTTACCTGTTCTCTGTGTTGTACAGGTTTGCATAAGGTGATCGATGATGCACTAAGTTTCGTTTGTTACCTGTTCTCTGTGTTGTACAGGCTTGCATAAGGTGATCGATGATGCACTAAGTTTCGTTTGTTACCTGTTCTCTATGTTGTACAGGTTTGCATAAGGTGATCGATGATGCATTAAGTTTTGTTTGTTACCTGTTCTCTGTGTTGTACAGGCTTGCATAAGGTGATCGATGATGCATTAAGTTTCGTTTGTTACCTGTTCTCTGTGTTGTACAGGCTTGCATAAGGTGATCAATGATGCATTAAATTTCTTTTGTTACCTGTTCTCTGTGTTGTACAGGTTTGCATAAGGTGATCGATGATGCATTAAGTTTCATTTGTTACCTGTTCTCTGTGTTGTACAGGTTTGCATAAGGTGATCGATGATGCATTAAGTTTCGTTTGTTACCTGTTCTCTATGTTGTACAGGTTTGCATAAGGTGATCGATGATGCATTAAGTTTTGTTTGTTACCTGTTCTCTGTGTTGTACAGGCTTACATAAGGTGATCGATGATGCATTAAGTTTTGTTTGTTACCTGTTCTCTGTGTTGTACAGGCTTGCATAAGGTGATCGATGATGCATTAAGTTTCGTTTGTTACCTGTTCTCTGTGTTGTACAGGCTTACATAAGGTGATCGATGATGCATTAAGTTTCGTTTGTTACCTGTTCTCTGTGCTTGAACCGCAGCCTCTGTTTCTGGGTCGAATAACTGCTTCAGTCGTGGCGCAAAATCAGGATTCATAGCCCGTGCAAATGATTCTACGTCATAATTTTTCGCTGGCTCTATCTTTCTCATTGTGTAACCTGCAATAGATAAGTTTTGTTTGTTTGTTTGTTTTTTGGGGTTTAAATTCGCACCAACAGCTTCATTCATATGGTGACTCTCTCCAGCTGTTATTGGTGGAGGAAGACCCCGGGTGTCCCTCCAAGCAGTATTTCAGGCACCCGGATAGAACCACTGACCTACTGCAAACCAGCTGGATATCTTCCCCATATGAGAGAATTTGACACCCCCAGTGGGATTCGAACAGCGGTGAGGAGCAAGTGATTTGATAGCAACGACCCCGTAACAACTCGGCCACAGAGACCCCAGGCAAAAACAAGAAACTTGCTTTAATACGATATTGCTCAGAGAACTATACGGTGGTCGCCTTGTACCCAATGGGTTGTAACTTTACGCCTTGCCAGAATCAGAATACCGGATACTGTGAAAAACCGAGAAACTTGCATTAATACGATATTGCTCAGAGAACTATACGGTGGTCGCCTTGTACCCAATGAGTTGTGACTTTATGCCTTGCCAGAATCGGAATACCGGATACTGTGAAAAACCGAGAAACAGGCTGGAAAACATCTTTTTATAAATATTATTATTTTTAATTCAATACCTGTTATATAAATTCTTATTGCAAACACATATGTGTGCTAATTTCTCTGGCATGAATCTAGAGTGGATTGGTGGACTCGCATTCCAAGGATGTTGGAAGTTTGAACCCCAGCTCCACCACTAACAAATTAAATATCTAATCACAGTTCTTCGTTTGAGACCTAAGAGAATGAGTTATCATGACATCAGTGCTTCAAAGGAACTACATCCGCTATGTCAAAGTCGGTTATGTCGAATATTCCTGTTATCTCGAAGTCGGATCAAAGTCAGACTCTATCATTCTACATATAACTGGCTACCTTTATATCAAATTTCGTTAAGTCAAACTTTGGTTATGTCAAACTATTTTGTTCGGTCCGATGAAATTCGACATAACGGATGTACACCAGGGTTCATTCTAGGTCAGAATTTTTGGGAGAAGTGAGAAAGCACGTGATCGCTTCCTTAAATGGTGTTCTTTAATATACTTCTGCAAAATAGGGTTAACATGCTCAGTACAATCATTAAATACAACATTTGAATAGAAGGAGTGCTTTATAATGGGCAAGTGTATCTTACTAGACACAATTTTTTTTTTTTTAGGGAGAAGTGGGGCCCCCAGAGGGCGAAGTCAGGGTCCCTAGGGCGACAATTTCGCCCACATCGCCCTCTAGAATGATCCCTGTAACACTGTAGATAAATCCCATGGAATGGAGATCTGTATCATACATTATCTCCTAAATCCTACACTAACTAATCTCTATAAGGGGCTTCACTCATCCGGTGGAACAATTTATATACCCCGGTAAGTTAATTTACAAATGTAAGCTTAAACTTTATTTATTTTACAACGATTGCGAAGCAAGTTCTAACAACTTATATTAATCACTCTCGTTGGCGCGGATGAAAGCGTAAATGTGGTCATTTGTGTGAGAAGAAACCGGAGTAACCAGAGAAAACCCCCCTGTCCGATCTGGCGACCACCGTACCATCTCACATACTTCCGAGGATCAAACCCGGGTTGCATTGGTGAGAAGCGAGCGCGCTAACCACTGCGCTAATCGGACTAATATAATTAATGCTTATTTATTGTTGCTCCGTGATTAATTGGGGCGACACCTACAGAAATATAGTAGTCATTTTCTTATTTGAAGGAAACTGCTCCATTTCCAGAAACATTCCTGGTTCTTCTACATGCCCGGTGCATAGAACCGATACATGACATTTCCAGAAACATTCCTGGTTCTTCTACATGCCCGGTGTATAGAACCGATACATGACATTTCCAGAAACATTCCTGGTTCTTCTACATGCCCGGTGCATAGAACCGATACATGACAATTTCCAGAAACATTCCTGATTCTTCTACATGCCCGGTGCATACCACCAATACATGACATTTCCAGAAACATTCCTGGTTCTTCTACATGCCCGGTGCATAGAACCGATACATGACATTTCCAGAAACATTCCTGGTTCTTCTACATGCCCGGTGTATAGAACCGATGCACGACATTTCCAGAAACATTCCTGGTTCTTCTACATGCCCGGTGTATAGAACCGATACATGACATTTCCAGAAACATTCCTGGTTCTTCTACATGCCCGGTGCATAGAACCGATACATGACATTTCCAGAAACATTCCTGATTCTTCTACATGCCTGGTGCATAGAACCGATACATGACATTTCCAGAAACATTCCTGGTTCTTCTACATGCCCGGTGCATACCACCGATACATGACATTTCCAGAAACATTCCTGGTCCTTCTACATGCCCGGTGCATAGAACCGATACATGACATTTCCAGAAACATTCCTGGTTCTTCTACATGCCCGGTGTATAGAACCGATACATGACATTTCCAGAAACATTCCTGGTTCTTCTACATGCCCAGTGCATAGAACCGATACATGAGACATCTGTTTATACAGTCAAACCTGATTTAGTGGTCACCTCCATTAAGCAGCCAACCTGTATTAAGCAGCCAGTTTCCAGATTCCCAATATGTTGTTTCATTATACATTTGACCTCTATTAAGCAGCCACCTGTGCTAAGCAACCACTTTCTGTGATTCCCTTGGCTGGCTGCTTATGACAGGTTTGACTGTAGTCCCATCTGAATTATTATTATTATGGTCAGACAGGGATTGAACCTGTGATCCCTGGAGTTGCAGTCCAATATTTTAACCACTGGACCACTCACCTGTCTATTTAACCCTTTCAACACCACAGACCTCTAAATAGGCTTACAAAAAGTGTAGATCCAGATGAGCCGGCTCGTGAGGAGCCGTCTCATCAGGATCTGCACTTTTTTCAAGTAATATAACTATTTTTAGAAAAATATTTACCCATTTTAATAAAATGAATTGGTCCAAATGTAATTTTGTTATTAATTTATTGGTCTAAGAATGTCATGGACCAGTCCATGTCAGTTACTTGGTGTTGAAAGGGTTAAACACACACACACACATCTTACAAGACTTTCATACAGAGGGCTTCCCTAGCTTTCACTGACCTTCAGGTACCAACATTCCATTTTGCTTCGTCATGGCGATTGGACCTGGCATATTTCTTGGTACCATATTCCTGGTTCCCCTTGGAACTACAGCCTTGCTGGAATTACCTCCTGGTATCGTCTGTAAACAAATGAAGCTTTATTTAAGGAATGAATCATAGGTTAATAGCCTCTATCAGGGTATGACCTACAGTGGGCCTCTTTAAAGTGTGCGGAGGCCAAAGGTATGAACTACATTGGGCGTGTTTAAAATTAGTGTGGAGGCCGGCCTCCACACAATAAAGGCCTACACACACTTTATAGAGGCCCACTGTAGGTCATAAACCAATGGAGAATATTTACCAGCGATTCATTACTTATATTTAAATTTTAATTATTCTTTTCAATGACACAAAGAAAGATATAGCACACACACTTCATTTAAAATGTATTTTATTATACAAATTTATTTTAGCTCGATTGCGAAACAAGTTATTTCAACTTATATAAATCACTCTTGAGACCTCATTCCTGATGGAATCCATCGCCACGAGGGAGAGAGAAGAGGCAACGTGGAATTTAAATGCCTTGCCTAAGGGCACAATCGTAATGGCTCCAGTGGGGCTCGAACTCCGGACCTTTCGCACCTGAAGCGAACGCGCATCCACTGCGCTATCACGACTAAAATGTGCCGGACCTGGAAATTAGATCATCGTAAACTGTAAGACACATGTCCGTAACTTCTCAGCTGTATATCAGGAATGAGGAAATGCATACGAAAATGGATATAAACAGGGCATATACCGGTACGTTGTAACTTGTAAGAACTTGTTTCACATCCAAGCTAAAATTAATTAGTGTAAACTAAACTGTAATATTGGACACAGAGAACCAGTAATGGAACTCTGATATGTACCGGTACCTTCTTAGAGACAGCTCCTTGCTGGTTTCCGGGTGTTTTTTTGCTCATCTTAAAGTCTAGCTCTTTCTGTTGACCGGCTTGTAATAAAATGTTGTTGTTGGCGAGTCAGATTTCATGGTGCAGTTCAGGTCATGATGCTTAACACTAAAAACATGAATAAATAAAACGTTGGTTTATATTCTACATTGCATCATAATAAAAAGAAGAAAAATGGAACTTACTAAATACAGTCAAACCTGTGTTAGTGGTCACCTGCATTAAGCAGCCAGTATTCAGATTCCCAATATATTACTTTGCTATACATGTGGCCCATATTACAGCCACCTGTGCTAAGCAGCCACTTTCTGTTATTCCCTTGGCTGGCTGCTTAACACAGGTTTGACTGTATGTTTTTATTATTGGCCCAAATACATGTACACTGAAACAAATAGAAACTTGAGTTAATGAATGGAGCTCTAGAATTTAATATGGCTGTCCAATTAGTGCAATTGATAGCACGCTCACTTCACACAAATGCAACCAGGGTTTGATCCTCTGACTGGGAAGTATGTGAGATGGTACGGTGGTCGCCAGATCGGACAGGTGGGTTTTCTCCAGATACTCTGGTTTCCTCCCACACGAATTACCACATTTACGCTTTCATCCATGCCAATGAGAGTAATTATTGATAACTGTTTTGTCCTCCAACAAGTTAAGGGGTTATGGCTTCTACGGTGTATCAATACGATTTATGAGTTTATTGAAATAACTCCCCATAAAGCACCGTAATTTACTTATTAATTATGTGTTATTATATATAATACATCTCAGATTCTATATACCATTAAAGCAGCATTACATCGTATGAAATAAAATATATTTGAAAAATTCATTTTTTACGTATCGGTAGCAATGCTGCTACACATTCTAACATTATACTTTGTGTGCTTATGTTCAGTTGGTAAACAGTGTTTTGTTTGCGATAAAACAAACTCGAAACCGAAAGTAGGACTTTCCGAGTTGATCGGTCACGCACTTGTTTACATTCAGAATGCATCGACCCCATTTGTCCCACGTTGTCTTTTTTAATTAAATTACTTGATATGTTAATTCATACCTCTGTTAGCTAAGTCTTTTAGGGACATTTCTACATCCCTGCGAGCGGTTCGACATTAGAGGAAGACAGACAGACAGACAGACAGACAGACAGACAGACAGACAGACAGACAGACAGACAGACAGACAGACAGACAGACAGACAGACAGACAGACAGACAGACAGACAGACAGACCGACCGACCGACCGACCGACCGACCGACAGACAGGCAGATATCGTTTCTGAGAGACTATTTCGATTTTTGTAAACACATACACATTACTCATTAGTATTTATATTTTACCCAAAACATCCTTTATTACGATGTAATGCTGCTTTAAGAAGCATAAAACAACATAATTAAATTAAAAGAAAAATCAATTGAGATATGGTTCGAATTAGTCGGTGAATCACTGAATGTCATTTAGGATGCAAACGACTATTATAATTGGGCTGGAACGAATGAGCCGTGGTCCGAATCAGTCGCGTAACAGCCACGGTATAAGCTTGGCCGGTACCTAACTGCAAGGAAATATAATAGTGTTTACTGTTAAGCTCATTATTAATTGATATAATATTGTATCAGTACTCTCAAATTATCTGTCTGGATTCAACATCAGTTCGGTTTGTTGTTGACACGGCGGCCATTTGTAAACAATCTGGGGTCTGTCTAAAATGCGGACGCGTTAAGCGGGCGCTATATATATAGAGAGAAAACGCGGACGCTATGTAATATATAGGGAAAAAGCGGGCGCTATAGGTATTACTTGATAAAGGTGTTAGATAAGGTGTGCGATTAAATGAACTTATAATCGCCGTGTTTTTAGTGTGTCTGGTGATAATGCCAACCAAATTGTTTATAAAATCGGGTCCTTGGAGGAGAACATCATTGAGAGAAATACCATTAAATTTTGCTAATGCATCAAAAACACCTCTGATCTGGTCCGGTTTCGTGGGATGGTACACCCCGAACAACGGTAGGTACCAACATTCTTGAGATTCAGATACAGAAGGGGCTACCTCTGCATGGCCTCTACCAATGATCTGGTCCATAAAACTAACAAAGTGCTCTTGCTTCTTCGGGTTTTTTAAGAGGGATGTCTGCAGCAAGGAAGCCCTTCTAAGAGCTTGTGACCTATTGTTTGGTAGCTTTGGTCTAGATGAACGAAAATGGAGGGGGCAACCCAGTTCCCTGGATCTGATCTGGATCTGGATAGTAACGTTGCAGGGCCTTTCAGCGTAGACGCAACGGGAGAGAGACTGTGGGAGTCTTCTAGTCCCACTTGTGGACAGCTGTTCTGAAGCTGCCGACTGCACTCGCGCATGCAACACTATCTTCCAGTTTATTCCAGTCAATAATAGTCTGTGGGAAGAATGACTGTCTATATTGTTTTGTCCTACACTGCACTGGCACAAAACACCTAGAGTGGTTCACAGTTTGTCTATCTATGATGTTGTCAGTATTATAGCCACTAAATGTCTTGGGGGTTACTTTACGTTTGTTCTTACGTACTGGTGTTAAAAAGTTATGGCTTGGCAGGGCTGGTACCAGCCCCTCGACCACCTTATAGAAGAATATCTGACGATTCGCCTTCCTTCGGTCCTGGGGGGATGGAAGCCTCAAGTCATGGAGCATTCGAGTGACGCACCCTGTATAATTGGTGGTGTAGTCTCCTGATATGAACCTGGCGGCCTGTCTCTGTACTTTCTCAAGTTTGTCGGTGTCCTTCTGGTGGTAAGGGTCCCATATAATCGAGCTATATTCTAGTGTGGAGCGTACTAGCGAAAGGTAGGCTGTTCTGCGGCAAGATTCGGGGCATTGCTTTAGGTTTCTGCGGAGGAAGCCCAAGGTGGAGTTTGCTTTCTTCGTGATCTTGGTGATATGTGAGCTCCATTTGAGGTCTTCTGCTATCGTCACTCCAAGGTAGGGGTTTTCTGGGACCTGCTGTAAGATGTGGTTGTCCAGCTGATAGAACTTGGAGGACTTCTGGTTTATGCTCATAATGTAGCACTTTTTAGCATTAAATCTCATTCCCCAGGTATCTGCCCATGCTTCCAGTTGGCGTAAATCTTCTTGAAGGGTTTCGTGGTCATTCCTGTTTTTGATGTTGCGGTATAGGAGGCAGTCATCGGCGAACAAACGTACTGTGGATTTGACAGACTCTGGGAGATCATTACTGTGGCAGAGGAATAGTAGTGGGCCGAGCACTGTGCCTTGTGGGACACCGGAGTCGACAGAAGCTGTTTCTGATTCCTCTCCCTCAACAACAACCCTCATACTTCTGTTGGTGAGAAAGTCCCGAGCCAGTGGTGTATGCTGCCTGTGATGCCATACTGTTCCAGTTTGTGTAGGAGTTTTCGGTGTGGTACGGTATCAAATGCCTTGCTGAAATCTAGGATGGCCATGTCGATCTGAGAACCCGAGTCAGTCTTGGCAAGGAGGTCATGTACAGTTGTTACTAGTTGAGTTTCGCAGGAGTAACCAGAGCGGAATCCGTGGTTTAATGATGTTAAGATGTTGTTGTTTTCTAGATGTTCCATGATGTGTTTGCAGATGATGTGTTCTAACAATTTACATGTTACACAGGTCAGGGAAACGGGTCGGTAGTTTTCGGCAAGGTGAACATCGCCTTTCTTAAAGACTGGGGATACAAACGCGTTTTTTCCAGTCAGTAGGGATTCTTCCGGTGTCAACGGATAGTTGGAAGATGGTACTTATTGCAGGTGCTAGCTGGCAAGCACAGGTCTTCAACACCAGGTTGGGGATCATGTCGGGACCCTTGGATTTGGCAGTGTTGATAGCCAGGAGAAGATACTCAACGCCCTTCGTAGTAATGTTGAGCGTAGGAATGGCTTTCCGACTTCTCTTGTTGGTGTCAGGTAGTCGGGTATCGTCGTCATCCTTGGTGAAGACAGACCTAAACTGGTCGACTAGAATCTGAGCCTTGTCCTTGCTGTTGTTCAGTAGCCTTCCCATCTTCTTGAGAGGAGCCACACCAACACTGTCCTGTCTGCGTGATTTGACATACCTCCAGAATGGCTTGATGTTGTTGTCGTCAAGTCCCTTCTGGATTGTGTCGTTGATGTGGTTTATCTCTGCTTTCTTAAAGGCCTTTTTGCAGTCCTTCTGGTATAACTTGAAGGCGCCCCACTGGTTGGTCTTCTTGGCATGCTTGTACAGCCTGGACTTTCTTCTCGTCATCCTCTTCAGGTCTCTGCTAAGCCAAGGTAGTGATTTTCTTTTCTTACTAAGCTTGGTAGGAATATTCGTGGCCATAGATTTCTCAATACCAGATTTGAGGGTGTCCCAGAGTGACTGAACAGAGGTTTTGGCCTCACTGATGACCGTCTTAGAAAGGTGTTCCATGTCTTGTTGTATACTATTCCAATTCGCTTTTGAGTAGATAAAGATTTTCCGTGGTGTCTGTTTGTTGTTCTGTGGAACGATGTTGATGTCCGTTACAACCATGGAGTGATCACTAATGCCGGGTACTGAAGTTGACGTTTTGATGTGAGGGATTGTTGGTGAACACCAGGTCGAGCATATTGTTGTCTCGTGTTGGTTGGTTGTGGACTTGGGTAAGGCGATGTTCTATAGATAGGTCAATCAGGGCTTGTTGGACATCTCTGTCAGACGCTCCTTTGGTAGTTACCATGTTGGGCCAGTCAATATCTGGGCAGTTGAAGTCGCCTGCCAGGATAATATGTTTCTCTCGTGCTAAGTTGGTAAGCTGCCGGATGGATTCGTCGAGCTGGCGGATGACGTTCATGTTACGATGGGGCATATAAAAGGAACAGAGATAGAGATCTTTACCTTTCCATGTTTTGATCTTCGACCAGACGATTTCGCAATCTGTAGTTAGCTGTGGTTGGGCATCAGTAACATAACTGTCCCTCGCAGCAGTAAACACTCCTCACTTCCCGCAAGGATCTTTCTTCATCTTGTTGTTCATTATGACTAGAAATTCTCTATCCTCGACAGAAAGGCCAATCTTATTATCATCTTTCCTTCTGACAAACAGACTCTCTTCAGAATACGAAGAGTCGGGATGCTCTTTGACGTTGAAATTGTTTTCACAAGGCAGAAACATGGAGGACCTCCCATCTTGAAACAGGTAAGTTTTGTTGCAGTTCACAATGTTGTCCATGTGCATTTGACCTAAACAGACTTGACCGATAATCACCCAGCCTAACCCAAGTCGTTGAGCAAAAGGCGCGTCATCTGGGCCTATAATCTGCTCGTGGATATGGTGAGCTGCACCAACATCCCTACCAATGAGCAACAGGATCTCAGCATCATTGTCAAGTCTCGGTATCTTTGGTGTTATACTCTGTAGATGAGGAAAATATGCTGCTACCTCTGGCGTGGGAATCTCTTCTCTTGCATTTGGGATATGTGAACACTCTAGTAAGGGGGGTAAGTGGTATACAGCAGAGCAATCGGTTGCTTCAACAACACAATTGAACGCCTTTCGTCCACAGACTATATTTGGTCCCGAGCATGAGTTTAAAGTATATTCTATTGGATCACCAACCAACCCAAGCTTCTCGAACAAATCAGGGTGTGCCAGCGAACGATTGCTCTGTTCGTCTAATATAGCATATGTTCTTAGACGCCGAGAGCGATCAGCTTGATGAAAAACATCTACCAATACGACTTTTGCACAAGATCTACTACCAAGACTATTTGAATTTGTTCCACAAATGTGTGTACATTTGCTTTTAACTTGTGGAAGACCCTCATAGCCCTTCTCCCCGCTATGAGCTCGTGCGTTTGAACCACCAAAGTCCACGCCATGAGCTTGTGCATTCGAACCACCAAATTTACCATCACTTCTCTCTTCATGCATTAATGAGCAGTGCCTGCTGCTTCCACAAAACGTGGAGAGATTGGACAGCATCCTTGAAATCTCTACACAAACTCTTAGTCCCGCGGACTTACTTTAGTCACTCTTTAAGCCCTGCATCTTACAATGAGCTCCTCTTGTTTTCAGACGCCTCAGAAAAGGCTGTTGCTTCAGTGGCATACATGGTCAGTCACGGCCCAGACGCTTCCAGTCAGATAGGCTTTGCTATGGGTAAGACAAAGGTGGCCCCGTCCCGGGGTCACACTATCCCTCGTCTCGAATTGTGTGGTGCGGTTCTGTCGGTTGAGACCGCAGACTTTATCCTTGAGCAAATCGATACTGAGATACACAAAGTGAGATACTTCACAGATAGTAAGGTGGTGCTTGGTTATATTTGCAATCGCACAAGACGGTTCCACACATATGTCTCTCACAGAGTGGAACGCATCTTGAATTCATCTCAACCCGCACAGTGGTGCTATGTAGACACTAGCCGTAATCCAGCAGATACCGGAACTAGAGGTATTGCAGCAAATGACATGGCAGACAGCATGTGATTGTTGGGTCCTCCAAAATGCGTGTACTCTATGCATCAACAAGACTCCTACTTAGCCCAGAAGATGACAAAGAAGTGCGTCAAGAAGTTATTTCCAAGATTACTAAGTCTTCGGAAGGAAACGGACTTTCCATGAGTTCTAGATTTCAGAAATTTTCCTCTTTCACTCGCTTACATTATGTCGTACCATTGTACAGTTTAGTGGGTACATTTATACTAAATAGGGATAATTTGTAGGCTATCTAGCAGCGAAGCTACATTGTCATAATATTATACATTACTTATTACGGAAATTCCAGTTTAATTGATATAAATCAAACTAGTATTATGCGATGGTTTAAATCAGCTCATAAACGCATGGAAAAACCGTGCGTGTATAACTGTCACTCTGAAATGCGTGTGTTTTTACGTTTATTTATCGCCGCTACCGGTTGTCCATGTGAGCGACGCCTCCTGAAGAGATTTGTTATTTTTAGGGATGTTAACGAGTACTCGAGTGTACTCGATCGAACGTCCGAGTATCGAATACTTTTCAGATAATCGAGTACTCGATTAAAAAAATAAAATCAACAAATCTTTATTTTGCGCAAATACGAGTTGCCTGTGAACAAATCAGTGGGATTAGCGAAACTTCCGCTATGCCAAACAATGCAATATACAGCGTGTCATGGTGATTAACAATACATGTATATCACACAGTGACCGAATAATTAAGGTGTTGATTCAACTTAATTGGGAAGCGTAAGTTTGATGCAAATCAGTGTCGTCATTACTGAGGCGGGTCGTCGGATTGTCTGTCGTGTGAATGAAAATACTAGAAGAGGACAATCAACAGCTGAACCATAAGGTCGATGACCTTGAAGCTCGAAGTCTAAGAGATAATTTACTTTTTCATGGAATAACAGAATCCCAACATGAGAATTGTGAATCGCTCGTGTTGGCCTTAATCAAAGTTGATTTAAACATTACGAAGGAAATACCAATCGACAGAGCCCACATAATTGGCACACCTAAGGGCACGGGAATAAGACCAATAGTGGTGACATTTCATGCAACCAAGGACAGGGAACTGGTGCGAATTACTGCCATAGGAAAAATGAACGAACTAAAAGTAAAAAAACAGGGCGTCGGTGTTCAACAAACAAAGACTGTACTAGCCAGACGAAGGGACTTGTACCCCATTATGGACAGGGAGAGAAAATCCGGGGAAAAAACTGTTAAATGGGCAGGATCTAAATTATTGGTACGCGAGGGCGCTGAAGGGCCGTTCCATGAGGTGAAAAATTAGGACGAGCAGGAGGAGTTACGAATTCTTGCGTGGAATGTAAACGGACTGTCCAGACAATTATCTGATGAAGAGTTTATAGTCTATGTAAATTCATATGATATACTTTTACTTTGTGAAACTTGGATTAGCGAAAAACACTTAATTGACTTGGAAATAAATGGATTTCAAAGTTCTCATATTTATGGAAACAAATCACATGGTGTAAAAAAGGGACGTTATAGCGGAGGTGTCTCCGTTTATTTTCGTAAAGAACTTGAGCCTAAAGTTTCAATCATAGAAAAAAATGAAAATGGTATTATATGGTTACAAATTAATCATGATGTATTTTGTTTTAATGAAGATGTTTATATTTGCAATGTATATATTCCACCAATTACCTCGAAAGTTTTAGTTGATAAAGATTTTGATTTTTTTCGAAGAAATTGAAAAGGGAATAGAAAAATATAATCGGTTAGGCTATACATATGTTGCTGGAGATTTAAATTCACGGACAGGCATATTGTCTGATCTGATAGAATATGACAGGTATCTTGATAATGATGTATATGATTCTCAATTTATCACGGAGTACGATTTCCCAATACGGCACAATCAAGACCACGTGGTCGACGCAAATGGGCGTAGAAATGTTAATGGCTTAACGATTGGCAAAAAGGAATCCATTAACTTTCGTAATCTTATTACCGATAATGATATACTATTTTTATATGAATCCTGGACACATAGTGACAGTGACGTGGATATGCCTGGGTATATTGCCCATAACTATTATAGAAAGTTCAAGCACCGTAACGCACGTCGTCACAGTGGCGGTATAGTATTATACTACAAAGAGCATCTTAAACCCGGAATAACGGTAATCCGGACTCACCATGACACTATTATTTGGCTGAAACTTGATAAACAATTCTTTAATCTTAAGAGCGATGTTTATGTATGTGGTTTATATATATGGGGCGAGGATTCACCAGCATACGCTATCTCAGCAGTTGATTTATTTGAATTGGTTCAAAATTATATTTATGACTTTGAAGACTTGGGGGCTTTGTATATTGTAGGGGATTGGAACGGGCGTGTTGGTAAACGCCATGATTATATTGTATGTGATGCATTTATTTGTCATACTGATGAAAATTATTATGTACCAGATACGCCGCTGCAGCGAGCAACACAAGATATTGTATGTAATAATTTTGGAGTAAAAATACTTGACCTGTGTAAATCTTCAGGTATGCGTATTTGTAATGGTCGAATTGGTAATGATTATGACTGTGGTATGTTTACGTTTGCCAGTAAACTTGGGGCATCAGTGATTGACCTACTGTTGGCCCGAGAACGTGATTTTAACTTAGTATCTACCTTTTGTATTGATTCATTTAACGAATATAGTGATCATGCACCAGTGCTCTTTTCATTGAAATGTAATGTGGTGATTGCTAATCCCCAGTGTAATAACGAGATAAAGTATAGATGGAACAGTAATTGTAAAACACGTTTTCGTAGTGGTATTATTGGGAAATTACCTGGGATTTAATTTGCTTACGGAAAACATTGATATTAATTGTAGAGATTCTATAAATAATGTTGTAAATAATTTTACTGATGTTATACGTGAAGTTGCTGATCCATATTGTTCTAAGATACATGTAAATAATAATACCCGGTTGTCGTGCTCAAGCAAATCATATATTAAACAAGCCGATTGGTTTGACAGTGAATGCATAACAGCTAGAACACGCTACATAGAAGCGCTTGGTGTTTTTAACCGATTAAAGTCCGATTACACTAGGGGGCAATTTTGTAGTCTGAAAAAGACGTATAAAAATTTGTGTCGTAAAAAACGGAATGTATTTGAATCCAAGAAAATAAAAGAAATTGAACATTTACGGCACACTAAACCCAAGCAGTTTTGGAAATATTTTAAGAGGAAGAGTACGAATAGTAGCAGTTCTATATCTATTGATGATTTTAAACAGTATTTTGCTGCCGTGGGTTCCGATTTGTTGCAGTGTGATAACCCTGAAGCTGAAGAATTTTGTAATTTACATGATTTTAACGATTTAAATTGTTCATTTGATGAATTAGACAGGCATATTACTGTTAGTGATATTACGGATGCAATCATACAGTTGAAACGAGATAAGGCGTCTGGGAGTGATAATATTTTAAATGAATATTTGATAGAGAGTGTGGATATTTTAGCATCGCACATATGTGATATATTTAATGCAATTATCGATTCGGGTTATTTCCCGGACAAGTGGACTGAAGGCACGATTATTCCGCTATATAAAAAAGGTGATACCGCCAATGTGAATAATTATCGTGGTATTACTTTAGTCAGTTGTATGTCTAAAAAAGTCTTGAAAATAAAAAAATAAAAATAAAATCTAAACTGTTTACAACCATTTTAAATAAACGGATTACAACCTTTTGTGAAAATAATAATATTTTATCAGATGCACAATTTGGGTTTAGAAAAGGGCGCTCTACAATCGATGCATTGTTCATACTGAATAATATTGTTCAAAAGTATCTCAATGAAAATAAAAGATTATATTGTGGTTATATTGACATGAAGCGCTGTTTTGATTCTATTTATAGAAATGCACTATGGCATAAATTATATAAAACAGGTATTCAGGGTAAGCTACTACGCATTATTAAAGACATGTATCAAAAGGTTAAGTCATGTGTACGACATTGCGGAAGCTATTCGGAATATTTCCAATATGCTGTCGGTCTAAGACAAGGGGAGATAATGTCGCCTATTTTATTCTCTTTATTCGTGGAAGATCTTGAACTATATTTACAAGAAGATATTAAATCTGACATTGTTCTTATTTTGCTACTTTTTGCAGATGATATGGTCATTTTAGCCAAGTCCCCAGAAGAGCTTCAATATAATTTTAATTTATTATATGACTATTGTACTACATGGGGTTTGGAGGTTAATACTGCTAAAACAAAAGTAATGGTTTTTAGAAAACGAGGTAATGTATATCTAAACGAAAAATGGACTTATAATAATGAAAATATTGAAGTGGTTAATGATTTCAATTACCTTGGAACAATCCTAAGTTATACTGGACATTTTGCATTAAACCAGGAATATATTACTGGGAAAGCATTAAAGGCTCTCAATTTCTTGTTATATAATTGTAAACGGTATAGACTAAAATTAAAGATACTTTGTTAACTTGTTGATGCTTTTGTTGGATCAATATTAAATTATTCATCTGAAATTTGGGGATACACTAAGTCCAAAGAAATTGAAAGAATCCATTTAAAGTTTTGTAAACAAATTTTAAATGTTAGATCTTCCACATGCACTGCAGCTGTATACGGAGAACTGGGTAGATATCCCATGTATATATCGCGTTACATACGTATGATTAAGTACTGGTTTAAATTGTTATACTCGGATAATATAATACTTAAGCGCGTATATGCACAATCTTTGATTGACTGTAATAAGGGTATCAAAAATTGGCTTTATAATATTAAAAAATTATTGTGTGAAAATGGATTTGCAGATATCTGGAGTAATCCTCATGTTGTAAATAGAAACAGCTTTTTATGTATATTGAAACAACGTCTGATTGATTGTTTCATACAGGGTTGGTTTACTAGTAAGGCGTCTAGTAGTGTACTTGAACTGTATAATGATTGTAAATATGATTTTGGATATGAAACTTACTTGGACATTTTACCATATACATTGCGACTATATATAACCAGAATAAGAATATCTGCACATTCGCTTAGAATACAAACTGGTCGATATGCATCAAATAGAATACAGAGAAACGAAAGATACTGTCAATGCTGTAATACTCTGGATGTGGAAGATGAGTTTCATTTTATCTTAACATGTTCATGCTATATAGATTTGAGGAAACGTTATATTACTAAAAGATTGTATACAAGACCAAGTATGTATACATTTTTGAAATTGTTAAGCTCTGATAACAGAAGTGACCTGTATAATTTGGCTCTTTACATTAAAAATGCTTTAAACAAACGAAATAATATATTAAATACCTTGACTTCTTATATTTAAATATGATATTAGAGTTTATCCTCCGTGCTACATGACAACATTCGTAGCACTTGTATATAATGGCTATTACATTGATTGATTGTGATATGTAATTATGTTTTTATGTGTGGATATATATATATATATAATTATGTATATATATCTATATGCATGTATGTATATTTCTATTAATGACTATGTACTTATGTATACGTCAAAATAAACATATGTTCTGTTCTGTTCTCTTTCAATTTGGTTTCCAAAAGGGTAAAAGCACGGTCGACTGTGTGTTTATACTACACTCTATAATATCCAAAGTAATACACACAGGTCAAAAACTCTATTCTGTGTTTATCGAATACGAAAAATGTTTTGACAAAATAAATCGTGCGTTTTTATGGCAAAAATTACTTGCTGAACAAGTCAGCACAAAAATGATAACAGCTGTAAAATCTATGTATAGTACTGTACGATCTGCCATAAAACATAATGGAAAAATTCATTCCAGCTGCATTGATTCACATCTCGGCGTGAAACAAGGTGATCCGAGCTCAAGTCTTTTGTTCATGATGTTCGTGAATGACATAATGAATAATATAAACTCAAATTTAAATGGAATATTTTCATTAGATGAACTACAGCATTTTATTGTTTTGTATGCAGACGATCAAGTACTGTTCTCTACATCACCGACATCATTGCAATCTATGTTGAATGACGTAGAAATTTATTGTAATACATTTGGTCTGAAAATCAATACTAATAAAACGAAGGTTATGATATTCGAGAGAGGAAGACATACTACTCACAATTTTTATCTCTACAATCAACAAATTGAAATTGTCTCCTCTTTTAAATACCTAGGTATATACTTCTTTAAAAATGGCAATTGGCACCGAACGCAAAACTGCATAGCTGAACATGCATCAAAGGCCATGTACCGACTTTTTTCTATTTTTAATCAATATGAATTTAGGACATTTGAGAAATCGAAATTGTTTGATACTCTTGTTGCATCTGTCCTAAATTAATGTTCGGAAATTTGGGGGTTAAACCCAGGAAAAGATATAGAATTAATTCATACAACGTTTTGCAGAAAACTTCTTATTGTAAATAAATCCACAAATTTAAGTGGTTTATATGGCGAACTTGGAAGAGTCCCTTTGAACATAAATAGACAAGTATATATGATAAGATATTGGATTAAAATTTTAAACATGAATGATAATGCACTCATTAAACGAATTTATATAATGCTAAAAAACGACGCAAATAATAATGTGACGTATAATGGTTCTAATTGGGCATACCAAATAAAATCGATTTTGGAAAATCTGGGAATGTCTAATCTATGGCTTCACCAACAAACTTATGAAATTAAACTGCATATTATAAAACAAAGATTCTTTGACCAATATCACCAAACTTGGTACGCATACATAAACAACTCAAGGAGACTATCAACATACTGTAGATTCAAACATACATTTAATTTAGAAACGCACCTTGATAATAGTACGGACAAAAAATTTAGTATAGCCCTGAGCAGATTTAGACTTTCATCACATAATTTAGAAATTGAAAGAGGAAGGTATCTTAATGTACCACGAAATGAGAGAATATGCAAATTTTGTAACTTAAGAACAATCGAAAATGAGTATCACTTTCTTTTAATATGCACATTGTACACCGATATACGAAAACAATACATAAAGCCGTATTATTGCAGTTGGCCAACTTTAAATAAATTTGATAAACTTATGATGTCAAGAAATAAAAAGGAAATCTCAAACTTATCAAAATACATATATTTTGCCAGTAAAGTCCGAAAAGAGTTAGATCAAATCAATAATATTCCTGAACTATAATACTAATGACTACTAAAACAAACTAAGCTTCTCTTTAAATAATAAAAAAAAAAGAAGATAATTATGATAATCTTCACTTTGAACTCATGTTTCATGTTGTCATTACATTACATGTTATATTTATATACCTATTTATAATAGACTAGAAGCACTGCAATTTTGCTTAATGTTGAATAAATGTTGTTGTTGTTGTTGTTGTTGTTGTTGATGAATGACATCTTTTGTCTGGTGGTCGGAACTTGTTTTGATATAATAATTGATTACTCAATTTAGAACTTTAAGCAGCTACCCATAGCAGGGCAATACCGAAATAGTTGTTAAATAATAAAAATCGTAACTTTTGCCATTAACGTTAACGCTGTTAAACTGTGAAGAAATCTTTAGAATATAATAGTAGTATAGTAATATAAGTGAATTGTGAGAATGCCTGGTATCGAAGTACTTTGCAAGACTTGACAAGACTGTTTCTTGCAAGTTGTGCGATGCCAGTCTGACATTTACTGGTGGCACTACCAACCTGCATAATCATCTGAGGCTGAAGCATCTAGCAGAAGGCCTCACCTCTAATGGCACAGCGAAACAGATGCCTATGACTTCATTCTTGAAGAGATCGTCTGCCAACGCGGAATACAATCACGCAAGTCATAGCGGATATGATCATATCAGACTATGTTCCTCTCAGTATAGTGGAAGGGGAAGAGTTCCGTAATTTGCTACAAATCGTTGCCCCGGACTATAAGATTCCTTGCAGGAATACAGTTCGTTCCTACGGTAACGGTAACCGAGTACTCGAGTACTCGATCGAATACCTTTCCGAGTACTCGAGTACCAAAATCACTACTCGTTGACATCCCTAGTTATTTTAGATTTTGGAGGATAGTGCATGATACAGACAGAGACCGATTCCAGAGTCTCCTCTGGTTCTTTTACGTGCACGGTGTAAAGCACCGACACGATACCTCGGTTTAACGTCCCATCTGAAAGACTGTTAATTTTATTATGGTCAGACGGGGGATCGAACCTGCACTCTGAAATGCATTAAGTGCATGCATATATATATAGAAGTTAAATTACTCAGTAGTGAACTGTCACGCTGAAATGCATTTTAAGTGCATATAATTTATATATCTACTTTCAATAGGGGTGACACTATAATAAACAACCAGCACAATATAATGTATGAACAAAAACACATTTAGATTATTATCTTGTATTTTATTGTTCTGACAGCAAGCACCGCCTATTTCCTACATATATCCTCAGTACAGCTTTGGCAGATGGTTCTTCCGCGATATACATAGAACTGCTCCCTCCTGCATGGCTTCGAGATAAACTGGAGAGTGCATGCCACAAATGGACAACCTCTACTGTCCAGGTGGGTAGCTAAAGGCAAAATAGAAATATACATGGTGCACATTAATATTTACATATAAAATTCATATTGTTAACATAAGAAATGAATGCGAGAGGTAAAACAAATGTCGCGAAATTGTTATGACAGAGCGTATAAGTATGTATGTATACAGTACTCATTTGCTTAGTTATTACATTAGTGAAATACGAACAATATATAATGGTGATATTCCCATTTTCAGACGGATCTGTAGTCCAGTGGTTAACACGCTGGGCTTGTAATCCAGGGTTCGCAGGTTAGATACCCCGACTGACCCTAATACAATTAACAGTCATTGAGATGGGACTTTAAACATAGGTCTCGTGTCGGTGTTTTACACCGTGCACGTAAAAGAACCAGAGGAGATTTTGGAATGGGTATCTGTCTGTATCATTGCACTATCCTCCAACAATCTAAAACGACTCTCAAGGAGGCGTCGCTCATGTGGACAACCGGTAGCGACGATAAATAAACGTAAAACATACAATTTCAGCGCAAATTATGTTACAAAAATGTACATCATAAATATGTGATACAATTTAAATGTAGATAGAATAGTTTTATAATATATATATATATATATACAGTCAAACCTGCCTTAAGCAGCCAGCCAAGGGAATAACAGAAAGTGGCTGCTTAGCACAGGTGGCTGCTTAATAGAGGTCAAATGTGATAGCAAAACAACATATTGGTAATCTGGCTGCTTAATGCAGGTTGGCTGTTTAATAGAGGTGACCACTAACACAGGTTTGACTGTATCATAATACAGAAATAAAGAATGCACATATTAATATATTGAAGTGAAATCTAGCCTCATTATTGTAGTCAGAACAAGACAAAGAACAAAAGACAATTCTTACATTTCTCGATACATTGGTTACAGCCCTGGCACACCTGGCTGTTATCGTGCAGGAAGAATGTTGTCGTCCTACAATGCTCAGGTTTAATGTCGCTTGTGCAGGCAATCGCCGGACAGCCTGACATCGCCGCATCGTTTATCACTGTAGAAAAGATAAGCATGCATACAATGTATAGTATTTTAATTTACATGTATCATTATCGTTGATTTAGAGTGATGACTTTGGTTTTGAATTATGCTGAGCCAGGGATAATTCATTGTATGTATATGTCTTATGATTTGCATGATACAATGGGTTCAACTCACGCGTGCTACTTAAATAAAAAGCACATGCCGCAAGTGCACAATAGATTGACATTATACACTTCTGACCATGCATTAACTTCATAGTGAGGGAGATTATTAGATGTATTTCATATAGACATATCGCATCTTAAAAGGGATCATGGGCCTTAGGAGGCAAGGCCCGAGTATTCCTGCCGATGATTGGTTACAATAACAGTTTGGCTCTTGAATATAACTTATAAATACATGCGTGGAGATTAATAAAATGTTATTATTTATTCCTGTGAGCTTCCAAAATGACGTGTATGTAATAGTTCAGTAGAGTACACTGTAAGTGATGTATACATTAGTTCAGTAACGTACATTGTAACGAATGTATATACATGCAGTAGTTCAGTAGCGTATACTGTAATGGATGCATACTTATAGTAGTTCAGTAGCGTATACTGTAATGGATGCATACTTATAGTAGTTCAGTAGCGTACATGGTAACAGATGTACGCAGTAGTTCAGTAGCGTACATGGTAACAGATGTACGCAGTAGTTCAGTAACGTACATGGTAACAGATGTACGCAGTAGTTCAGTAACATACATTGTAACATATGTACGCAGTAGTTCAGTAACGTACATTGTAACAGATGTACGCAGTAGTTCAGTAACGTACATTGTAACAGATGTACGCAGTAGTTCAGTAACGTACAGTGTAACAGATGTACGCAGTAGTTCAGTAACGTACATTGTAATATATGTACGCAGTAGTTCAGTAACATACATTGTAATATATGTACGCAGTAGTTCAGTAACGTACATTGTTATAGATGTGTGCAGTAGTACAGTAACGTACATTGTAATATATGTACGCAGTAGTTCAGTAACGTACATTTTAACAGATGTACGCAGTAGTTCAGTAACGTACATTGTAATATATGTACGCAGTAGTTCAGTAATGTACATTGTAATATATGTACGCAGTAGTACAGTAACGTACATTGTAATATATACACGCAGTAGTTCAGTAACGTACATTGTAATATATGTACGCAGTAGTTCAGTAACGTACATGGTAATATATGTATGCAGTAGTTCAGTAGCGTACATTGTAACAGATGTACGCAGTAGTTCAGTAACGTACATTGTAATATATGTACGCAGTAGTTCAGTAATGTACATTGTAACATATGTATGCAGTAGTTCAGTAATGTACATTGTAACAGATGTACGCAGTAGTTCAGTAACGTACATTGTAACAGATGTACGCAGTAGTTCAGTAACGTACATTGTAACAGATATACGCAGTAGTTCAGTAACGTACATTGTAACAGATGCATGCAGTAGTTCAGTAACATACATTGTAATATATGTACGCAGTAGTTCAGTAACGTACATCGTAACAGATGTATGCAGTAGTTCAGTAATGTACATTGTAATATATGTACGCAATTGTTCAGTAACGTACATTGTAACAGATGTACACAGTAGTTCAGTAATGTATATTGTAATATATGTACGCAGTAGTTCAGTAACGTACATTGTAATATATGTACGCAGTAGTTCAGTAACGTACATTGTAATATATGTACGCAGTACTTCAGTAACGTACATTGTAATATATGTACGCAGTAGTTCAGTAACGTACATTGTAATATATGTACGCAGTAATTCAGTAACGTACATTGTAATATATGTACGCAGTAGTTCAGTAACGTACATGGTAATATATGTATGCAGTAGTTCAGTAGCGTACATGGTAACATATGTACGCAGTAGTTCAGTAACGTACATTGTAACAGATGTACGCAGTAGTTCAGTAACGTACATTGTAATATATGTACGCAGTAGTTCAGTAACGTACATTGTAATATATGTACGAAGTAATTCAGTAAAGTACATTGTAATATATGTACGCAGTAGTTCTGTAATGTACATTGTAACAGATGTACGCAGTAGTTCAGTAACGTACATTGTAATATATGTACGCAGTAGTTCAGTAACGTACATTGTAATATATGTACGCAGTAGTTCAGTAATGTAAATTGTAACAGATATATGCAGTAGTTCAGTAACGTACACTGTAACAGATGTACGCAGTAGTTCAATAACGTCATTGTAATATATGTACGCAGTAGTTCAGTAATGTACATTGTAACATATGTATGCAGTAGTTCAGTAACGTACATTGTAACAGATGTACGCAGTAGTTCAGTAACGTACATTGTAACAGATGTACGCAGTAGTTCAGTAACGTACATTGTAACAGATGCACGCAGTAGTTCAGTAACGTACATTGTAACAGATGCACGCAGTAGTTCAGTAACGTACATTGTAACAGATGTACGCAGTAGTTCAGTAACGTACATTGTAACAGATGTACGCAGTAGTTCAGTAACGTACATTGTAATATATGTACGCAGTAGTTCAGTAACGTACATGGTAACATATGTATGCAGTAGTTCAATAACGTACATTGTAACAGATGCACGCAGTAGTTCAGTAACGTACATTGTAACAGATGTACGCAGTAGTTCAGTAACGTACATTGTAACAGATGTACGCAGTAGTTCCGTAACGTACATTGTTATATATGTATGCAGTAGTTCAGTAACGTACATTGTGACAGATGTACGCAGTAGTTCAGGAACGTACATGGTAACATATGTATGCAGTAGTTCAGTAACGTACATTGTAATATATGTATGCAGTAGTTCAGTAGCGTACATGGTAACATATGTACGCAGTAGTTCAGTAACGTACATTGTAATAGATGTACGCAGTAGTTCAGTAACGTACATTGTAATATATGTACGCAGTAGTTCAGTAACGTACATTGTAATATATATACGCAGTAGTTCAGTAACGTACATTGTTATATATGTATGCAGTAGTACAGTAACGTACATTGTAATATATGTACGCAGTAGTTCAGTAACGTACATTGTAACAGATGTACCCAGTAGTTCAGTAATGTACATTGTAACATATGTATGCAGTAGTTCAGTAATGTACATTGTAACAGATGTACGCAGTAGTTCAGTAACGTACATTGTAACAGATGTACGCAGTAGTTCAGTAACGTACATTGTAACAGATGCACGCAGTAGTTCAGTAACGTACATTGTAATATATGTACGCAGTAGTTCAGTAAGGTACATCGTAACAGATGTATGCAGTAGTTCAGTAATGTACATTGTAATATATGTACGCAATTGTTCAGTAACGTACATTGTAATATATGTACGCAGTAGGTCAGTAACGTACATTGTAATATATGTACGCAGTAGTTCAGTAACGTACATGGTAATATATGTATGCAGTAGTTCAGTAGCGTACATGGTAACATATGTACGCAGTAGTTCAGTAACGTACATTGTAACAGATGTACGCAGTAGATCAGTAACGTACATTGTAACAGATATACGCAGTAGTTCAGTAACGTACATTGTAATATATGTACGCAGTAGTTCTGTAATGTACATTGTAAGAGATGTACGCAGTAGTTCAGTAACGTACATGGTAACATATGTACGCAGTAGTTCAGTAACGTACATTGAAACAGATGTACGCAGTAGATCAGTAACGTACATTGTAACATATATACGCAGTAGTTCAGTAACGTACATTGTAATATATGTACGCAGTAGTTCTGTAATGTACATTGTAAGAGATGTACGCAGTAGTTCAGTAACGTACATTGTAATATATGTACGCAGTAGTTCAGTAACGTACATTGTAATATATGTACGCAGTAGTTCAGTAACGTACATTGTAACAGATGTACGCAGTAGTTCAGTAACGTACATTGTAACAGATGTACGCAGTAGTTCAGTAACGTACATTGTAACAGATGTACGCAGTAGTTCAGTAACGTACATTGTAACAGATGCACGCAGTAGTTCAGTAACGTACATTGTAATATATGTACGCAGTAGTTCAGTAAGGTACATCGTAACAGATGTATGCAGTAGTTCAGTAATGTACATTGTAATATATGTACGCAATTGTTCAGTAACGTACATTGTAATATATGTACGCAGTAGGTCAGTAACGTACATTGTAATATATGTACGCAGTAGTTCAGTAACGTACATGGTAATATATGTATGCAGTAGTTCAGTAGCGTACATGTAACATATGTACGCAGTAGTTCAGTAACGTACATTGTAACAGATGTACGCAGTAGTTCAGTAACGTACATTGTAACAGATGTACGCAGTAGTTCAGTAACGTACATTGTAATATATGTACGCAGTAGTTCAGTAACGTACATTGTAACAGATGTACGCAGTAGTTCAGTAACGTACATTGTAACATATGTACGCAGTAGTTCAGTAACGTACATTGTAACAGATGTACGCAGTAGTTCAGTAACGTACATTGTAATATATGTACGCAGTAGTTCAGTAACGTACATTGTAATATATGTACGCAGTAGTTCAGTAATGTACATTGTAACATATGTAGCAGTAGTTCAGTAACGTACATTGTAACAGATGTACGCAGTAGTTCAGTAACGTACATTGTAATATATGTACGCAGTAGTTCAGTAACGTACATTGTAATATATGTACGCAGTAGTTCAGTAACGTACATTGTAACAGATGTACGCAGTAGTTCAGTAACGTACATTGTAACAGATGTACGCAGTATTTCCGTAACGTACATTGTTATAGATGTATGCAGTAGTTCAGTAACGTACATTGTGACAGATGTACGCAGTAGTTCAGGAACGTACATGGTAACAGATGTATGCAGTAGTTCAGTAACGTACATTGTAATATATGTATGCAGTAGTTCAGTAACGTACATGGTAACAGATGTATGCAGTAGTTCAGTAACGTACATTGTAACAGATGTACGCAGTAGTTCAGTAACGTACATTGTAATATATGTACGCAGTAGTTCTGTAATGTACATTGTAACAGATGTACGCAGTAGTTCAGTAACGTACATTGTAATATATGTACGCAGTAGTTCAGTAACGTACATTGTAATATATGTACGCAGTAGTTCAGTAATGTACATTGTAACATATGTAGGCAGTAGTTCAGTAACGTACACTGTAACAGATGTACGCAGTAGTTCAGTAACGTCATTGTAATATATGTACGCAGTAGTTCAGTAATGTACATTGTAACAGATGCATGCAGTAGTTCAGTAAAGTACATTGTAACAGATGTACGCAGTAGTTCAGTAACGTACATTGTAACAGATGTACGCATTAGTTCAGTAACGTACATTGTAACAGATGCACGCAGTAGTTCAGTAACGTACATTGTAATATATGTACGCAGTAGTTCAGTAACGTACATCGTAACAGATGTACGCAGTAGTTCAGTAACGTACATTGTAATATATGTACGCAGTAGTTCAGTAACGTACATTGTAATATATGTACGCAGTAGTTCAGTAACATACATTGTAATATATCTACGCAGTAGGTCAGTAACGTACATTGTAATATATGTACGCAGTAGTTCAGTAACGTACATGGTAATATATGTATGCAGTAGTTCCGTAGAGTACATGGTAACATATGTACGCAGTAGTTCAGTAACGTACATTGTAATATATGTACGCAGTAGTTCAGTAATGTACATTGTAACAGATGCAGGCAGTAGTTCAGTAACGTACATTGTAACAGATGTACACAGTAGTTCAGTAACGTACATTGTAACAGATGTACACAGTAGTTCAGTAACGTACATTGTAACAGATGTACGCAGTAGTTCAGTAACGTACATTGTAATATATGTACGCAGTAGTTCAGTAACGTATATGGTAACATATGTACGCAGTAGTTCAGTAACGTACATTGTAATAGATGTATGCAGTAGTTCAGTAACGTACATTGTGACAGATGTACGCAGTAGTTCAGTAACGTACATTGTAACAGATGTATGCAGTAGTTCAGTTACGTACATTGTAATATATGTATGCAGTAGTTCAGTAACGTACATGGTAACAGATGTGCGCAGTAGTTCAGTAACGTACATTGTAACAGATGTATGCAGTAGTTCAGTAACGTACATTGTAACAGATGTACGCAGTAGTTCAGTAACGTACATTGTAATATATGTACGCAGTAGTTCAGTAACGTACATTGTAACAGATGTACGCAGTAGTTCAGTAACGTACATTGTAATATATGTACGCAGTAGTTCAGTAACGTACATTGTAATATATGTACGCAGTAGTTCAGTAATGTACATTGTAACATATGTATGCAGTAGTTCAGTAACGTACACTGTAACAGATGTAAGCAGTAGTTCAATAACGTCATTGTAATATATGTACGCAGTAGTTCAGTAATGTACATTGTAACATATGTATGCAGTAGTTCAGTAACGTACATTGTAACAGATGTACGTAGTAGTTCAGTAACGTACATTGTAACAGATGTACGCAGTAGTTCAGGAACGTACATTGTAACAGATGTATGCAGTAGTTCAGTAACGTACAGTGTAACAGATGTACGCAGTAGTTCAGTAATGTACATTGTAACAGATGTACGCAGTAGTTCAGTAATGTACATTGTAATATATGTACGCAGTAGTTCAGTAATGTACATTGTAACAGATGTACACAGTAGTTCAGTAATGTGCATTGTAATATATGTACGCAGTAGTTCAGTAACGTACATTGTAATATATGTATGCAGTAGTTCAGTAACGTACATTGTAATATATGTATGCAGTAGTTCAGTAACGTACATTGTAATATATGTACACAGTAGTTCAGTAACGTATATTGTAACAGATGTACGCAGTAGTTCAGTAACGAACATTGTAATATATACACGCAGTAGTTCAGTAACGTACATTATAATATATGTACGCAGTAGTTCAATAACGTGCATTGTAATATATGTACGCAGTAGTTCAGTAACGTACATTGTAACATATGTATGCAGTAGTTCAATAACGTACATGGTAATATATGTACGCAGTAGTTCAATAACGTCATTGTAATATATGTACGCAGTAGTTCAGTAACGTACATTGTAATATATGGACGCAGTAGTTCAGTAACGTACATTGTAACAGATGTACGCAGTAGTTCAGTAACGTACATTGTAACAGATGTACGCAGTAGTTCAGTAACGTACATTGTAATATATGTACGCAGTAGTTCAGTAACGTAAATGGTAATATATGTATGCAGTAGTTCAGTAGCGTACATGGTAACATATGTACGCAGTAGTTCAGTAACGTACATTGTAACAGATGTACGCAGTAGTTCAGTAACGTACATTGTAATATATGTACGCAGTAGTTCAGTAACGTAAATGGTAATATATGTATGCAGTAGTTCAGTAGCGTACATGGTAACATATGTACGCAGTAGTTCAGTAACGTACATTGTAACAGATGTACGCAGTAGTTCAGTAACGTACATTGTAATATATGTACGCAGTAGTTCAGTAACGTAAATGATTGTAATATATGTATGCAGTAGTTCAGTAACGTACATGGTACATATGTACGCAGTAGTTCAGTAACGTACATTGTAACATATGTACGCAGTAGTTCAGTAACGTACATTGTAATATATGTACGCAGTAGTTCAGTAACGTACATTGTAATATATGTACGCAGTAGTTCAGTAACGTACATTGTAATATATGTACGCAGTAGTTCAGTAATGTACATTGTAACAGATGTACGCAGTAGTTCAGTAACGTACATTGTAACAGATGTACGCAGTAGTTCAGTAACGTCATTGTAATATATGTACGCAGTAGTTCAGTAATGTACATTGTAACAGATGTACGCAGTAGTTCAGTAACGTACATTGTAACAGATGTACGCAGTAGTTCAGTAACGTACATTGTAACAGATGTACGCAGTAGTTCAGTAACGTACATTGTAACAGATGTACGCAGTAGTTCAGTAACGTACATTGTAACAGATGTACGCAGTAGTTCAATAACGTCATTGTAATATATGTACGCAGTAGTTCAGTAATGTACATTGTAACAGATGTACGCAGTAGTTCAGTAACGTACATTGTAACAGATGTACGCAGTAGTTCAGTAACGTACATTGTAACAGATGCACGCAGTAGTTCAGTAACGTACATTGTAACAGATGTACGCAGTAGTTCAGTAACGTACATTGTAATATATGTACCCAGTAGTTCAGTAACGTACATTGTAATATATGTACGCAGTAGTTCAGTAACGTACATTGTAATATATGTACGCAGTAGGTCAGTAACGTACATTGTAATATATGTACGCAGTAGTTCAGTAACGTACATGGTAATATATGTATGCAGTAGTTCAGTAGCGTACATGGTAACATATGTACGCAGTAGTTCAGTAACGTACATTGTAACAGATGTACGCAGTAGTTCAGTAACGTACATTGTAACGGATGTACGCAGTAGTTCAGTAATGTATATTGTAATATATGTATGCAGTAGTTCAGTAACGTACATGGTAACATATGTACGCAGTAGTTCAGTAACGTACATTGTAACAGATGTACGCAGTAGTTCAGTAACGTACATTGTAACATATGTATGCAGTAGTTCAATAACGTACATGGTAATATATGTACGCAGTAGTTCATTAACGTCATTGTAATATATGTACGCAGTAGTTCAGTAACGTACATTGTAATATATGGACGCAGTAGTTCAGTAACGAACATTGTAACAGATGTACGCAGTAGTTCAGTAACGTACATTGTAACAGATGTACGCAGTAGTTCAGTAACGTACATTGTAACAGATGCACGCAGTAGTTCAGTAACGTACATTGTAATATATGTACGCAGTAGTTCAGTAACGTACATCGTAACAGATGTATGCAGTTGTTCAGTAATGTACATTGTAATATATGTACGCTATTGTTCAGTAACGTACATTGTAACAGATGTACGCAGTAGTTCAGTAATGTATATTGTAATATATGTACGCAGTAGTTCAGTAACGTACATTGTAATATATGTACGCAGTAGTTCAGTAACGTACATTGTATTATATGTACGCAGTAGTTCAGTAACGTACATTGTAATATATGTACGCAGTAGTTCAGTAACGTACATTGTAATATATGTACCCAGTAGTTCAGTAACGTACATTGTAATATATGTACGCAGTAGTTCAGTAACGTACATTGTAATATATGTACGCAGTAGTTCAGTAACGTACATTGTAATATATGTACGCAGTAGTTCAGTAACGTACATTGTAATATATGTACGCAGTAGTTCAGTAACGTACATTGTAATATATGTACGCAGTAGGTCAGTAACGTACATTGTAATATATGTACGCAGTAGTTCAGTAACGTACATGGTAATATATGTATGCAGTAGTTCAGTAGCGTACATGGTAACATATGTACGCAGTAGTTCAGTAACGTACATTGTAACAGATGTACGCAGTAGTTCAGTAACGTACATTGTAACGGATGTACGCAGTAGTTCAGTAATGTATATTGTAATATATGTATGCAGTAGTTCAGTAACGTACATGGTAACATATGTACGCAGTAGTTCAGTAACGTACATTGTAACAGATGTACGCAGTAGTTCAGTAACGTACATTGTAACAGATACGCAGTAATTCAGTAACGTACATTGTAATATATGTACGCAGTAGTTCTGTAATGTACATTGTAAGAGATGTACGCAGTAGTTCAGTAATGTACATTGTAATATATGTACGCAGTAGTTCAGTAACGTACATTGTAATATATGTACGCAGTAGTTCAGTAATGTACATTGTAACAGATGTATGCAGTAGTTCAGTAACGTACATGTAACAGATGTACGCAGTAGTTCAATAACGTCATTGTAATATATGTACGCAGTAGTTCAGTAATGTACATTGTAACAGATGCACGCAGTAGTTCAGTAACGTACATTGTAACAGATGTACGCAGTAATTCATTAACGTACATTGTAACAGATGCACGCAGTAGTTCAGTAACGTACATTGTAACAGATGTACGCAGTAGTTCAGTAACGTACATTGTAACAGATGTACGCAGTAGTTCAATAACGTCATTGTAATATATGTACGCAGTAGTTCAGTAATGTACATTGTAACAGATGCACGCAGTAGTTCAGTAACGTACATTGTAATATATGTACCCAGTAGTTCAGTAACGTACATTGTAATATATGTACGCAGTAGTTCAGTAACGTACATTGTAATATATGTACGCAGTAGGTCAGTAACGTACATTGTAATATATGTACGCAGTAGTTCAGTAACGTACATGGTAATATATGTATGCAGTAGTTCAGTAGCGTACATGGTAACATATGTACGCAGTAGTTCAGTAACGTACATTGTAACAGATGTACGCAGTAGTTCAGTAACGTACATTGTAACGGATGTACGCAGTAGTTCAGTAATGTATATTGTAATATATGTATGCAGTAGTTCAGTATCGTACATGGTAACATATGTACGCAGTAGTTCAGTAACGTACATTGTAACAGATGTACGCAGTAGTTCAGTAACGTACATTGTAACATATGTATGCAGTAGTTCAATAACGTACATGGTAATATATGTACGCAGTAGTTCAATAACGTCATTGTAATATATGTACGCAGTAGTTCAGTAACGTACATTGTAATATATGTACGCAGTAGTTCTGTAATGTACATTGTAAGAGATGTACGCAGTAGTTCAGTAATGTACATTGTAATATATGTACGCAGTAGTTCAGTAACGTACATTGTAATATATGTACGCAGTAGTTCAGTAATGTACATTGTAACAGATGTATGCAGTAGTTCAGTAACGTACAATGTAACAGATGTACGCAGTAGTTCAATAACGTCATTGTAATATATGTACGCCGTAGTTCAGTAATGTACATTGTAACAGATGCACGCAGTAGTTCAGTAACGTACATTGTAACAGATGTACGCAGTAATTCATTAACGTACATTGTAACAGATGCACGCAGTAGTTCAGTAACGTACATTGTAACAGATGTACGCAGTAGTTCAGTAACGTACATTGTAACAGATGTACGCAGTAGTTCAATAACGTCATTGTAATATATGTACGCAGTAGTTCAGTAATGTACATTGTAACAGATGCACGCAGTAGTTCAGTAACGTACATTGTAACAGATGTACGCAGTAATTCAGTAACGTACATTGTAACAGATGCACGCAGTAGTTCAGTAACGTACATTGTAACAGATGTACGCAGTAGTTCAGTAACGTACATTGTAACAGATGTACGCAGTAGTTCAATAACGTCATTGTAATATATGTACGCAGTAGTTCAGTAATGTACATTGTAACAGATGCACGCAGTAGTTCAGTA
>CM026399.1:26002573-26039991 GCA_014843695.1 Archivesica marissinica
CTACTAAGGTGTCATCGCTGGCACTGGATAAAAGCAAAGCATACTTCTATGGGTAGATCTGTTCAACATGGTTGATCGCTAGGCTGAACTCGGTGATGGGTAGTATAAGGCAATGTGCTGACCTAGTTGGCCGTGGATTTATTGTTGCATATTTGGCAACATGAATTGCACCACAATTTTATATGAACGGATTAATCTTTGATTAATTGGACGGATGTAAAGACGTCTACATGTAAGGGTGCTAGCAGGGAGGTTACACTAGATGTTCTAGCGTAATCATGTTTTACACAGTGAGCTGCTCTTAATTGTAGACTTTCAATATTGTTGATGGCTGTTTCATTACCAGACTGGGGGAACAGTTACTGCACACGATCTGGGGATGGACATGTTTATATACTATTTATTTCAATGGATCTGAGTGCACTTTGATATTTCTCCCCAGGAAGCCTAAAGTTGAATTTGAATTGTTGGTGATATTGCCGATGAGCATTTTCCATGTTAGGTCGTTTGTGATTTACACAGAAGTATCAGATTCCATTTGGGTGTTGTGAAGAGAGTATGTAGAGTAGATGACGTCTCTACGTTGTCTGATATTGACACATGAGCACGTTGATGATTGAAGCCCATTGGGATTGCCATTTCTCAAGTTCGTGGTGCAAGTTGGCAGAATTAGAGACACACGTAAGAGATAGTCATAGGGAAGTGACTTCGACACCGAGACGGACTATGGAGGGTGCAACATGTTCATGAAGATCACTGACGTACATGAAAAACGAATACGTCCTAGAACAGATCCGCGTGGCAGTCCCCCGAGATGTAACTTCAATAGTCGCAAATAGTGCACGATTCATTAATACTGCCTGTAAGCTGTCTGGTGTGAAGGAACAAATTAGTCCAAGAAAATGTTACACCTGGGATAACTTTAAAATGTAGCGCAAGAAGTTCATGGTTGACCTTGTCAAATACTTTGGTGAAATCTATGAGAATAAGATCAATTTGGCTATTGAGATGTATGGCAATGTAGATGTCATCTATTAACATGAGTACTTGGGTTTGACAAAGATCTATTTTCTCTAAGTTCATTCTGGAACTCTTAGAAAAGATTAGAGTTGGTGGCGTATGTGGTAATGCTAATGGTATTCATGTTAGATGTTTACGACGGTAGTTCTCAGAGTCGTTTATTTGTGACATTTTTGTATCGTTCCTTGGTTCAGGTATGTCACCTTCCTGTAGTGATTTCTGTATATGACCTGTAATATTGTAGCCATGTCTTTACCGCAATTGTAGGGCTAACGTATTTTAGCTTGTCTGATCCGGCAGCAATTTGTGGTCGAGGTGTTTGTTGACACATTAATATCGTGCATATCTCAATAGGGACTACATGTATATGTGTGCTCATTTATCATTTCTGGTCTATATACATGTACATGTCACCCTTCCCCTGAAGCTTCATTGTCCAGAATGAGGCTTGTGGAAGTGGAGATGTAAGTGTAAATACATATAGGACATGTTTATGTAATACTGTTGTTGTGTCGTCCTGATAGAGTTTATTGTTGTTTTTGAGTCAATACCAATGATTGAGTTTTGCTTAGAGTGTTTAAGTAGTGTATATAGTTTCTTATTGTTTGGTATGTGTAGACGTTCATAGTTAGTAGCTTAAATCCATCCCAGACTGCATGTTTGTATGGGGGAATCTCTCATGGCGTTGTTGGCACATGCGTGCTGATGTACAAGGTGTATGTGATAACGGCGTCATGCTCGCTGATGCCAAGTATGACGATGCCCCTGCTAGTTATGGTCTAAATAGAATATGTTGTCGAAACCGATACAGACATTGTAAGTAAAAGAAACACATTTCACCAACAATAAACACATTAAAGAGGTTATAACTTTATAATAGTTATCCAACAACAGCAACAACAACAACACATCAATGTTGTGGAAGTCGTGATAGCTCAGTGGATGAGCGTTCGCTTCAGGTGCGAAAAGTCCGGAGTTCGAGCCCCGCTGGAGCCGTTACGAGTGTGCCCTTAGGCAAGGCATTTAAATTCCACGTTGCCTCTTCTCTCTGCCTCGTGGCGATGAATTCCATCAGGAATGAGGTCTCGAGAGTGATTAATATAAGTTGAAATAACTTGTTTCACAATCGAGCTAAAATAAATTTGTATAAAAACATCAATGTTTATTTAGCAAATAGACATAGAACGTTGGCTAATGAACAGTAATTGCATACATGTAATATTTAACAATGATGGTTTGTATGTGAAAACCTAACACTTCGGGGTATCTGAGAGACATTTTGACAGTCACACACAGCATACACATAGAAAGACCTGGTGTTTTATAATAGTTGGAGCCAATTAATAATCATACAATATCAATATTTTCTTATTGTCAATTAATGCATTTTATCCGAAATGATTATACAGAAAGTCATGAATAACGATCTGTCGTAAAATATAACCAATACGATCATATTGAATATTTCGTTATTAGTTTGCTCCAAATACTATAAAACATCAGATGACCGGTTGTTGAGTACATACAGTGTATTTATGTCAGACATCAAGCGCAATTGGTGAAAACGCAAACCAAAGCTCCGATGTCCGAATGCAACCCATAAAGTTATCTCAAACAATCTTCCCTTTATCCCTGAACAGTCCAGATAACTCCAGTCAAGGTAGCTGGCATCTAGGTGCAAACTAATTGCAAACGAATTAATTTTAACAGTTATGACTATGATAATATGTGAAGCTCTGGATACTAAAAGTTGCAATCTGTACTATTGGCCAAAATTGGTAAAAAATGTCCAAGAGAGAAACAACTGATAAAATATTGGGTAATTTATTCTGTGCATTTGGTGTGCAATAAATGCATGTCATATCATTGCTGTTTCAATTTGCTATATTTTCTTTACATACACATACATGTATACGATAACTAGCCATATTTGATGAAAATTGCTTAAATAAAACTAAATGGTTAACAAAATAAGACTTTTTCAGGGGTAAGGTTACCCCACCCACTACCAATGTAATATTTCAATACTTCAAAGTAGCGGGAAAAGAACCTGCAACTGATTTTCTGATATGAGTGGCATGTCATGTGTAACATATTAACAGCTATAGTTATTTGTTACTGTCAAAACTGGTTAAAAATGCCATATGTAAAGAGTACTCACTTTGACACGGATATTTGATCCGTTATGTGCCAGTATATCTACAGTTTATATGCACCCCGATATTGGATGACTTTAATTAGTGTTGTCAATACATGATAACTACTCCCACTGTACATGGCAAATGCATATATAATATATTCTGGCATGTGCATATAAATGTTCTGTGTTCTTAGAGGGGTGATTTACCCCCACACACCATGTATACACTATCTAACATGTATATTTAACTAGATTAAAATGTGGATATAATGCATCGATACTTATGTTAGATCTGTAAGCTTTATATAAATTAAGTACACGTACATGACCGTATGTTTATACAAGATGAATGCAATTTTACAATGTAATGATTGTTTGTTAGTAAATTATTCCAAACATTCGAATAGTTGAACACGTTCGAACATGTACTAGACAGTAATATTATGATCCACATTTTACAACTATTGAACCTAAAATTGTCGCATATTGAATATCATGATATCAATTACACTTATTCGATAGTGTGTTGTCAGCAATTCGAATAGATGGTATCAAACTGTCAAAAGTGTGATGTCAGTACCATTATGGAACCAATTTATCATAAATAGTCTAAATGTTATATACAACATGTAATTGTTGATATAAAATACTTGAATATGTGATTCGTATCTATCGAATATGAACTATGCCTATGAATCACATATTCAACTATATCATATGAGTGTATCACATATTGAATAGGTGGTATCAGTCAATAGATATCACGCCTTCGAATATGTTGGCTCTATGCTGTTTGCAAAAGAACTGTAATATGCTCGACATATCGTCAGTGTACAATGAAAACAGAGCCCTATAATTTGTGGAATGTATCAATCTAGTCATTACCTAAATTCAACTATTCATCACAACAATTTTCTCCCACTCCCTCAATATGCAATTTAGCAAGTGGGTGGATTTCAACAACCAACGCATCGACATGCTCCACACGCCATACTAATCATGTTTTCGACAAGTGCAACGTTTGCTCTCACAGTTTGCTTTGCATGTACACCGTATAATGTTCAGAAGACTTTCAGGAGCACGAGGGAGACTCGTTTTCACTAGCATAAGCATTCTTCATATTTTATTGCTCGATTCGTTTTAGATATACATGTGAATACAAAACACGACAAACTAAAGAAAGGCAAATGGGTCGGCTACACGTTCTAGCAACATTAGTAGTTACGGCCATTCCCGACAACATACTTAATAACAACTTTCCAACGTCTGGGCGAAGTTCTTCCGATCATGTCCAGACTTGTATTTGGTAAAAAACACAAACTATGAAATTACACAGCAGTAGACGTGCATATCGACCTTAACAAATGACGTATTTGTATAACCTTTGGCGAAAACCTCTTAAACATGGCTGTATCATTTCGGTCAAATTGATTTTCAGTCAAATTAATATCAATAACATGAATTACTGCTAACTCGCCAACATGTCCAGCATCATGCTGCGCAGAACTTTCAATGAAGTGTATGGCAACTTGTCCAATGCCATATACTCGCGATGTTGTGCTACAACCTGTCGTGGCATGATTGGAAAGAATAATATCACATATTTCTCTCGACAGAACATTTTGGTCATTTGAATATCCCATATCCTGTTTCTCATTACCGCAGTTTACCTCGGGTCTGATCTGAAGAATAGTTGTTTTCGAATATTGCCCCACATGGTAACATAAGAGAAGTAGTAAGTATGTGTCTTCAACAATAATGAACGTTTTTCTCTTTGCTGCAAGCTGAGGTACCACATTGACAATACGTGTATATGCATCACTGGGTGCATATCTGACATCAATTCCGATTGACGTCTGGAATTCTCCTAGAAATGTAATACAGTTTTGTTTATTGTTCAGGTTTTTCAAATATACATCATTCTTTGATTTGAAAGGTATCTTGCATGCGAATTTAACTTCAGTTAAAAATACTCCATGTTTTCGCTGTTGGTACACAGTGACATTTTTGTATTTTTTATTAATAACTGTGATATTGCTGCCACATATCACCAACTGTTTTATTCTTTAACGAGGGATTCTTGTGTAGCAATGAACCCCCATCTACCACATAACATGTCTACGCATCAGGTTGCTCCTCTTCATCGGTGATTCTGCTAGACCTGTCTTTGGGGTACTCGACGTAGTCCATTATCTTTAAGCAAAGCTGGTGGAAGGCTACTGAGATCATAAATAGTGTTGAAATATCTTCAGCATCTGCTTTTAATCTCTGAAAGAGTAGTTGAGATTAATTGTCCACTGTTTCACCTGTCAACTTAACAGTGTTTTTGTCATTTAGCATTAGACGTGCTTAGACCTTATGAATATGTATTCCTGTGGAGATTTCCCAACCATATATTTCACTATTGCTTCTCCAATTGCCTTTGCCTTGTCTACATTTACTTTGTCACTCGCAGTAACTCCTGTTTCAATATTTCTCAACGCTGCATCTGTCTCATCAAAATGTCATCATATTAAAATACATGTTTTAATTTGCTGCACATACACTGTCAATCGTGGCCTTGTTGACACTTTAAATCGGGGTACATTTTACAAATGGCATATTCAGGACCGATGTATTCTGATCCTGGGGTGAAGTGCGATGTTTGGGAGTAGTGCCAAGCAAGCATTGGCTGTGGATGGAAATGGTTCGTGTTTGAGTCATCGTTTGAGTTTGAGTTGTCGTCAATATAAAATAACATTCACATATAATGTTTATTCCTTATTTTCTTACAGATGCATAAGGACCACGATATATCTCTCCCCTCTCTCTGAGCATAAACAACTTGGTTCAAAGTTTCAATCTGAAAACCGCATCTAGACGTGGATCGTTCTAGCTCAAACTTGGTCATAATTTGTTTATTGGCAACATGTAATGTCTTTCAAAAGGCACCTCTTAGAACCTGTTTCCGTCTATAAATAATGTACAGCCGTGATAACAATTACACATGTTCCTATCCTTTGTTTTCTTAAATACGTAGCCCTTGTCAGTGAATCTACTTTCTGGTATTAACAATTGTGTCACTTGCCGATAACGCGATATTACTCCTTACAGTTCCGGTTGAATAGTTCATGCCTGTACGTAATTGTCTAACATTGCGGGCGTTGACAACCGAGCACATGAGTAGACTCACACCTTGTAACCCATTCAACATCATGTGGAGAATCCACATCCATTCCTGTCGTACAAATGCGCCGATAATGCCCACAATCCACGTGAAACCAAGAATAATCGTCAGCTTCAAATATACAATAAAATACGCCCTATTTCCCGAGGGTCTAGCAAACTTTGTTTCTTTGGTTTTCATCTGAATAGCTACAACAGTAAATGTGAAAAAGCAAATGTTTAATAGTAGAGACATTACAACTGGGGCAATGACGAATGCCATAAGGCCTTTCCCATTGGACAGCCAACATACATCGTTGCCACCGTACATAGGTTTGAATGACGATCCTGTAAATTCCAAAGAAGAACTCGAGACAATAACCAATGTAGGAAACGCAACTGAGATCATAGCATATCCAATAAATCGTTTCAATGGAGAAGAATGTGACATGACCATGTCCCTGCAAAATATACGTGTCATGTCATAGCCGATAATGTTCATCCAAACAAAGTTATTCAATAGAAGAAAGTGAAGGGATATAGCATAAATGATACAAGGAACTCCGGCAATAATCAAAGGTTGAACAATGAGAAGCATGTGCAGAAACAATAACGATACTGAAAGTGCCGTGAGATTAAGACCATGAATATTTCTCAGGCGTTTCAAACAGCCATGAACCAGGATAATAATTGCGACAGATACTACCGACACGGATGACGTTACAATAGACAAAATCCTGTGCGTGCTAGAATATGCAAACACATCGACAACGTCATCAAAGTCAGTCACTGCGCTTGAACAAATAAACACTTGATTTTTATAAACAGCGAAGTCGTTTTGGTAAATTATCACATTGGTGTCTAAAATGCTTACGGAATCATTGTTCAGAACAACTTCGTATAATTCGTAGGCGACCATAGAACAATTCATATTAGGTGGACCGTCAACAAGGCAGGTTGCTACAAGGTCGACGTATATTCCAAGACGTGTGTGAAAGCTTAGTTGCCACTTACAGTTCTTTTCATATACAGTTATTCCCATAGACGGGAGATAAAACGTATCATTTTCTGTTATAGATGCTTTGGATTCAATGATAAGATTATTCCCAGAGCATTCAATCCAATTTAAATCGTGAAAGTTCCTTACAGATATAAATGTTAGAACGGGTGTATAGTTAGGAGTTTCTTTCTGTTCATTTTCGCCAAAAGATGTTAACATCATGTGAAATAACTCTTCAGCAATGATCGTATTATCTAGGTCGCTCGAATGATTGAATATTAAACAGCAACAGTTTTCCATATGATCACTGATCGAGACATTGGCTGAAAGAATATCAACTATCGTATTTAACACTTTATCTTTTGTTGTTCCCAAATCATTAAACATCCGTTCCGATAATGTTGTTGATGCCAGTTCTATGATCAGGATATTTCTGCCATGTGCTACACTAGAATTGTCTCTTGGTAATGCTGTGTCAGTTACATACTTCTCCGTCCCCAAATCCTCAACACAAATTCCACCACTTGCCTTCTGTCCAGCTGCACAGTAAAGTTGGCTACATCGTTTGGAAACACAGTCGTATACTTCATAGGTTTTACATTTTATCTGCTGAATGCATTTCAGTTGTGATACTATTCCATTTTCATGACTAAAGTCAAAGAATACATGGAGATCCACAGGCTTTATAATGTGCTCTGGTTGTTTCCCCGTAGTGTGAACCGCACCACATGTGAGGCCATTGTAGCTGAAGTTGTTATGTATGCAAGCTGCGCAGTGGGGATTTCTGTACAGTTGAACTTCTGTAACATTTAAATCCGTTACCGGATATATATAAGATTCGCATAAATCAATTACTTCATGATTGTTAAAACTGGCGCCATCTGGACAGGTTTTCATTGCGTTTGCTTCTTTGTGGCATATTCTGAGAAGATTTGTATGCGCTGATAATGTTTGTAATGTACAATCGTCTATGTTAGCAATATCTTCCAGTAACATATCAATAATATCAGCTGCATCTGTGTCACCGCAAGTAATACTGATCTCCCAGAATACAAGTTCACCCAGAGGAATGTCGTTGCACAGAGCACAGTATATATTTGCAAACGTTGCAAATACTTGATTATTTATAACGTGATCTACAGGGACATTCTGGAAATTATATGACACATTTGATGAGCATTTTTCATTGTAGTTTCCGGCATTGTTGATATTACTATTACATGCGGTAACCATGAAGAACGCAGTCTCATTATCAGCGTCGCTAACGCACGATATAAGATCTTTTCTGAACATTAACGTTTGATTTTCCATTTCCTTTGCTTTGCTTGTTATTAATTCACTAATATTGCTTGTTCCATTGTTGTTTGTCACCAGTTTCTCTATCATGGTGTAGCAACAGTCTCTGTAGAAGTAACAAGACCGGTCACAGAAACAATAAGCAGCGGGGAGTTCAGCTCTGACACAGATGCTATCTGAACAACATGGTGCAGTTATATCTGTTAATAGTTCGATATCAGTTGTTTCAGAGTTACAACTTTCATTCGTATTATCGTCTGGATTGAGATCGTCGCGTTTTGCTTCAGTGTCGGTATTTTTTTCTTCATCCTTTGTGGTATTGTTTTCTTCACTCTTTATCCAACTAGATGTAATATCTTCATATTCTACTTCGGATCCGGGCGTAACTCCATGCGATTCTTCTCCCATTGAGCTGTATGTGGACTGTTGAGATGGTTTATTGGTATGCAGTGTGTCATTGGAAGCATATGAAACGGTTATTGAACCAATTCTAGAAACGACAGATGAAACCTTGGTTGTCTGTGTATTTGTGGCTCCATGTAGCAGTGAAATGAATTCAGTTGTTCCTCGTGTTAGGTAAGATGACGTGTACGGCTTCTGTGATGTATACAATGTAACCGGAGAGGAACTGGCTCCAGTTTCTTGATGTTCATTGACAACTGCGGCTGAATGAGATGTAGTGGATTCTTCGGAAGCTGCACTAGTATCAGGTGTTGCAGCGTAACCACTAGCAACTACCAGTAGGAGTATTACATTTGCTGAAAATTTAAAAAAACATTATTTTTATAAGTCTGTACGGTCATGTAGTTTTGTATGAACAAATAAAACAATTATGATTGCTCCCAACTATATTACAAAACGAGAGGAATGGTTTATCTGCTGTAAGGAAGCAGACTTTAGTGTACTAGAAAAGAATTTTTTTTATGTTCCTCATACTCCTGCGAGGACATACGTATGTGTTTTACGTTTATTTATCGATGCCCGTATGAGCGTATGAGCGACGCCTCCTGAAGAAATTAGTCATTTTGGAGACTAATTCAATTGCTCTGACCATTCAATTGCTCTGACCATTCAATAGCATATTTCTTTCTGTTTTTGGTAGGGTTTACAGTCGTTGTAAAAAATATCTAGAAAGTTGGATTTTCACTGATTTTGTGATACATCTTAAGTCAACTGAAGCAATGTTTTGCCTATGTTCTCCAAGTCACCGTATGTATTTAATTGTGTAATGCAGTAAACTAATACTCTCTAGTTATTATGGCACGTGCTGATATAAGATTAAACGTGATCGTTGAATACTCATATATTTTAATACGTTATATATAAATTCATATAATTAGAAAAATATTATGATTGCTAAATCAAGTGTTGTGAACATAAAGATGTTACATCACTGTATTATACACGTTGTTGTTATGTGAATAAAATAGTATGAGTGAAACTTACCCGTTATTCTCATTTTAACAATCCGATACTAACCACGAATCTGATATGAAACTGCTGTGAAACAGTTTATATTACTGTAAATATGCAAGAAGAGGGGTGTGCAAAGAGCAAGCAAGCTGTCTCTATATTTAGTGTTGTGATATATTCATGGTGTTCCAGTCCGCCTCCTTGGACAAGTTGTTACGGTCGCTGATTTGTATACCATTGTAACCGAACATCACTGATGGTCACGTACGTTTTCGAACCCACTCAAACCGTGTCTATTTATATGCCTACGTTGGCAGTTTCTTACGGAGGTTGGAGCACTTAGCACTGGTTAACCGCTGGAGCCTGTCCAGGAGAGTAGATGTCAGGCAAACTACCCGCATGCGATATAGCCCATAATCGTGGTCATGAAGGCGTAAACCCCAAACGAAAATGGTGTTCCAAGTCGTTTTTATAAATCTAAATACCGGGTTAGCAGTGTATTCAATGAACGGTCCACATTGTATGCTTGATAATAAACATGCATACATAATAGCTATGTGAATCAAACCAATTAGTGGAAATTACACTGTCAATAGAGGTGGAGACCATGCATAACTAAAAGATAGATCCCTGTGGAATATTCTCGCAGCAATATTGTTTAAATGATGTTTGCTTTTCATAGAATTCTAATGGCTGTGTTTCGTGTTCTAATTACAGAGTATAATTGAAGTATAATTGAAGTACAAGTTGAAATAATGCATTCAATTTATAACAGAATGACATGAAGATAAGCTCACACAGTTAGTGTAGAATGACCTGTCCTTTTTAAGTACTATACGATTTTTAATGTTGGTGATATTGTCGATGAGCATTTTCCATGTTAAGTCGTTTGTTATTGATACAAAATTATCAGATTCCATTTGGGTGTTGTGAAGAGAGTTTGTACAGTTGGTGATATTTCTACGTTTTGTGATGGTCACAACCCAGGTAAGCGGAAATCTTAATCTGTAGTGGTCCCGGGATTCTTTCAAATTATACAAGCCGTTTGGGAACAAGTGACTGACAATATAGGATACATATATACATTTATTAAAACCAAGTTAAGATGGATAGTTATTAATACTAACGTCTAACGCTCCACACAGGAGTCAATCGGTCACCCACCAAGCAGCTTCATTACTAATTGTATCATTGGAAACTGTTAGCCACACTATAAATCCATATCCCACACAGGAGTGTAGCTAGTAAATTCACACAGGTATAGCGCACATGGATTCCACACAGGAAAATATTCACATAGGAGTCAACAGGTCACCCACAACGCATCATCATTACTAATTGTATCATTGAAAACTGTTAATGCCCCAATATACTGATGGTGCCCGCACGTCTTGTCTACATCGCAAGCCACAGTTTTGTAAACAGCCTTCCACAAGAAATGTGTCCCGTAAATAGCTTCTGCCCAAATGACTGAGACAACACATCCTTTTATACCTTACTTAAACCCAGTATATGTGTGTACTGAGGTATAACAATGGGATAGCGTGCTTGACTACTACATTTTAAAAACCAATCCACTACACAATGCATGCTTATCTCTTGATAACGATACTGTAAAACAACCCACTGCAACCATGTAGCCAATGTGAAGTAAATATGTGACAGTGATATTGACACATGAGCACGTTGATGGTTGAAGCCATTTCTCAAGTTCGTGGTGCAAGTTGGCAGACTTAGAGACACACGTAAGAGATAATAGGGAAGTGTCTTCGACACCGAGGCTGACTATGGAGGATGCATCATGTTCATGAAGATCACTGACGTACATGAAAAACGAATTTGTCCTAGGACAGATCCCGGTAGCAGTCCCCCGAGATGTAACTTCAATTGTCTCAGATAGTGCACAATTCAATTAGTCCAAGAAAGTGTTACATCCGGGAAACAAACACTTTAAATTCGACACCGAGACGGACTATGGAGGGTGCAACATGTTCATGAAGATCACTGACGTACATGAAAAACGAATAGGTCCTAGAACAGATCCGCGTGGCAGTCCCCCGAGATGTAACTTCAATAGTCGCAAATAGTGCACGATTCATTAATACTGCCTGTAAGCTGTCTGGTGTGAAGGAACAAATTAGTCCAAGAAAATGTTACACCTGGGATAACTTTAGAATGTAGCGCAATAAGTTCATGGTTGACCTTATCAAATACTTTGGTGAAATCTATGAGAATAAGATCAATTTGGCTATTGAGATGTATGGCAATGTAGAAATCATCTATTAACATGAGTACTTGGGTTTGACAAAGATCTATTTTCTCTAAGGTCATGCTGGAACTCGTAGAAAATATTAGAGTTGGTGGCGTATGTGGTAATGCTAATGGTATTCATGTTAGATGTTTACGCCGGTAGTTCTCAGGGTCGTTTATTTGTGACATTTTTGTATCGTTCCTTGGTTCAGGTATGACACCCTCCTAGAGTGATTTCTGTATATGACCTGTAATATTGTAACAATGTCTTTACCGCAATTGTAGGGCTAATGTGTTTTAGCTGGTCTGATCCGGCAGCATTATGTGGTCGAGGTGTTTGTTGACACATTAATATCGTGCATATCTCAATAGGGACTATATGTGTGCTCATTTATCATTTCTGGTCTATATACATGTACATGTCACCCTTCCCAAGAAGCTTCATTGTCCAGAATGAGGCTTGTGGAAGTGGAGATGTAAGTGTACATACATATAGGACATGTTTATTTAATACTGTTGTTTTGTCGTCTCGATTGAGTGTATTGTTGCGTTTGAGTCAATACCAATGATTGAGTTTTGCTTAGAGTGTTTAAGTAGTGTATATAGTTTCTTATTGTTTGGTCTGTGTAGACGTTCATAGTTAGTAGCTTAAATCCATCCCAGTCTGCATGTTTGTATGGGGGAATCTCTCGTGGCGTTGTTGGCACATGAGTGCTGATGTACAAGGTGTATGTGATAACGGCGTCGTGCTCGCTGATGCCAAGTATGACGATGCCCCTGCTAGTTATGGTCTAAATAGAATATGTTGTCGAAACCGATACAGACATTGTAAGTAAAAGAAACACATTTCACCAACAAGGAACACATTTCACCAACAAGAAACACATTTCACCAACAAGAAACACATTTCACCAACAAGAAACACATTTCACCAACAATAAACACATTTCACCAACAAGGAACACATTTCACCAACAAGAAACACATTTCACCAACAAGAAACACATTAAAGAGGTTATAACTTTATAATAGTTATTCAACAACAACAACAACAACAACAACAACAACAACACATCAATGGTGTGGAAGTCGTGATAGCTCAGTGGATGAGCGTTCGCTTCAGGTGCGAAATGTCCGGAGTTCGAGTCCCGCTGGAGCCGTTACGATTGTGCCCTTGGCAAGGCATTTAAATTCCACGTTGCCTCTTCTCTCTGCCTCGTGGCGATGAATTCCATCAGGAATGAGGTCTCGAGTGTGATTAATATAAGTTGAAATAACTTGTTTCACAATCGAGCTAAAATAAATGTGTATAAAAAACATCAATGTTTATTTAGCAAATAGACATAGAACGTTAGCTAATGAACAGTAATTACATACATGTAATATTTAACAATACTGGTTTGTATGTGAAAACCTAACACTTCAGGGTATCTGAGAGATATTTTGACAATCCAAATATACTTATGTACCCGTTAGCATTGTAAATGGTATAAATATACGTGTATGGAACGGAAGACATACAAAAAGAATTTTTCTAAAAAGAATCGTAAGCGTAACAAATCCTTACCAATAAATCCAAGCCAGAAAAAACATAGAACATTTAGTGAAGATCGTGATAGCGAGGGGAGTTTATATTTCGATACGATTGATGATTCGGACTCGGAGGTAACACTAAAACATTCAAATACCCCACCCACTACAAAAATGGCCACTAGTCTATCCCATGATGACCTGAAGAAACTCGGTGCTATGTTGATCCTTGAAATTAAAGAAGATCTTATACAAGCAGTGAAAGGAGAAATACAAGCCCTAGTAAAAGCTGAAACTAAATTTCTTAAGGAGGAGATGTCCCAATTAAAAAAGGTAAATGACAATCTGAGGGCCGAAAATAAGGATTTACGGAATGCACAGAAATATACCATGCTTGAGCTGGACGATCTGGACCAATATGGTAGACGCATGTGTCTAAATATATCGGGTATTCGTGGGGATACTGGTGATTTCAACGAAAACATTGAACGCAAAATCCTGGACCACGCATCCAGCAAAGGGCTGCAGTTGACAAGTGGAGACATCGACAAGTGCCACAGACTAGGCAGAAAAACCGCAACCACTACAAATCGGAAAGTGATCGTGAAATTCACAAACTCTAAGGCTCGCGATCGTGTATATTCAGCAAGGAAAACCCTGGGGGATGGCATTTTCGTGCAGGAGAACCTCACACGATACCGAGAGCGGCTTTCGTTTGAGGCCAGGCAGTTAGTGCGAACCAAAAAGCTCACCAAAACGTGGGTAGCTGGTTGTCGTGTATATGGCACCATACCAGGAAATGACCAGAACACGGACAAAAAGGTGCTGATAAAGGACATGGACATAGTGGAGTGCATCAGGGAAGGCAGACCTGTTTAACGCGTGTGTGTAAATATTAGACAAGTAAATATTGACATCATGTGACAGTGTATATAGTCTGAGCTGATTGGTCAACTATGATCATTGTGTGATATATTACTATTAATAGCTTGACCCTAACTATATATATGATGTTTAAACTCTTAGTTTCTATATATAGCGTGACCCGTAATGTAGTTCAATCACACACACGGACACTGACCTTGTATGTCCAGTGAGCGTATCATACATATTTATTATTTGTGTCGGGTCATATTTATAATATTGATTTCTACTAACTAAGTGTAAGCAGAATAATCAACACTTAAATAACTGAAACATACCTTGCGATAAGAGTTCGATTTTATATTTACGATTCCATCCCTCCTTATAATCACTATATAGACGCTTCTTATTCACAGTAATTTATTACAACACGTGACAGATACTGAACTACAATGTACATTTATAGATATATATAATATATAATTGTTATGTGCTATAAATACCGTTTAACCTCAAACTTACTGATTGCATTATACCGTTATGTATTTTGTTTGCAGATGTTCATGCGTACAAGGTAATGATGTTTACACATGTATCTATATAGTCCATACAATAGGAGTAATCCATTATTTCTGTACTCAAAATTAACAACTGACGCGTCTCCGTACAAATAAATGTTTAACACTTGGCAGTCTTGATCCGAGTGAAATACTATTGATAATTGACCTGTTTGACGCAACTTGGAGGTTAGATTTACTGACTGTATAATGCTCTGCACAAAACATGCTAGATTATGCTTACCGTCCAACAGACCACAGTACCTAACTTGGCTAAAGTTACAGTATGTTATCTTATTTCTTGATTTAAAAGTATGTAGATCTACTAGTGATTATAATCACTTATATGCACGAGGAATAGTCCGAAATCACATGTACTTCTGACCCGCTTACAGTTAGTTAAAGGGAAATAAACGTCGACATACTGACGAAAATATCTCGCTTTATAGAATGTGAATTATTATTGGTTTGTTGTTGTATATATATGTAATATACTTGTTAATATGTCCACACCTCGGTATTTCTGACCCGCTTATAGAAATAAACGTCGACTTACTGACGAAAATAGCTCGCTTTATAGAATATGAACTTTTATTGGTTTGTTGTTGTATATATATGTAATATACTTGTTAATATGTAATGTGTCCACAACTAGGAGGAACCTTCCGGCGTGTACATACATGTATATATTCCCAGCTTCCTCTATGCTGTCATACATTGCTTACTGCTTTTGTCTCGAAGTTCTTCGTTATGGTTTCGGGTTATTGTTAAAACAACCCCGTCACACGTAGCAATTTTGTTAAAATCCACCTGCTTATAGCACTCTCGTTATTTGCCTCCCATTGTTATAAAGAATTTTATTCTTCTTATTTGTTTATAACGTCCAAACCTTTCTGTCGTTTTGTATCAACACTGTTTAGTAATTCGAATTTACACAATAGGTTCGCATTTCATCTGTAATCTGTAAATGTTGCTTCTGCCAGAATAACTATATAATATTATACTCAATATATCTTTTACCAGGAAACGCTTTTTATTCATTAATTGAAAGTACTTTTTTCATTCGTCTCTTGTTAAGGAGATGTTGTTTGTCAGTAGTTTGCTCCTGTCCATGTCCTGTGTGTGCCCGTCCGATGCCAGCCTCCCACGTCTCCTCTCCCGTTTTGCTATGAATATAGTCCGATACACTGTCTCATATGATTATATTGTACTGTTCCCGAATGGGTAATGATTTGAGCTCTTGGAGATCGAGTATTGGTCTATATCATATTAGTAGAGGACAGCCGATAAAGAAATCATGCACCTTCTATTCATATCCTTTAAAATCATTATTGTATGCACTTAGACAAATGCTTTGTAAACTGTATAAACTGGTTTTCGTATTGAATACATTACTGTATACAAGCACTTACAATTTGAATTTTGCTACTACTGCTTTACTTATTACAGGTCATAAATATATTATTTCATCAACATACAGTGTCTCAACTATGGATATGTGCGAAACATTTAGTACAAACATTGGCTATACTTTACTTATTCAACTACTGTTATTACTGTCTGGAGATATTGAAACAAATCCAGGACCGGATATAAATTATAATAATTGTTTTTCTATATTGCATCAAAATATTAGAAGTATTAGAAACAAGCTGGATTATATTAATGATAATTTTCTTGATTTTGACATGTTATGTATAACTGAATCTCATCTCACACATGAAGTTAATGATGACTATATATGGTTAGAAGATTTTGATACAATGTTTCGAAAAGATAACTGGAGGATTATTGATTTATGCCTCATCACATTTAAGACCAAAAAGAATTATTGAACTAGAGAATATACTCGCTGAATCAATCTGGATCGAAATTAAAGACCATTCCAAAAAATATTTAATTTGCAATTTATATCGGCCTCCAAATTCTACAGTTGACTTATGGGATAAAATTAATGTGTGTATAGAAAGAGCATCCGAAATGTCAACAAATATTGTCTTAGTCGGAGATATTAATGAAGATCAAATGAATTACAACAATTCTAAATTAAGAAACATCCTACTACTAAACAATATGACCAACATTATTAATGAACCTACTAGAGTAACTAATCATTCGAGAACATTAATTGATCCTGTGGCAATTACAAATAACATTACTTCATTACACTCGGGTATCTTTGAAACAGAAAATAGAATTAGTGATCATTTCGGTACTTTTGCGTACATCAAAGTCGATTTTCAGTCGAATGGACCTTATAAATGAAGGGTATGGAACTATAAACGTGCTAATTTTGAATCACTAAATAACATAATACGTGTAACTGATTGGTCATTTATTCACTCACATAATCTAGATACTGCTACTTCTCTTTTTATTGATACATTCTTAAACATAGTAAAGTCATGTATACCAACTTATTTAGTTACAGTCCGTCCAAACGACAAACCATGGTATAACTCAGAATTAAGGAAAATATCTAGACAGCGCGACAGGCATAAAAGTACTGCAATACGTACAGGAAAATTAGATGACTGGATCAGTTATAAAAAATTGAGAAACAAGGTAAATAATATGAAAAAAACACGCAAAAGAACTATTTTTTAATAACATTGAATTTACACTAAATGACTTAAACTCGTCCAATCCGCGACAATATTGGAAAATAGTTAAAATGTTAGCTAAGGAAAATTCTGCAAAATGTGAAAAGATACCACCACTGTTAAGAAATGATAATTCATATTCCGTCTCGGATTTAGATAAAGCCAATACTCTTAACGACTACTTCGCATCCATTTCGACAATAAACGATTCTCAAACAGATCTGCCAAATTTTAGTTTAAAAACAGATTCATCAATCACAAATATAATCATCACTGAACAAGACATTACCTACATCTTATCAAATTTAATAGTAAAAAAATCCAGTGGGCCAGATGAAATTAGCCATCGTATGCTTAAAGAAACCTCTCGCACTATAAGTCGCCCGCTTTGTATAATTTTTAATAGGTCAATACAAGAACAGACTTATCCAGCTAGCTGGAAAAGTGCAAATGTCATGCCACTGTTCAAAAAGGGTGACCGCGATATTCCATCAAACTATAGACCTATCTCCTTAATTAGTTGCGTAGGAAAAGTAATGGAACGAGTTATGTTCAAATATTTATATAACTATTTGCACGAGAATGAACTAATATACAAAAGACAATCGGGCTTCCTCCCGGGACACTCTACAGTGTATCAGTTAATTGACATTTACAACCAAATTTGTAAGGCCTTCGATGAACGTAAATCAACTTGTATTATATTCTGTGATATTAGTAAGGCATTTGACCGAGTTTGGCACAAAGGTCTTCTTTTCAAACTTCGACAGTATGGCATTTCGGGAAACACAATCAAGTGGTTATCTAGCTATCTTAATGAACGGCGACAAAAGGTTTTTGTTGGATCTGCATTCTCTAATGAAAAATGTCTTAACGCTGGTGTACCACAAGGCTCTGTCTTGGGACCCTTACTTTTTTTAATATACGTCAATGACATTGCTGAATCTCTTTATAGTCTAACAAGATTATTTGCTGATGATAGTTCCTTGGCAATGACATCCAACGACTCAAATGTTATAGAAGCTTCACTGAATCATGATCTAATTATAATATCAAAATGGTCTAAACAATGGCTTGTTCAATTCAATCCAGCAAAAACAGAAGTTATGTTCTTATCACTAGGTAACGTTAATCGACCAGTGCTATTCTTCGAAAATACGCAGTTAGATTACGTAAATCACCACAAGCATCTCGGAGTTACACTTAGTGAAGACGGTACGTGGCACAAGCATATATCAAACATTACTACTTCCGCTTCAAAAACACTAGGATCAATGAGAATGTTAAAATTTAAATTAAAACGCCAAACTCTTAATCAAATATACATATCTTATCTCCGACCTATTTTAGAATATGCGTCCATAGTCTGGGCTAGTTGTACATTATATGAAAAAGAATCTCTAGATAAAATTCAATATGAAGCTGCTAGAATAGTCACGGGACTTACAAGATCAGTTTCCATTGAGAAACTTCTTCAAGAAATTGGCTGGGTTTCACTCTCTGATCGCAGAAAAATGCAAACATTAATTTTAGTTCATAAACATATACACGATAACGTACCAAGCTACATAACTGACTTATTTCCAACAACTGTTGACGAAGTAAATCCGTACAATTTAAGAAACAATACAGATTTTGTTACTTTAGCAAGGCGAACTGAAATTTATTCAAAATCTGTATTACCATCGTCAATAAAACTGTGGAATGAATTGGATATTAATATTCGTAATATAAATACATTGTCGTCATTTAAAGGGAGGTTGAAAGAAATCTTCAAACCACCAATAGTACCATCATTTTTTAAATCTGGAAATCGACGTCAGCAAGTATTTCATGCTCGCATTCGAAATTCTTATAGCAACCTGCATTCAGATCTTTATAATAATCATTTGCGCGATAGTCCAAAATGCTTGTGTGAACTTAACGAAAATGAGGATGCGGAGCACTATCTATTTCGCTGTCTATTCTATGTAAATTCCAGACGCGTACTATTCGTAAACACTCGTACTTATCATCCCTTAAATACAAGAAAACTACTGTTAGGCTTCGAAAACTTAGCGGACAATGAAAACGAATATATTTTCACACAAGTTCAAACATATATTAAAACGACTAAGCGCTTCGAGTAAATAACCACATGATCTGTATATATATACATAGGCTGTTCTCTTGTGACGATCTATGTTAGGGTGTGGTGACGGGTGTGGCTGGCTGGGTAACGTTGTATGGTGGGACACTTGATAGTAGTAGCTATTACAGTTACATTTCCTAAACTTTTTTGGTTTGTTTATTGTTGTTTTTTGTTTCTAAATTCTTATTACCTAAAATGCTGCTTATTCTCTTAATCATTTTACCCTTTTTCTATTAGTATCATTAAATTAGTAAAGTACTAGCACAACTCTTGTATTCAGTCTCTTTGCTAATTACAATCTAGTCTTATGGGGAGGGCCGTAACTAATGTTGTTAAAACTTGTGGCCCAACCCATTTGCTTCAACATATAATGACAATCCTTGAGCAAACAATGCCACAAATCATGCATTATGGATAGTTATACATGTTTGTTCATTTGTTTTGTATTGTACATTGTATATATAGAATGCAATAAAATATGATTAAACTAAGACACACACACGCGCACGCACGCACGCACGCACGTACGCACGCACGCACGCACGCACACACACACACACACACACACACACACGTCCAGCGTACACGTAGAAAGCAATACACTGAACAAAATTCCTTAATCAGTCATATATATAATAGTTGGAGCCAATTAATAATCATACAATATCAATATTTTCTTATTGTCAATTAATGCATTTTATCCGAAATGATTATACAGAAAGTCATGAATAACGATCTGTCATAAAATATAACCAATACGATCATATTGAATATTTCGTTATTAGTTTGCTCCAAATACTATAAAACATCAGATGACCGGTTTTGTTTAAAGCAGCATTACATCGTAATAAAGGATGTTTTGGGTAAAATATAAATACTACTGTGCGTGTATTTACAAAAATCGAAATAGTCGCTCAGAAACGATAAAATTCCAATAAATTTAAACCGTCGTATACGCGAATTTGTTTATCAACACACGAAATAAAAACACGCACAGCGCGCATGCGTGAAACAACAGAGAATGTAGAAAACAACGTATATAGTTTGAACATATTACTATCTATCTATCTTCCTCTAATGTCGAACCCCTCGCGGGGATGTAGAAATGTCCCTAAAAGACTTAGCTAGCAGAGGTATGAATCAACATATCAAGTAATTTAATTAAAAAAGACAACGTGGGACACATGGGGTCGATGCTTCAGACTGTAAACAAGTGCGGACGATGCGTTCCGGTTGTAAACAAGTGCGTGACCGATCGACTCGGAAAGTCCTACTTTCGGTTTCGAGTTTGTTTTATCGCTGTTTACCAAATGAACATAAGCATACAATGTATAATGTTAGAATGTGTAGCAGCATTGCTACCCATACGTAAAAATTGAATTTTTCAAATATATTTTATTTCATACGATGTAATGCTGCTTTAATCATATTGTATTTGCTATTTTACATATATAGTACATATAGACTTAACATTCATATGTGATAAAATGCAAAATGGGTTGGACAACATATGTTGACCGGTTAGGGATGTTGTTGAGTATATACATTGTATATAGGTTAGACATCAAGCGCAATTGGTGAATACGCAAACAAAAGCTCCGATGTCCGAATGCAACCCATAAAGTTATCTCAAACAATGTTTCCTTCATCCCTGAAACCGTCCAGAAACATATATGAATGTGAAGTAAGTAAAGCATTTATTATAGTGACATGTGAATCATAATCATGAAACGTAACAATAACTATGTATAATGAACATCTGACCCCGCGGATCAACAGGTCATCTAAACATGATGCTCAATACAGTGTGCATATATTCAATCTAAACCATTGTTATTAAATTAGATGGAATGGTAAGGTAAACAGTCATGCCCCTGCCAAATGAGTTATCGTTTAACAACATTTATAATAATTATATGGAATAGTGGATATGTATATATAATGTGTTGTACGCGAGAACGCGAAGCCGTCATGTGTGCGGCGGTCATTGTGATACAGGCAGTAGCCTGCCGTCAGACAACTGTGCTATGGTCCGTGCACACTACTATGTATATATAATGTGGTGTACGCGAGAACGTGAAGCCGTCATGTGTGCGGCGGTCATTGTGATACAGGCAGTAGCCTGCCGTCAGACAACTGTGCGTGCTATGGTTCGTGCACACTACTATGTATATATAATGTGTTGTACGCGACAACGTGAAGCCGTCATGTGTGTGGCGGTCATTGTGATACAGGCAGTAGCCTGCCGTCAGACAACTGTGCTATGGTCCGTGCACACTACTATGTATATATAATGTGTTGTACGCGAGAACGTGAAGCCGTCAGGTGTGCGGCGGTCATTGTGATACAGGCAGTAGCCTGCCGTCAGACAACTGTGCTATGGTCCGTGCACACTACTATGCGCCCTAGCTCAACTAGAGTTACTCCAGTAACAACGGTTAAATAGCTCAGGCCGTGTCTCATTTATATGAAAAAGTTGGCAGTTTCTTACAGAGGTTGGTGCACCCAAGTACTGGTTAACCGCTGGAGCCTGCCCAGGAAAGGTGTTGTTAGGTAAACTGCCCGCCGGCGATATAGCCCAAATGGTGCTGATGCAGGCGTAAAACCCGAAATATAACATATAACGGTTAAATAAGTTCTCATATATAACAGATTGATTATTAATACACTATCTAGAATACATTCATGGTGCAATTAATATAGCTGGTTCGTCACAATGGCTGATAATCAATATACAACTACATCGAGATAGAGAGAGAGGTATTACGAGCTATTCATCCATTCAGAAATAATAATTCATTTTCATAATCATGTATGCAAAACATTGCTCAAAATAATGACATAAACCCCGTATTCGCAGTTTCTTTTCAAATGCGTTGCGTTAATGTATATACGCTGTGGAATTCGTGATAGCGCCTTCGCTTCATGTACGAAAGGCCCGGAGTTCGAGCCTACGTGAATCGAATTGATGAGTTTAACTTTGGTTTAGCTTTCTGACAAAGCGCCATTACTACTTGCAGTTCCTGTTGAAAGTGTCATGCTTGTACGTAATTGTCTAACATTGCGGGCGTTGACAACCGAGCACATGAGTAGACTCACACCTTGTAACCCATTCAACAGCATATGGAGAATCCATATCCATTCCTGTCGCACAAATGCGCCGATAATGCCCACAATCCACGTGAAACCAAGAATAATCGTCAGCTTCAAATATACAATAAAATAAGCCCTATTTCCCGAGGGTCTAGCAAACTTTGTTTCTTTGGTTTTAATCTGAATAGCTACAACAGTAAATGTGAAAAAGCAAATGTTTAATAGCAGAGACAATACAACTGGGACAATGACGAATGCCATAAGGCCTTTCCCATTGGACAGCCAACATACATCGTTGCCACCGTACATAGGTTTGAATGACGATCCTGTAAATTCCAAAGCAGAGCACAAGACAATAACCAATGTAGGTAGCGTAATTGTAACCATAGCGTATCCAATAAATCGTTTCAATGGAGAGGAATGTGACATGACCATGTCCCTGCAAAATATGCGTGTCATGTCATAGCCGATAATGTTCATCCAAACAAAGTTATTCAATAGAAGAAAGTGAAGGGCTATAGCATAAATGATACAAGGAACTCCGGCAATAATCAAAGGTTGAACAATGAGAAGCATGTGCAGAAACAATAACGATACTGAAAGTGCCGTGAGATTAAGACCATGAATATTTCTCAGGCGTTTCAAACAGCCATGAACCAGGATAATAATTGCGACAGATACTACCGACACGGATGACGTTACAATAGACAAAATCCTGTACGTGCTAGAATATACAAACACATCGACAACGTCATCAAAGTCAGTCACTGCGCTTGAACAAATAAACACTTGATTTTTATAAACAGCGAAGTCGTTTTGGTAAATTATCACATTGGTGTCTAAAATGCTTACGGAATCATTGTTAAGAACAACTTCATATAATTCATAGGCGACCATAGAACAATTCATATTACGTGGACCGTCGTCAAGGCAAGTTGCGATGAGGCTAGCGTAGACACCAACACTTGCATTAAATCTTAACTGCCAGTTACAATTGTTTTCATGTACAGTTATTCCCATTGACGGGAGATAAAATGTATCATTTTCGGTTACAGATGCGTTGGTTTCAATGATAAGTTCACCATTAGGGCATTCGATCGGATTTATGTCTGGAAAGTTCCTTATAGATATGAGCGTAATAATGTTTATGTATTCAGAATATCGATATCCTGTCGCTTTGAGGGCATTAACATAAATAACCATTTGGTGAAACAACTCTTCAGCCGTTTCTAGGCTTCCTCGCTCACTTACTATCATTAGATCTGGAGCAATTATCGTTACGTTAGCTGAAATGTTATCCAATATTGTATTGAAAACATCATCTTTCGTTGTTCCTAGGCCATTAATTGTCCTTCCTGTTATATTGAATGATGCATCTAAAAACAATACGTCTCCGCTGTTCAATACACTAGCATTACGTACTGGTATTGCTGTGTCAATTATTAAGTGTGTTCCTTCTTTCAGTGTTTTAACACAATTTCCATTATGCGGTATTTCTCCAATATGACAGTAAAGCTGGTGGCATCGTTTTACAACACAGTCATATACTTCATAAATGTGACATGCAACCGACTGAGTACATTTGAGTTCATACACTACACCATTCTCAACATTAAAGTCAAAGAAAATATGAAGGTCTACGGGATTGGTGCCATGCGTGGGTGCTTTACCAGGGCCACTAAACGAAGTTTGTTTCGATAACGATGTACAATAGAAATCCGTGAATGTCAATGTGTTAGTAGCACATGCCGCACAGTGAGGATTTCTGTATATTTCACGTTTTAGAAACTTTTTATCAGTTATTGGATACACATAAATATGGCATATATCAATTATTTCCGAACTGGTGGAACTGATAGCAGAGGAGGGGCATGACTTATCTTCTTTGCTACACCGTCTGAGTGACTGAGTGTATGTGGAGTATGGTTTTAATGCACATTTTTTGATTTTGGCAATATTAGCCAGTGTCATATTTATCACACGTGCAGTATTGGAATGAAAACATGTAACATTGATCTTCCAAAATTGAAGCTCACCAAGAGAAAGTCCGTTACATAGAGCACAGTATATATTTGCAAACGTTGCAAACACTTGGTTATCTATAACACGATCTACCGGAACACTTTGGAAACTGTATGTCTTATGTGTAACGCATTTCTCAATATAGTGCCTTGGAATGTCTTGGATGTTGCTATCACAACCAGTAACCATATTGAAGGCATCTACGTTGCTGTCATCACCAACGCATGATATAAGATCTCTTCTGAACATTAACGTTTGGTTTTCTATTTCCTTTACCTTGCTTGTTATTAATTCACTAATAGTGCTTGTTCCATTGTTGTTTTTCACAAGTTTCTCTATCATGCTGTAGCAACAGTCTTTGTAGAAGTAACATGACTCGTCACAGAAACAATTGACAGTGTGGTCTTCTGTTTTGTCACAGCTACTGTCAGGGCAGTGAGGTGCTGTGATATTTGAGATTAGTTCAATATTAAATGGATATGGTTTAACGGTATGTTCGTTGCCCATTTGCCATGGACTGCGAGCATATTTTCCTCCAGAGAATATGTTTGTTTCTGGAATATATGTGTTGCTTCTATTGTTCGCACCGACAACAGCTATCGTTAAAGGACTGACTCTAGCTATGACCACACACATAATGAAACCAACTGAAAAAGAGATAGTGCATATTTATGAAAACTTGAACTGTAAATGAAACTGTGTCCAGTGTATATGTTGTGCAAAAGATAGTAAAAACAAACATCTATTTGCACGAATAAATATTGTCATATATATATATATAGAAATGTATACTGAGTCAAAAAAGAAACGATACCAAACTAAAAATGACGTAAAACGGATAAAACCATAGAAAGGTTTAATATATTATTACGTATCAGTACCGGGTATCTTATTGCAACGTCAGCCAACCATAAACACAGGTAAATAAACACCCGATAATCCTGGAACGCCGAATTTCCGATTTGCACGTGCTCCTCAACAAAGACAACTTCCTACACATGTACAAATCGGAAAACCGGTTTATTGTACTGGTATTGCATTATCATCGAGGAAAAACACCTTACATACCCATTGTTACCTCTAACAAAATGCCTAGGCTAAACCGCAATCAGAGAATGCGTGCCATTGGCATGATTGACGGCGGTTTACGTCAGCGTGACGTCGCAAATCGACTCGGGGTTACGCGGATCACGATAACACGTCTACTTCGACGTTATCGAACACATGGATCGGTGGACGACCGTCCAAGATCTGGTCGACCACGTGTGACGACGCGTGAACAGGATCGTCACATTCGGACGTCACATTTACGTGACCGGTTCCTACCTGCTACGCACACAGCTGCCGTTACTCCTGGGATGACCAACAATCGCATCAGTGCACAAACAGTCAGGAACCGGCTCGGTGAACGTGGCATTCGTGCCTATCGGCCATACGTTTGACCCATCCTGACACGACGTCACCGTGACGTACGGCGGGAATGGACGACGGAACGTGCTCTCTGGACTCGGTTACAGTGGAATTCGGTGATGTTTAGCGATGAATCGCGGTTCTGTTTGCGTCGAGCGGATGGCAGAGAGCGGGTATATCGCAGACGCGGTGAACGTTACGCCGACGCATGTGTACGTCAGGTCGATCTGTTCGGGGGCGGAAGCGTTATGGCGTGGGGCGGTATCACCTTCGGCAGTCGCACTGAACTGTTAGTGGTGGACGGGAACCTAAACGCCCAGCGGTACTGTGATGAGATCCTTGCGCCAGTTGTTGTGCCGTTCTTTAACGCCAACAGAAACGTCACACTGTTCCAACAGGACAACGCCAGGTGTCATACTGCTCGGATTTCCACCACATTATTGGAGCAGAACAATATTGAAACCCTGCCGTGGCCTGCTTTGTCACCAGACTTGTCACCCATAGAACATGTGTGGGATACGTTAGACCGCCGCGTCAGACGACGTCAGCCGGTAACGTTAAACCAACTGAGGGATTCAGACACTCTTCCGTTCGATGCGACTGCGGTGCATTGCAGTGAGAGACGCAAATGGTGCCCATACTCGGTATTGACCTCTGTGTGAAAACTCCATTAGACCCCTGTCCGACGAATTACGTCATCACGCAGCAGACAGTTTCGGAGGCTCATTATGCTTTATGTGCTCCTCTTTCAAACATGTTGGACTATCATATTATGAATTTTCAAAGAATTTTCTTGATAAATGTTGAAATTATAGACACATAAACACCAGGTATCGTTTCTTTTTTGACTCAGTATATTTTATAAATACATTTATTTATTTATATATATGATACATTGTTAACCATGTAAGATTATGATTTTATGTAATATGTATAATCATCTGCTATTATTTTCGCGCCTAAATGATCAGTTCTCTGTTTGCGCGGGAATAATTTTCACTACCGTGTGCAGGTGGTCAGTTATGTAAGATAATAGCCGCTTTATTGATGACAGAGAAACAAGTAATATTATTGTATAGCATCACAGATGTTTGGCGCCGTTATGTCTGTTATAGATGTTAATTTTGCTATTTAAGAAATGAGAAATGATGAAGAAATTATTATCCTGCCAAGTAGGCATTTAAGGAATAAATGTTATTCACTTTTAAGATATAAACTGTTTCTATGACAGTTAGAAAAAAGTATTAACTCTTAAATATTAAAGTCGTATTAAATACGTGAACGGAAGATAATTAGGCCGTTTAAGAAACGATTGTTTTGGCTAATATATCTATTGGAATAGTTTGATGAAGGAAGGAAATTAATTTAGTCGTATGGGACTATTATGAACATATGGAAATAGTGAGGCGAACAATAAGATACGAGATACTACGAATATATGATACATATAATAATATAAATTAAAGGCGATTGTTATAAATTATATTATATTAAGGAAAATGATAGACTGTGTTGAGTTATAAATTATTGAAGGACCATAGAGAAACCCCCTAGACAACGCCAGCGAGTCTACGATAGGATAGACCCTGGTTAGAGCAGTATTGAAGGACCGTAGAGAAACCCCCTAGACAACTCCAGCGAGTCTACGATAGGATAGACCCTGGTTAGAGCAGTATTGAAGGACCGTAGAGAAATCCCCTAGACAACTCCAGCGAGTCTACGATAGGATAGACCCTGGTTAGAGCATTTGTACCGGACAATATATATAAGTAGAAAGAGAGGTTTGCTACAATTGGGACGCTCGTCCGGGATTGGATCAAAGTAAAGACGGAGATTGGATCAAAGTAAAGACGGAGATTGGATCAAAGTAAAGACGGAGATTGGATCAAAATAAAGACGGAGTTTGGATCGAAATAAAGTGTGGATTGGATCTAAATAAAGACGGAGTTTGGATCGAAATAAAGAGTGGATTGGATCGAAATAAATTACGGAGTTGGATCGGAAGAAAGACGAATTGGGTTAACGAAATATCGTGACAGATCGGGACATATTGTGGAGGACACTAGGATACATTTATCGAAGATACCAGGAACTATTAATTAACGTAAAAATAGAAGTGTACAAAAACAGTGTTAAAATTGGAAATTAAATAAATGAAGGACGCCATCGGATTATTATTAAATAGTGAACATTCTTAAAGTATTGGAACTATGTGAAATGAGATATATTTGGATTATTATGGAACTATTTTAAATGTGATAAATTATTAATATTGGATTAACGGAGACGACACTGAATTCGGTAAGTACCAATTTCTTTTCATAGAGGCTGTTTAAAATATATAGTTAGACACATTATATTATTGATCCACTGCCTTTCATGAAACACAATTCTATAATACATTTGAAGAGACATTATTGGGAATAAAACTTTGGGAAATACAAAAACAAAATGGCGACGACTAGGAGTGCTAATAAAGAAATTGAGGGACCGGTTCGATCCGACTTCCAGACCACAGGTGATGATATATGGGATAAGTTAATGAGACTACCCTACTTTAATCAAGCAAGCCTGGAACGCCAGGGTGAAATTTATGAGAAAGAGAGAGAACACGAGAGAAAGAGAGAGACAATGAGAGAGTAGAGAAAGAGAGAGAGAGAGAGAGAGAGAGAGAGAGAAGAAAGGATGAATAGAGACAAGATTAATATGGAGATTCGCCTGAGAGAAATCCAGAGGGATCAGGTATCTCAACAAAATAATCCCCTCCCTACAGATAACAGACCCCCTAAGACCAACATATCTGTTCCTAATTGGACCCCTACTATGAGGCCAGATAAATTCTTCTCAACTTGTGAGAGACTGTTTGAAGCTAGCCAGATCTCCAAACAAATTTGGGTGGGGCATATTATAGACAAGTTATCTGACAAGGCCAGAAATATATATGCCACGCTTCCTGTCCAAAATGCTAATAATTATGATATTCTTAAGGCCGCCATCTTGGGTGAATATCGACTTTCACTCACTGTATACAGAAAAAAAATTCTTCTCTTGGGTAAAGAAACCTCAGCAAACCTATTCCGAATGCATTAAGGAATTAAGGGAGCAAATGACACTATGGACGGAGAACAATGATCCGAACGAAGTCAACTGGGTCGAGCTGCTCTTGAGATATAGGTTCGATTCCCAGCTAAGTGATGAACTTAATTTGTTCATTCTGGATAAAAAAGCATCCACTCTCCAGGAATGTATTGCATTGGCCGATGAATATAATCTCCATCGCAGATTGGCGCTCAGAATGCGGATTAATTCGAATCTGAGTATGAAACCCAGAGATACGGAACACCGACCTCCAGCCCCAAGGCCATACACCCCCACACCCATGTATCGACCCAATATGAGGATTGATAATTCCCAAGCTACACACAGAAATCCCCGTGTAGAAAAATATTGTAATTATTGTCGATGAAATGGCCACGCCCATAACGAGTGTTGGGCGAATCCCAATTCACCTAGGTACCGAGGTACTAGAAATCTCGCTAACGGGCACATGTCAAACACTAATCATAGCTCCGCCTTTATCACTAACGAACCAATCAACACATTTGAGTATAAAGAAAGGGTAAACCCATTCCTCGTCAAATATACAGGGCAGGCTCGAATTAACAATCAGGCTGCATACGTGACATATTTAAGAGATACTGGCGCTACGATCAGATTGTTGACTGCTAACGAGCAAACGGCTAATCAGTTGGAATACAGAGGTGAACAGGTGACCATTAGAGGTGTCAATTATATACCTGGTAATTATCCCGTGGCAAAGATTAGCGTTAACTGCCCAATATATAAATCAAAGAATATCGAGGCACTTTGACGGTGGCTATATTGACACATAGATGCGCCGCGGGGGTTGATCTGATAATAGGTAACGATTGCGAAACTATCCCTGTCACTAATTTAATTACGTGTGGTGTTGTGACACGCTCCAATAAGAAAACGATCCCCTTTGATGAAACCGTCACATCTGTTCCAGACTTAGAAAACACACCCGATACTGAGGAATATGTATTACCTTTTCGGAATACTACTGAAATAAATCCCCCCTCTAAGAAAGCCAGTAAGGAGACACCCCAAGATAGTCCCTCTATTGATGACTTGAGCCCTGATAAATTATTGCGAGAACAGAAAAATGACCCGTCAATATTGCCACTATGGGAAATGGCGCATGAAGAAAAACCCATAAAACAAGGATATTACGTCCAGCCCGAATCCCGTTTACTCGTGAGGAGAGAACAACCTCAGGACCCATCCAAGGTTCGACCCTGGAAAATATATGATCAGGTGGTAGTTCCACGAGGATTCAGGACTCATATAACGGGACTCGCACATGATAGTTTAAGTACGGGACACCTTGGACCGAGGAAAACCCTTAAGCGAATTAAGCGTCACATCTTTTGGCCAGGAATCCGAGCGGATGTTAAACGATTCTGCCATAGCTGTGGGCCGTGCCAGAGAGCTGGTAAGGGACAGAAATCCACTGTAGCCCCATTGAAACCTCTGCCCATTATGTCCCAACCATTCAGATTCATATCAGCTGATTTCGTGGGACCCATGAAAAAAACTATTAACGGGAACCAGTATATCTTGAATTTTATTGACCATGCCACTAACTATTCTGAATCTTTCCCATTCGCCGCTGCGACCGCTGATAATGTTCAGAAGGCACTAATAGAGACTATATCTCGACATGGAAAACCCGAAACTCTGTTGACTGACAGAGGAAGTGCATTCCTAGCTGACTCATTTACACGGTTCCTAGCCGAGAATGATATACGCCACTTAACTAGTAGCAGTTATAGGCCTCAAACCAACGGAGCTATTGAGAAATATAATGGCACGTTAAAAACCATGTTGAGGATTCTGGGAGAAACCACAGTAGAGCATTGGGATGAAATGCTACCCTGGCTATTATTTGCATACAGAAGTGCAGAACACTCTAGTACTGGATACTCCCCCTTCTATCTCATGTATGGGCGCGAACCTAGAGATAATCTAGATTCCACTTATGACCGGTGGGCTAGAAATGAGCGGACCGAGGGGATCCTATAGAAAACTATGTACAAGAATTGTGTCATAGATTAGCTGAAGCGTTACGCGAAGCTAGCGAGAATGCCCAACAGGCCGCCGACGGTCGAAAAACGAAATATGACAGAAATAAAAAGGCGAAAATGAGCGAATTCCAGCGTGGGGAATTCGTATTAGTCCGATTACCGTTAAAAGGTATGAAACTGAAGAATGCCCTCCAGGGACCGTATTTAGTGCACGAAAAGGTAGCGTCGCATACCTATATTATATACATGCCTGACAAAAGAGTCAAATACCGGGTTATGCATGTAAATCAGTTGAAGCCCTGGACAGGTAGGGAGGATTGTGCCGCCATCGCTGAAAGTAGTCCGGCGTATGAATCCACAGACTCTACCCTATTAGATTACCAAGCCCCTACTGACATAGAGAAGGAATTCGACCCTTGCAGCCCTCTTGAATCTGTGCCTAGGAAAGCTTGGCCGGATATCAGTCATTTACCCCCAGGCCACAGGGATGACATTACTCAAATATTAGACCGTTACCCCCGTCTGTTCTTTGGAAAACTGGGATGTTTCCATGGTGTTACCCATGATATTGATGTGCAAGGTGCCGCACCCGTAATCCAGCCATACTACCGCATGTCTCCAGAAAAGAAACAAATCTTAAAAACCGAGCTAGATAAAATGTTGGAGTTAGGAATTATCCGCCCGAGCCGAAGCCAGTATATTGGTACGAAAGTCGGACTCGGAATGGCGAACGTGTATTGATTATCGCAAAATTAATGACCTGACACTAGGAGAAGCCTTCCCCATCCCTAGATTAGACGATCTAATCGATCAAGTCGCAGGTTCGAGCCTGATAACCATTATCGATTTGAACCGAGGGTACTGGCATATCCCGCTTACCCCTCGGGCCAGTGAAATTGCAGCATTCATAACCCCCTGGGGCTTATTTGAACCATTAACTCTCCCATTTGGATTAAAAAATGGTGGTGTTACATTCCAAAGGGCTATAAATGAGATCATCGCTCAATCCCCCGGAGAACCCATCCGTGATAGATTTGCCGACGCATATTTGGATGATATTTCAATCCGATTCAATGTATGGTCACAGCATCTAAATCACTTGGATTGGACATTTCATAAACTAGAGAAAAGTGGTGTTACTTTGAACCCAAAGAAATGTAAAATTGGGTCAGGAACAGTCAGTTACTTGGGACACGAGTTAGGTTCGGGGAAAATCAAACCAATATCCAGTAAGGTCGAATGTATTGATACTATCTCTCCCCCACATACCAAGAAACAATTACGAGGATATCTGGGATCAGTGGGATTTTCCGGAAAATCATTCCCAAGTTTGCTGAAATAGCCGCCCCCTTGACAGACCTTTTAAAGGGCAAGAGATCAGGGAATATTCTTACTCAGTGGAACGATAAACATCAATTTGCGTTTGAATCATTAAAGAAGGCGTTAACCATACTGAAGGCACCTGACTTTAACCAGGATTTCGAACTCTATACTGAAGCCTCCGATTTGGGAATTTCAGCGGTACTGACTCAGAGCGTTGACCAAGTCTCACACCCAGTAGCATTTTATTCACGAAAAATAATTCCACGGGAGAACAATTATTCTACTATCGAAAAGGAGTTGTTGGCGATCGTTGCAGGCATTCAACATGTTCGTATATATGTAGGCACAAGCAGAATATTCATCAATTCTGATCATAATCCATTGGTCTGGTTAAGTAAATCAAAAACGACCAATCAACGCCTCTTAAGATGGGCACTGTGTCTCTCAGAATTTAATTTGACCATTAAACATATTAAAGGGACTCAAAATATACTGGCAGATTTCCTTAGTAGAGTTCAATAATTGTGATGTGTACCGATAGGAATTCAGTAGTTTAGTATACAAACACTGCCTCTATGATTAGACTGTTGGTACCTAGCGAGAGAAATGCTATTTGTGTAATATATGATGTATTGATGTTATATTGTTTTCTCCTATATGTCCGATGAAGTGAAGATTTGCAAATCGGCCGGTGGCGGACGATTTCAAACTTCAAGTTGGGTTGGGAGGATTGTGCAAAAGATAGTAAAAACAAACATCTATTTGCACGAATAAATATTGTCATATATAAATAGAAATGTATTTTATAAATACATTTATTTATTTATATATATGATACATTGTTAACCATGTAAGATTATGATTTTATGTAATATGTATAATCGTCTGCTATTATTTTCGCGCCTAAATTATCAGTTCTCTGTTTGCGCGGGAATAATTTTCACTACCGAGTGCAGGTGGTCAGTTATGTAAGATAATAGCCGCTTTATTGATGACAGAGAAACAAGTAATATTATTGTATAACATCACAGATGTTTGGCGCCGTTATGTCTGTTATAGATGTTAATTTTGCTATTTAAGAAATGAGAAATGATGAAGAAATTAGTGCATTATTATCCTGCCAAGGAGGCATTTAAGGAATAAATGTAACTCACTTTTAAGATATAAACTGTTTCTATGACAGTTAGAAAAATTAATATTTAAAGGAAATAGTGAGGCGAACAATAAGATACGAGATATTACGAATATATGATACATATAGTAATATAAATTAAAGGCGATTGTTATAAATTATATTATATTATATTATAAATGATAGACTGTGTTGAGTTATAAATTATTGAAGGACCATAGAGAAACCCCCTAGACAACGTCAGCGAGTCTATGATAGGATAGACCCTGGTTAGAGCATTATTGAAGGACCGTAGAGAAACCCCCTAGACAACTCCAGCGAGTCTACGATAGGATAGACCCTGGTTAGAGCATTTGTACCGGACAATATATATAAGTAGAAAGAGAGGTTTGCTACAATGTGTATAACAACATAACAGGTATTTGGAGTAGGATTATTTACCAGATGAAATTCTATTCAATTGATGCGATACAGAATTTCATCAAAGCTTCGTGAAGACCAAATAACTGTCTAACAATGTTTGCAACGATTTTCCGAAAGTGTTCAAGAGACTTATGTGTAGAGATTATAGCATTATATAACTTTACTTAGTTGAAACTTATATTACCTATCCGCTATGTCGAAATCAATTAGTTTTAAATCTTTATTAAAGTTTCATCCATGTACATGTACATAACAGAAAATATATACAGATATACCTAAACACTAACAACAATACATGACCATTCATCAGAGAATTACAAGTGGCTATATCACATGATTACAGTACAAGGTATTAACAACATAAAATCAAGAACAAGTTGCTAATTCTCTTAATATTAAAAAATAATTAAAATAGATAGGTTTCATAACACTGAAATGAAAACGGCCACTAATGTGCAGATTAAGAACTATTTTAAAAGATCAATTATCGATCAGATCGAGAATGAACTAATTGGCAGCTGTTTCCTGTCCAATTATGGTAATGGTATGTAATAAAAGGAATGAATTAATGGTTTGTCAAGAGATTTAATAATTGTAAAACTTACCAATTTGTTCCATTTCAATCTTCTTTTGTTACTGTTAATAACAGCTAACCGATGATTGAATGGAATATATAATTATGCTGCCAAATCAACGATATCAAGCCTATTATATAAAGAGGGTTGTGCAAAAGTAATTAATATATGTGTGTGTTTTACATTTATTTATCGTCGCTACCGGTTGCCCATATGAGCGACGCCTCCTGAAGAGATTAGTTATTTTAGATTTTGGAGGATAGTGCATGATACAGACAGAGACCCATTCCAGAATCTCCTCTGGTTCTTTTACGTGCACGGTGTAAAGCATCGACACGAGACCTCGGTTTAACGTCCCATCTGAAAGACTGTTAATTTTATTAGGGTCAGACGGGGGATCGAACCTGCGATCCCTGGATTACCAGTCCAGCGTGTTACCACGTCTAGTTACCCACATGTCGAGCACTTGTTAATGGTATGCATTCCAGTTAACTACCGAATCACTTCATTTTCTGGAAGTTCAAAATTACGCTGCATAGCTATAGTAGATATATTAGCATGGCCAACTTTGAGGTAGACTTCTATTTTCAAAGGTAGACAGACGCATACAATTAAAATTGGCTACCAGACCTTCAACAGATACAGAAGAAACATAGATTTTATTCTTAATTTACGTCTCATCAATGTACAACAAGCAACATTCAATATAATAAAAACATATCGATGTACATTGCCACTCAATAATGAATTATAAGAGACAGTAACAGTAACAATTCACCATATAACACGGTTCAACATATGTTTAAGATAATATGAATATATAGCAATGGGAACTTTTACCATTTGCAAAAATTATTGTCAAAGAGAGCATAATAAATGCATGGTGTTGTGTTTGGTTGTGTTTGGGGGGGGGGGTATATTATAATCTGATTGTTAGGCAGTATGAAGTTGAAGTTATCACACATAACTAAATCTTACTTTCCCGTGAGACTCTCCGTTTTAACGACCTTGCTAATTCCATAATGCTATAAATATGCTATTTATTCGTTATTAATGGATAACAATAATTCGATTTATGGATATCGATAATTCCAGGCCCGCCGTTTTGCTATTTATTCAGCATTTATTGATATCTATAATTCGATATTTGGATATCCATAAATCGATTATTGGATATCCATCATTCTATTTTTGGATATCAATATGTCCATATAAATGCTGAATAAATAGCAAAGCGGCGCGCCTGGAATTATCGATATCCATAAATCGAATGATTGATATCCAAAAATAGAATTATGGATATTTAAACATAGAATTATGGATATCCAAAAATAGAATTATAGATATCCAAAAATAGCTTGGAATGGTGGATATCCACAAATCGTATTATGGATATCCATAATAATGAATAAATAGCAAAACGGCGCCCCATAATACTGTGTATCTTCAAACAAACCTCGGTACTTTCTGTACAACCCTTGATACGTCCCGTACCATCATTGGTGTATACTATGTGTGTATAACCCTCGACAAATTCGTATAACACTCGTTACAATATCAGTGTCTTAATCAACAATCTCTGTGTGATGCATCATGTCTCAATCAATCCGGATAAAACTATCCGATTTCAATGGCAAAGCAAATTGACAAGATATGATATAAAGCATCTAAAAGCTAAACCATTAGTTGAAATTGCTCCGCGCCGAGTTCTATATATAATCTAAGAGATAAACAACATTAACGTTAATGGATTCTATCTGTCCTTATTATTAATAATAATGATTGCCTATATCTAGAATTGGTGGCGTATTTATCAAATGGTAGTCATTGTATGATTTCACACGAATATAGTTTGAAAACTGCGATTCAAAATAAATAGTATAACCATATGCTTACACATATTTTGTTCAAATTACAAGCATGTTTAATGGTATGGTCATATTATTTAATTGAGCATTGGAAATGTTCGCTCGGTAATAAATTTCAAAACACAATTGTGTTTTCGGGTATGTTGATTTAGTTTATACAAATGTATTTTAGCTCGATTGCGAAACAAGTTATTTCAACTTATATTAATCACTCTCAATACCTCATTCCTGATGGAATCCATCGCCACGAGGGAGAGAGAAGAGGCAACGTGGAATTTAAATGCCTTGCCTAAGGGCACAATCGTAACAGCTCCAGCGGGGCTCGAACTCCGGACCTTATTTTTATACTTTATTTATTTTACAACGATTGCGAAGCAAGTTTTAACAACTTATATTAATCACGTTCGCATCCACAGCGCTATCACGACTTGCACTATGTATGTTGATATAGCATTGGTTAACGTATGTACAAGCAATACAGCGGCGTCCCTACATTGACAGGTTTGTCACGGAACT
>CM026399.1:26040991-26087286 GCA_014843695.1 Archivesica marissinica
AAGGAAATAGTGAGGCGAACAATAAGATACGAGATATTACGAATATATGATACATATAGTACTATAAATTAAAGGCGATTGTTATAAATTATATTATATTATATTATAAATGATAGACTGTGTTGAGTTATAAATTATTGAAGGACCATAGAGAAACCCCCTAGATAACGTCAGCGAGTCTATGATAGGATAGACCCTGGTTAGAGCATTATTGAAGGACCGTAGAGAAACCCCCTAGACAACTCCAGCGAGTCTACGATAGGATAGACCCTGGTTAGAGCATTTGTACCGGACAATATATATAAGTAGAAAGAGAGGTTTGCTACAATGTGCATAACAACATAACAGGTATTTGGAGTAGGATTATTTACCAGATGAAATTCTATTCAATTGATGCGATACAGAATTTCATCCAAGCTTCGTGAAGACCAAATAACTGTCTAACAATGTTTGCAACGATTTTCCGAAAGTGTTCAAGAGACTTATGTGTAGAGATTATAGCATTATATAACTTTACTTAGTTGAAACTTATATTACCTATCCGCTATGTCGAAATCAATTAGTTTTAAATCTGTATTAAAGTTTCATCCATGTACATGTACATAACAGAAAATATATACAGATATACCTAAACACTAACAACAATACATGACCATTCATCAGAGAATTACAAGTGGCTATATCACATGATTACAGTACAAGGTATTAACAACATAAAATCAAGAACAAGTTGCTAATTCTCTTAATATTAAAAAATAATTAAAATAGATAGGTTTCAAAACACTGAAATGAAAACGGCCACTAATGTGCAGATTAAGAACTATTTTAAAAGATCAATTATCGATCAGATCGAGAATGAACTAATTGGTAGCTGTTTCCTGTCCAATTATGGTAATGGTATGTAATAAAAGGAATGAATTAATGGTTTGTCAAGAGATTTAATAATTGTAAAACTTACCAATTTGTTCCATTTCAATCTTCTTTTGTTACTGTTAATAACAGCTAACCGATGATTGAATGGAATATATAATTATGCTGCCAAATCAACGATATCAAGCCTATTATATAAAGAGGGTTGTGCAAAAGTAATTAATATATGTGTGTGTTTTACATTTATTTATCGTCGCTACCGGTTGCCCATATGAGCGACGCCTCCTGAAGAGATTAGTTATTTTAGATTTTGGAGGATAGTGCATGATACAGACAGAGACCCATTCCAGAATCTCCTCTGGTTCTTTTACGTGCACGGTGTAAAGCATCGACACGAGACCTCGGTTTAACGTCCCATCTGAAAGACTGTTAATTTTATTAGGGTCAGACGGGGGATCGAACCTGCGATCCCTGGATTACCAGTCCAGCGTGTTACCACGTCTAGTTACCCACATGTCGAGCACTTGTTAATGGTATGCATTCCAGTTAACTACCGAATCACTTCATTTTCTGGAAGTTCAAAATTACGCTGCATAGCTATAGTAGATATATTAGCATGGCCAACTTTGAGGTAGACTTCTATTTTCAAAGGTAGACAGACGCATACAATTAAAATTGGTTACCAGACTTTCAACATATACAGAAGAAACATAGATTTTTATAATCTGATTGTTAGGCAGTATGAAGTTGAAGTTATCACACATAACTAAATCTTACTTTCCCGTGAGACTCTCCGTTTTAACGACCTTGCTAATTCCATAATGCTATAAATATGCTATTTATTCGTTATTAATGGATAACAATAATTCGATTTATGGATATCGATAATTCCAGGCCCGCCGTTTTGCTATTTATTCAGCATTTATTGATATCTATAATTCGATATTTGGATATCCATAAATCGATTATTGGATATCCGTAAATCGATTATTGGATATCCATCATTCTATTTTTGGATATCAATATGTCCATATAAATGCTGAATAAATAGCAAAGCGGCGCGCCTGGAATTATCGATATCCATAAATCGAATGATTGATATCCAAAAATAGAATTATGGATATTTAAACATAGAATTATGGATATCCAAAAATAGAATTATAGATATCCAAAAATAGCTTGGAATGGTGGATATCCACAAATCGTATTATGGATATCCATAATAATGAATAAATAGCAAAACGGCGCCCCATAATACTGTGTATCTTCAAACAAACCTCGGTACTTTCTGTACAACCCTTGATACGTCCCGTACCATCATTGGTGTATACTATGTGTGTATAACCCTCGACAAATTCGTATAACACTCGTTACAATATCAGTGTCTTAATCAACAATCTCTGTGTGATGCATCATGTCTCAATCAATCCGGATAAAACTATCCGATTTCAATGGCAAAGCAAATTGACAAGATATGATATAAAGCATCTAAAAGCTAAACCATTAGTTGAAATTGCTCCGCGCCGAGTTCTATATATAATCTAAGAGATAAACAACATTAACGTTAATGGATTCTATCTGTCCTTATTATTAATAATAATGATTGCCTATATCTAGAATTGGTGGCGTATTTATCAAATGGTAGTCATTGTATGATTTCACACGAATATAGTTTGAAAACTGCGATTCAAAATAAATAGTATAACCATATGCTTACACATATTTTGTTCAAATTACAAGCATGTTTAATGGTATGGTCATATTATTTAATTGAGCATTGGAAATGTTCGCTCGGTAATAAATTTCAAAACACAATTGTGTTTTCGGGTATGTTGATTTAGTTTATACAAATGTATTTTAGCTCGATTGCGAAACAAGTTATTTCAACTTATATTAATCACTCTCAATACCTCATTCCTGATGGAATCCATCGCCACGAGGGAGAGAGAAGAGGCAACGTGGAATTTAAATGCCTTGCCTAAGGGCACAATCGTAACAGCTCCAGCGGGGCTCGAACTCCGGACCTTATTTTTATACTTTATTTATTTTACAACGATTGCGAAGCAAGTTTTAACAACTTATATTAATCACGTTCGCATCCACAGCGCTATCACGACTTGCACTATGTATGTTGATATAGCATTGGTTAACGTATGTACAAGCAATACAGCGGCGTCCCTACATTGACAGGTTTGTCACGGAACTCCAAATCGAGTGTTGTTTATGTACACCGAGCAAGAATGTTAATAGGGCTACATGCAGTACACGTAGTACACAATGCGGAGCATCAATATGTGAAGAACCAGAAACCTTATGTGACCAAGGGCATACTTACCACAGAACAATGCTGACTTCAGTATATAGCATTGCTAGTGAAGGTCTGTCATTTTAAAACTTGCTTGGAATGGACTAAAGAAAAGTGTATGTATAGTGTCAAACCTATATAGTGTATCATAGTGTTCTTATAAAAAGTTTTGTGGTTTTGAACCCGAAAACATTTTAAAAAATTGTCCATACCCCAAGCGGCTGTAGTTTTTCGCAGAATTGTCATCTGTGAGTGAGACTTCACATAATTGTCTACTGCATGCGTGAAACTTCTGATTGATTCATACAATAATTAGTGACAACAATGACCATGTTAATAACCACACCAACACTATTAAAATTGTACTAGTTCAGATATAGTATCAAATCAACGCACTCAGAGAAGTCTCTAAAATGTATGCGAACTTTATATAATAATGGTCATCTATGGAGGGGTACATACATGTGTGTGTCTTACGCTTATTTATCGTCGCTTCCGGTTGCCCATAAGAGCGTCGTCTCATGCAGAGCTTAGTCATTTTAGATTTACGGAAACAAGCCCATTATTTCTCAATAATGGTACCATCCCGCTAATGAGACATTCTTTTGAAGACCCATTATGGTTTTATTATAGGTGTCCTATGACAATTGTGTTTTCAGTAAAGACTATGCTTCAATTGCGTCATGTTTAACAGTGCTTGGTGCTATTCTTTCTATCGATGGATCGTCGCCTCTAGTAGACAGTCGAAGCTCTTCACTGTCTTCATCCAGTCCCATCGAGAAGCAAATCTGCATTTTCTGTTTACTTAATATGTAAGGATTTAGTATCTTGATACTTTATCCCTTTAATGACATAATGAATTATGATGAATGCTGTTATTATTTTATTGATTATAGTTTCTTTGTCTAAACATCATTTATTTATTGCATGTCCGATAGCTGTACTGCTGATGTTATTTGTTTGTAAAAACTCCGACAGTTTGAAGTTTAAATTGAATTGTAACCACTTATGCTGATTTCTTTATATCGCTTTTCTGCGTATACCGTACCATCCTTAGTCATTTCACTCCACAAAATGTTGACATGACATGAGGTCCACTATAGCTATGTATATATCTGATTATAATGGGGAACCTCTTGCGCAGCTTGAATGTATGTATTCCGGATATTATAACTCTGGTTCTTTGTGTGTTTTGCGTTTATTTATCGTCGCTACCGGTTGCCCATATGAACGACGCCTCCTGAAGAGATTAGTCATTTTAGATTTATGGAGGATAGTGCAATGATACAGACAGAGACCCATTCCATAATCTCCTCTGGTTCTTTTACGTGCACGATGTAAAGCACCGACACGAAACCTCGGTTTAACGTCCCATCTGAAAGACTGTTAATTTTATTAGGGTCAGACGGGGGGTCGAACCTGCGATCGCTGGATTACCAGTCCAGCGTGTTACCACTGGACTACATATCCGTCTGTAACTCTGGTTCTATTTTGTGCATTTGGATATAGGTCAATGATTTCATCATCCAGGATTCATTAAAATGAACGTGACGACCAGTAAACATAAAGAAAAAGCTTATAGCACATATTATGTTCGTCTCCAACTCGAGTACTGCTCAACCACGTGACACCCCTGACAAAAGTATCTTACCTATAAGGCACAACATGTGCAATGGTCAGCTACACGCTATATCTGCAATGATTATAATTACAGAAACAGTGTAGCAAACATAATTAAGTCCCCGAACGTGTAAACACTTGAATATCGACGCTACCATCAATGATCATTCAGATACCTATACAAAGTCAAAAATAACTTGGTAACATGATGAAAGGTACTTTTGAAATTCTGTGATTGTGAATAGTGACTTTGTTTTAGATGACTTTGTGACATTTTACCGTGTGTATATTGAGTGTTACTATATTTAGTAACAGGTACATGCTTTAGCATTCCAGATTAGCGCTCTCGGTTTGTAAAGATCCTATATCGAGAAAAATTCGTCACGCATGGGAGCATACATTTAATCGCTGGACATATTTGATAAAGGTCGTGAATGTAGCGGTAAAATTTGATCGTTCACATAGATTGTGCGGTCTGTTGGTGCGCGCTAGAAATTACATAAAGGCACAGTGAGCCCATTGGCTTTAGCTAGTTAACTAACTATTCAGTATAATGTCTACGCAATCGACCCATTCAAGCGTTGTAGTGGAGGCTGCTGAGGCTGCCGACTATGTGCAGTCTATTATGTCGTCGCAGTTAATCTCACGAGTGGACACTCCTGAGGCTAGTAAACGTAAACGCCATCGTTCAGTATCAGGTACTTGTGATACTGCGTCCAAGAAAGCCAGAAGTAGTACTTCACCGGACATACTTACCGAACGAACTCCTGTTAGAGCCAAGCGGAACCTGTACAATCCTGTTGCTCCACAGCCAGCACCTCGCAATATTGTTGTTTCACAAGCAGAAGTGCTACACCTACTCCTCAACAGATGTTTGACAAGCTGTCCGCTGATGTTAATATGATGTATATGTCACTGAATGAACGTTTTGACGATCTGCAAGCTTCATTAGAGAATCGCATTGCAAACAGAGTTTCTCAAATTCTTGACAAACGTGTAAATAGCGAAATAAGTAAACTCAAACGTGATGTGGACGTGAAAATGGACTCTAAATTTGAATATTTCAAACAATCTATGAAAGCAGAACTAACTGCTGATCTTACTGATATACGTGATCATATATCATCTCTTCCAACTTCTTCTACATCTTCCACAGGACAACACTCATCTTATGATCGGACACTGAACATTGTTATTCGCAACATGCCAGAGAGTGCCAGCGAGAGTACACAGGCCAAAGTTAATGGCCTGATCAAAGATGGACTAAGACTTGCCAACGTTACTGTGAGCAAAGCCGACCGAAAGAAGTCTTATAGTGACTCTAAACCTGGTGTGATAATTGCAACGTTAAAGACCAGGAGTGACAAGCAAGCAGTCATGAAAGCCAAACCTCAGTTGAGGGATAGCCGTCAATTCCCCAAGGTGTTCATTCATCATGATCAAGCCCCTGCTGATCGTGCTGCGAATGTGAACTTTGCCACTATTTTGGGTGCCCTGAATGCTGATAATTTACAAATGAGGGGATCTCGAATCATTAATAGGAACTACGAGAGCAAGGATAATCGTAGTCACGCATCTGGACACCACAATCCGCATTACTCTGTGAACCGTCGGGAAAACCGCCCTGATTCCCACGACGATCAACACCGTAATGAAAACCGAGATACTCCTCTTGACGAACGCCGGGATGTCCAACGTGTTCAGTGTGGCATGGCTGGAGGATATGGTCGGTCTGGAGGTTCGTTTTCTCGGGGCCGCACTGGTGGTTACAACCGTGGGCGTAGGTAGATTCGTGCCGGGTTTTGGAATGTGAGAGGTTGGAAAGCAGATGAGAACTCTGACAATTACATGCTTAGGTCTTCGTGTGTTTTATCAAATGACTTAGATATTTTAGGTATTGCCGAGAGCCATTTACTTGCCAACGATGTGCTTCGCTTGGAGGGTTTTACATGGTATGGCCACAACAGAACTCGCATTCATAGAAATGCCAGGATCGGCTCCGGTGGTGTTGGATTTTTTATTAGAAATACTTTACTTGAACATTTTAATGTGTCTATAGTTGATAATTCTAATGAGGGTATTTTACTGCTTAAGTTGTGTCACAAGTCAGATAATATTACAATCCTGCCTTGTGTATGTTATCTTCCTCCTGAAAATTCGTCTAGGATATTTGATGTCAATAACTTTTATGATTCGCTGCTCTCTATTATTTACTTGTATAAAGATTGCGGAACTATGTATATATGTGGTGACTTTAATAGTAGATGTGGAGATGATGATGATTACATTAAAGGAATCGATGTTGTAACTGACCGGGAAGTAATTGATTTTAGTCTTAATAAGTATGGTGAATTATTGTTAGATTTTTTAGTCAATGTAAATATGTGTATGTTGAATGGTCGTGGTAATGGGGGTAATGATTTTACGTCTATTTCTACTAAAGGAAGTTCTGTTGTGGATTATTGCTTTGTCAGTCATGACTGTTTATCTAAATTTGAACAATTTAAAGTTATCAGAGTGACAGATCTTATTAATAAAACCAAACATGTTTCTTCTATTACATCTAGTGCATTGCCAGACCATTCGCTACTTATGTGGACTATTATGATCGATAGTTACCTTCATGATCAAGTACCGCATTATATTAATAAACAGGAAGATAGCCATTATAAATGTGATGTTACTAATGTTCCATCTGATTTTATGCTCAGTCAAGAATCGTTGTTTCATGTTAACCAAACAATTTCAAAACTGGAATGTAGTTTTCGAACTCAATCTGATATTGATGACGTTTATAAAGATTGGTGTGGGATTGTCCAACAGAATATGTCGGATAATTTACATTGTAAGGAAATTAAATATGGTATGTATAATAAAAAACGCCGCCCAGGTAAACCATGGTGGTCGGACAGATTGACTGATTTATGGAATAACGTTTGTAAATCTGAAAAGGTTTGGTTATCATGTACAGATAAGAGTAATAGACTTACACTAACATCTGAATATGTCCGTACCCGTAAGTTGTTTGACCGCGAGGTTCAGGGAGCTAAGCGTTTCCATTGGTACTCATTACAATCTCAACTATTAAATGAATGCGTTGTTGATACTACTAAGTTTTGGAAATCAAATGGTAAAATTGGAGTAAACTGTAAGAAAAATAACAGAATTCCAATGGAAGTTGTTTTAGAGGATGGGTCTGTTTCTAATGATATCGATATTGTTTTATCACGATGGAAAAATGACTTTAGCTCTCTGTTCAAAACCGCACATAATGTTACTGGTACTAATGCTACCAGCAATATATCTGATAATGATACTAATCTTAATAATCATGTATCGGTGTTAGAAGTCCATAAAGCTATTAATTCTGTCAATAAAGGCAAAGCATGTGGCATAGACTGTATCCCTGTAGAAGTACTTAATAACGATGCAGTGCTATCGTTTCTTCACATTTTATTTAATGTATGCTTTGATAATGGCATTGTACCATCAGTTTGGAGTAAATGTATAATTAACCCCATACCAAAATCTTCTACATTGGACAGAAGGGACCCGTTATCATACAGAGGTATTTCACTTGCTCCTGCTATGTATAAAGTATATTATTCCATTTTGAACAGTAGATTAAGTACTTGGTCCGAGGCAAATGATAAAGTATCAGATGATCAGAATGGTTTTAGAAGAGGTCGAAGTACAACGGACCAGATACTTGGGGTAAATAATATAATCGAGTCAAGACAAAAGTTACGCAAATCCACGTTCTGTGCATTTATAGATTTTAAGAAGGCCTATGATACTATTAATAGAAATATTTTATGGAAACGTTTATCTGATATAGGAATATCTGGTAAAATGTTTGGCGCATTGCAGTCATTATATGCATCTGTAAAGTCATGTGTAAGGGTTAATCAATTTACGACAGAATGGTTTGATGTCAAGTGCGGTTTGCGTCAGGGTTGTATACTTTCACCTCTTTTGTTTAATTTATACATAAATGACTTGTCTCTATATCTTAAGACATTTGGTATTGGTATCACAATTGGGGATGAGAATGTTTGTATAATGCTCTATGCTGATGATATTGTGTTAATAGCGGAGTCTGTTGATGATTTACAAGTGCTACTGAATGCTTTAAATGATTGGTGTGCTCTAAATGATATGACTGTAAATGCGTCTAAAAGTAATGTTGTGCACTTTCGTCCCAAGTCAGAATTAAGCACACAGTTTAGGTTCACGTGTGGAATAAATCAGATTAATATTGTTGACAGATATACTTACTTAGGTGTTGTTTTGCATGAACATTTAGATAATAATATTACAGTTAAATCTGTTTCTCAGAGTGCCAGTCGCGCATTGGGTTTACTTATTGCAAAATGTAAATTAATGGGTGGTGTGCCCTATGATGTTTTTACAAAGTTATACGATTCGGTAGTTTGGCCTGTAATCAGTTATAGTGCTCCTTTGTGGGGGTTTCGATCATATTCGTGTATCGAAGCCGTCCATAATAGGGCATTAAGGTATTTTCTGGGTGTCGGCAAATATTCACCAAACAATGGTATTTCAGGAGATATGGGTTGGAAACCCCCAATAGTCCGACAATGGAAAGATATCTCGCTTTATTGGTCGAGACTTTCAGGTATGGATACCGCAAGGATCAATAAGCGAGTGGCACTCTGGGCATATAGTAAAGCTAGTCGTTCATGTAGAAATTGGCATTTTAAGGTTAAGAGCTATTATGAGGCTAATGATTTTCCTACGTACACTAGCTTTGCTAATCCCATATCTCGTTCTTTCACACATAATATAGAGGTCAAAGCATATGATAAGTATATAAACTCTTGGTCAGCCAATATAAACAATGTCATAGGTCCTTCTGGACGCGGGCGGAATAAATTGAGAGTATATAATTTGTTTAAAACTGACTATATTGCAGAGCAATATTGCAAAATTGTATTACCACCCAGACATCGTGCTGCTTTTTGCAAATTTCGACTGGGGATTGCCCCCATTAGGATAGAGACTGGTCGGTATGAAGGTTTGCCAGAGGAATCTAGGATTTGTCCGTTTTGTGATACTGCTACTATTGAAAATGAGATGCATGTAATATTGAAGTGTCCAGTTTACAATGATTTAAGACAAGAATTATTCTCAAAGTCATATGCGTGTAATATCAATTTCTACTCAATGTCTGATTATGATAAATATTGTTTCCTGTTTTCAAACCAAGAGATGATTCGTAATTGTGCCAAAACCTGTTTTATTATTCTACAGAGGCGTCAGTTTTTATTATGTAAATAATTTTTTAATTTGTGAATAATGTCATTATTACTTGTATCTCTAACTGCATTTTTTAGTTCGTCTGTAATATCACTGCTAATCATATTCGCTATGATCTGATCAAAGCGAAGTTAGATTTCATATGACCAATTCTAAATCAGTGTGCAATAGTACCTATTTTGTATTTCAGTGTTTTATAATTGTCTTAGAGCAGTTTTTAATATCCGATTAGCAGGGATATTGCAGCTTTATCCCTAACATACTGTGATAAATATGAGTATGTATAATTTTGTTCATCTCCTATAACTCCATGTTGGAGTGGCATTGTACTTTTATTATGTAAACTATACATGTAATATTATTGTAAATATTGTACGTACAATGATGAGATGTAAATAAAGATTACTACTACTACTACTACTACTCATGTAACACTAATGGCTGTATTTAACCTTAGTATGTAGTTCTTTTTAACACTCTCTGTCTGAATTAATGAGATTTTTAGCCACGGTCCACGATAACCCCCCCCCCCCCCTCCGAGTCATACTCAGTATATAGTGTTGTGAATATTGCCACGGTCCACGACAGTCATACTCAGTATAGAGTGTTGTGAATATTGCCACGATCCACGACAGTCATACTAAGTATAGAGTGTTGGAATATTGCCACGGTCCACGACAGTCATACTCAGTATAGAGTTGGGAATATTGCCACGGTCCACGACAGTCATACTCAGTATAGAGTGTTGGGAATATTGCCACGGTCCACGACAGTCATACTCAGTATATAGTGTTGGGAATATTGCCACGGTCCACGACAGTCATACTCAGTATAGTGTTGGGATATTGCCACGGTCCACGACAGTCATACTCAGTATAGAGTGTTGGGAATATTGCCACGGTCCACGACAGTCATACTCAGTATAGAGTGTTGGGAATATTGCCACGGTCCACGACAGTCATACTCAGTATAGAGTGTTGGGAATATGCCACGGTCCACGACAGTCATACTCAGTATAGAGTGTTGGGAATATTGCCACGGTCCACGACAGTCATACTCAGTATGAGTGTGGAATTGCCACGGTCCCGACAGTCATACTCAGTATAGAGTGTTGGGAATATTGCCACGGTCCACGACAGTCATACTCAGTATAGAGTTGTGAATATTGCCACGGTCCCGACAGTCATTCAGTATAGAGTGTTGGGATATTGCCACGGTCCACGACAGTCATACTCAGTATAGAGTGTTGGGAATATTGCCACGGTCCACGACAGTCATACTCAGTATAGAGTGTTGGGAATATTGCCACGGTCCACGGCAGTCATACTCAGTATAGAGTGTTGGGAATATTGCCACGGTCCACGACAGTCATACTCAGTATAGAGTGTTGGGAATATTGCCACGGTCCACGACAGTCATACTCAGTATAGAGTGTTGGGAATATTGCCACGGCCCACGACAGTCATACTCAGTATAGAGTGTTGGGAATATGATGTAGATACATACTATTGTAAGTACATAGGTTGGCCAAATTGGTATGGGGATTTCTCAGTCAGGTCTTTATGGTTTAAATGGTATCGTTTTTAATTTGGAGATATACTGTGGATGCTGCTTTGATTTACTATTATTCTCTCTTGCTTAGTTCTTCTCAATTTATGACAGATGCCAGTCTAGACTTCTATTGCAGCTTTACTGGCCAATCTGTGTATATCTAGTGCCAGACACTCTGTTTGAATTGTGTCACGGGTTGACAGTTTAGCTGCTATCAGGCTGGTTGTGAATACCTGTATTCCAATCGTGGTGAAACGATGCTTGTGCATAGTTGAAACGTTCCTTAATGATTGTGTTGTTGTATAGATTTGTATATATCGGAGTGTGTTGGGGTAAATAGTTACTACCCGGAAGTGATGGAGAATACGGAATGGATTATTTTAGATGTTTTGCCAAATTTCGCCTATATCGACATATGATTCTAATTATATCTATACTTGCATTATATATACAGTATTCTGTGTCATCTACAGGTGTGTAACATTGAATATATAGTTAATGACGTTCACCACGTCATTTTATTTGTGTGCGGTATAATTCGGATAGTAGATAATTCGGTTATTTATACTACCAGTAACAGGCGATAAATTTGTTATTATATACCGTTCATTTTTGGGGTCTAACTCAATGCCCTTTGTAACACATGAAGAAATGTGTAATTTAAGTGGCTTGACAAAGAGAAACTTCCAGCCTTGTACACCTGAAGGGAATGCATATCCCGGCGTGAAGAGTTCGCCCAACTGTGGAAATAGCAAGTCGCGAGAGATCACGCAATATTTCACGCTCCAGTTACCGGAATTATAAATAAACATACCTTGTGCACTTCCAATCTATTTCTAACTGATCATAATATATCAGACAAGGTAAATTAGCGGTGAAAACTTTAAACCTACTCCAGTTTTCACTAACTTCACTATATCCGTTTTATGTCACCATATAAATATCATTTTTTAAAGAAATTGGCAATTTTTTCTCCAAAATGACATATGCATCGTCTGCCACGCCAATATATTTACGAATAAAAATGTCATTATAGTCTCACTGCTCCGTGTTTATGAGTTATGTCCGTTATTACACACAAGGGGTCCTTATTAATAATATCGATTTTCACCGTGTTTCACCTTCAGGTCCACGGGTTGTCACAGAGGTTCTCCAACTGATATATATGGTTGTGTAAACCTAGTTTTTCTTTGTTGGGCACCGTGTGATGTGTTCGATGGATGGGTCCATTTACGGTTCTGCATTTAGTCAGAGTAATTAGGAGGGATGACGACTTCTTATGCCCCGTGTGTTTGACCTAGTAAATTAAATGTAGTGTTTTAGATACAGTATATAGACAAAATGCTGTCCAACAAATGAATTTTGAGTGAAAATGATAAATTAAGCCTCTTATTAAAGTAAGTCGTCCTTAGTTTATTGTTTTGTTAAAAAAGAACTGTTGCTTACATACTAATGGTGGCGCTGTAGACAATTTCCACAGTTAGGCGAAAACATGTGACGTCATTCCGGATTACTGAGAATGAGGTACCGCTATTTTGTCAACTTTTCTCAAAAAGTAAACATTCGATTTTCTTCGAGATTTTTGTAGATGAATGATAATATATTGTTTATTTGGTGACATAAATTGTTTGCAGTGTATGACCATTCTAAACCTATAGGAGTCCGTTATGTACTACATCGTCGGAAACCAGTAACACCGGGATACCTCCCTGGCTGAGTGGTGAATTGTCTAACAATGATGTAACAAGCTGTCGTTAGAACGCGCCTTTCATCGCTATCATCAGGGCTGCAGGTTCGCTCCCTATCAGAGACAACTGATAAATGGTGATATGTGTGAACATTGTCAATTGCTTGGAGGTTTGAGAGTTGGGTACTGATTCTTACCACAACAGACTGACCTCCCAATAATAATCAGAAAATGATGGGCAATGTGGAATTATCAATCAAGACAACAAATTATTATAAATAATGCCTGTTTAATAAAGTAATTATTTATATCAATCATAATAAAGTAATTATTTATATCAATCAGAGTTCAGATTCAACTCATTATTTTGGCAGTTCAGATTCACAAGAATTTGGTTATGGGGTGGACTGTATCCATTCTGCTACCATGGAGACTCAAAATCATCTATGCCTGGTTATATTGGCGCTAAATTTTGTGAATTGGCGAAAATATTTGGTACAACTTTTAAAAAAAACTGTTTGCACATGTTTTGTCAAATATATGGCTTCAAATATTTATTTGTGAACTATATGGCACTTAGTTGGCTCCAAGTTGTTTAAATTGGCTTTGGACAGTGTTTTTCAAGTGGCGACAGAAGTGGCACAGACAAACATTCAGACAGATGGAACCCTGTGTATGCATATTCAGGGCTCATGCTAGAGGGTGACTGTGGTGAAAGTCACCCTGGAGACCCCACTTCTCCCTAAACAATTATTTTCATAAATATTGTCCAGTAAGATACACTGGCCCATTATTACACATGCCTTCTACATGTATTCAAAATTGTCAAAGTGTGACTTTTAATCCTATTTTGTTGAAATAAATTTAGTAAATTTATAACACAATTTAAGGGTGCAATAGCGCACTGTCACTTCTCCCAAACAATTCTGACCTAGAATGACCTCTGTGTATTGTCTACATTTGCAGTATGTTTGTTGTACTTAATTTCTTAAACCTCTTTATTTTTGTATTTTAGCAACAACAGAGAAAACAACAGCTGCAATAATTACTCCAAGTGTTACAGACAACAATATTACTTTCGTTGCAAATACTACAAATGCCGTGGTCATCACCACAACAGAGCCATCTCAGACAGAATCTACGACCCTAGATTTCTTATACTTGGATTATTGTCCAGACAATGCGCCTTGTGAGAATCTGGGAGCCACATGTATCAACTGTAAACTTAACTATTACTGTACATACGGTAAAACCAACACAGCTAGTTGCACAGTCAAAGAAAATATCACATGCCTAGTAAGTCTATCATAGTTTTTGCTGCAGTACAGTTCAGGACTCATTCTAGAGGGCGACATGGGCGAAATAGTCGCCCTTGGGAACCTGACTTCGCTGCCTGGGACCACCACTACTCCCTAAAAATGTTATTTGTTTACAATTTTCAGACAAAATAGGGTCCAGTAAGATACACTGGCCATTGTAAAGCACTCATTCTATTCAAATATTGTATTTAATCATAAACATTTAATGGTCATATTGTGTATTTTAACCCTACTATGTTGAAATTTATTAAATAATACCAATGACTCAATCGCACGCTTTCTCAGTTCTCCCAAAAATTTGGGTCTAGCTTTAGTCGAAATATAATAACAGAAACAAATTATTTATGTAGAGGTCTTATACATGTATGTACAATATAGGACTAGGTCTAGCTTGTGCCCTGAGTACTGAAACCAGAAATAGTTACCAGTATGACAATTAAATTGCATATTTATCTGGTGCTCCACTAATCTGTGATAGGACATAAGTTAGAGCGAGACTTGGAATTTCAGGTAATTTTATGTCTCCCTGCAGGTCTTCAGTTAGAGGAAGATTTAGATGAAATAGTCTCCCTTCAGCAGGCTTGCATCTCTCTACAGGCTTGAGCTAGAGGCAGGCTTGAGAGAAACAATGTCCCTCTGGCAGTCTAATGTCTCTCTACAGGCTTGAGCTAGAGGCAGGCTTGAGAGAAACAATTTCCCTCTGGCAGTCTAATGTCTTGTCTCCCTGCAGGCTTGAGCTAGAGGAAGGCTTGAGAGAAACAATTTCCCTCTGGCTGTCTAATGTCTCCCTGCAAGCTTGAGCTAGAGGGAGGCTTGAGAGAAACAATTCCCCTCTGGCAGTCTAATGTCTCCCTGCAGGCTTGAGCTAGAGGGAGGCTTGAGAGAAACAATTTCACTCTGGCAGTCTAATGTCTTGTCTCCCTGCAGGCTTGAGCTAGAGGGAGGCTTGTGAGAAACAATTTCCCTTTGGCTGTCTAATGTCTCCCTGCATGCTTGAGCTAGAAGGATGCTTGAGAGAATTTCCCTTGGCAGTCTAATGTCTTGTCTCCCTGCAGGCTTGAGCTAAGGGAGGCTTGAGAGAAACAATTTCCCTATGGCTGTCAATGTCTCCCTGCATGCTTGAGAGAAACAATTTCCCTCTGGCAGTCTAATGTCTCCCTGCAGGCTTGAGCTAGAAGGAGGCTTGAGTGAAACAATTTCCCTCTGGCTGTCTAATGTCTCCCTGCAGGCTTGAGCTAGAAGGAGGCTTGAGAGAAACAATTTCCCTCTGGCAGTCTAATGTCTCCCTGCAGGCTTGAGCTAGAGGAAGGCTTGAGAGAAACAATTTCCCTCTGGCTGTCTAATGTCTCCCTGCAAGCTTGAGCTAGAGGGAGGCTTGAGAGAAACAATTCCCCTCTGGCTGTCTAATGTCTTGTCTCCCTGCAGGCTTGAGCTAGAGGGAGGCTTGAGAGAAACAATTCCCCTCTGGCAGTCTAATGTCTCCCTGCAGGCTTGAGCTAGAGGGAGGCTTGAGAGAAACAATTCCCCTCTGGCAGTCTAATGTCTCCCTGCAGGCTTGAGCTAGAGGGAGGCTTGAGAGAAACAATTTCCCTCTGGCAGTCTAATGTCTTGTCTCCCTGCAGGCTTGAGCTAGAGGGAGGTTTAAGAGAAACAATTTCCCGCTGGCTGTCTAATGTCTTGTCTCCCTGCAGGCTTGAGCTAGAGGGATGCTTGAGGGAAACAATTTCCCTCTGGCTGTCTAATGTCTTGTTTCCCTGCAGGCTTGAGCTAGAGGGAGGTTTAAGAGAAACAATTTCCCTCTGGCAGTCTAATGTCTCCCTGCAGGCTTGAGCTAGAGGAGGCTTGAGAGAAACAATTTCCCCTGGCTGTCTAATGTCTCCCTGCAGGCTTGAGCTAGAGGGAGGCTTGAGAGAAACAATTTCCCTCTGGCAGTCTAATGTCTCCCTGCAGGCTTGAGCTAGAGGGAGGCTTGAGAGAAACAATTCCCCTCTGGCAGTCTAATGTCTTGTCTGCCTGCAGGCTTGAGCTAGAGGGAGGCTTGAGAGAAACAATTTCCCTCTGGCAGTCTAATGTCTTGTCTCCCTGCAGGCTTGAGCTAGAGGGAGGCTTGAGAGAAACAATTCCCCTCTGGCAGTCTAATGTCTTGTCTCCCTGCAGGCTTGAGCTAGAGGAAGGCTTGAGAGAAACAATTTCCCTCTGGCTGTCTAATGTCTCTCTACAGGCTTGAGCTAGAGGGAGGCTTGAGAGAAACAATTCCCCTCTGGCAGTCTAATGTCTCCCTGCAGGCTTGAGCTAGAGGAAGGCTTGAGAGAAACAATTCCCCTTTGGCAGTCTAATGTCTTGTCTCCCTGCAGGCTTGAGCTAGAGGGAGGCTTGAGAGAAACAATTTCCCTTTCGCAGTCTAATGTCTTGTCTCCCTGCAGGCTTGAGCTAGAGGGAGGTATTTTGAATTTATATGATCTGCATTTAATGAAATTGTAATTTCAGGGCAAGCAAACTTTCAACAGACCGTATTATTGTCGCTATGGCTACCAACTTGACAAAGACATGTTTGTCTGTGATACGGCTATGACAACCACATGTTCTATGAAGCAAGCTCCACCAGAGACATACATCTCTCAATGTCAAGTGAAGGAGGATGTATTATGTCTGGGTATGGTTATGTTAATTGTTTTAAAACTGATGACTGTATGTGTGTGTTTACGACTTTACGTTTATTTATCGTCGCTACCGGTTGCCCATATGATCAACGCCTCGTGCAATGATACAGACAGAGACCCATTCCAGAGTCTCCTCTGGTTCTTTTACGTGCACGGTGTAAAGCACCAACACAAGACCTCGGTTTAATGTCCCATCTGAAAGACTATTCATTTTATTAGGGTCAAGACCGGGGATCGAACCTGCAATCCCTGGATTACCAGTCCAGCGTGTTACCACTGAACTACAGATCCGTCTGTTAAAAAACCCATCATCATATAGTCTTATATAAAAAAAATGTGACCTTCTTGTGAAGCACTCTTAGTACCCAATGGGGACACCGCTTTTTCAATGGGAATATTTGAAATATTTACATTGTACATTATATAGAACAAAGAATGAAAAAGTTAGTTTTCAGAGATGGTGGGGCTATTGTGCACAGACGCTTGGGGTCTTGACAAATGTTTGTGGGTTCAAAACCACAAAACTAAGAAACCTTCTTGTTTTGTTTTAGGTTTTTAAGAACACCATGAATTACTATAGGCTTGACACTGTACATAAACATTTTATTATAAAAATGACACCCCATCACTATCAAGGCTATATACTGAAAGATAACAAGGTCGCAAATGTAAACAAACCGTGTGCTACACATTCAACGGCCATAATATGCCAGTATCTAAACTTACTTGTAAATCAACTATTTGAGTTCTCCGCAGCAATCATGTGTCTATCAAACGATCGTCGTCTGGACATCTACCTTCGCCTGTTTACACTCGCAATTTTAAAAAATCAAAAAAAATCCTACAATTTAAGTGGCATGCATACATGTGGCCTGGCTCACAGGGATTCGGCACGTTTGGGGGTACTAGTATATATATTTAAGTACTTAAATATATATACTAGTACCCCCAAACGTGCCGAATCCCTGTGGCCTGGCTTACTAGACATTGCCTGTCATAATTGTAATTTGATATTCATCATCATCAAATTACCGTATATGGTAATGACCACCTGATATTGTGATGACCCTATAAGGACCTCAGTGTCCAGAATGGCCACAATCCAGGGTAACCTCTGTCTGAACGTTTGTCTGCACCACTTCTGTCGCCAATTGAAAAACACTGGAGCCAATTAAAAAAACTTGGAGCCAACTAAGAGCCATATAGTTCACAAATAAATATTTGAAGCCATGAATTTGACAAAGCATGTGGCCCCCCCCCCCCAAAGTTGCGCCAAATATTTTCGCCAATTCACAAAATTTAGCGCCTATGTTTGTTTGAATCATACAAAGATACTTCTACATTTCTTATGCAATTATGTTTACTGTTGTACTGTTGATTAGGTAACCGAACATTCCATAAGAAGTATCAATGTAACTGGACTAGCGGCTACAAATGGTCTACAGCACTGGCTCTCAGGTTAGTTACTTAGAATCTACTCTGAGCGAGGGATTTACTAGAAGGTTTGTATTGTGCGAGTATGACAGATGAACCATTACCAATAATAGACATACAGGTTTGTTTGACCCTTCACCCCTACGGGACACTGTAGAGGATCCCATGTTGTGAGAATGAAGTCTAGTTAATATATAGACATACAGGTTTGTTTGACCCTTCACCCCTACAGGCCACTGTAGAGGAACCCATGTTGTGAGAATGAAGTCCATTTAGTATATAGACATACTGATTTGATCAACCCTTCACCCCTAACGGGCTACTGTAGAGGAACCCATGTGAGAATGAAGTCTAGTTAGTATATAGACATACAGGTTTGTTTGACCCTTCATCCCTACAGATCTTCAGCTACATCTTTGTATAGCATAATACAAGATAGTGTGTCTTATCGATGCACTTGGTGTCTCCAGATTATATGTGTTTGTGCACAACAATAGCTTTCATAAATGTGATTGAATAACCACAACCCACTGACCATCACTCCCCAAAAGCAAGATGTTTTCCAATGAATAACCACAACCCATTGACCATCATTCCACAAAAGCAAGATGTTTTCCAATGAATAACCACAACCCATTGACCATCACTCCCCAAAAGCAAGATGTTTTCCAATAAATAACCACAACCCATTGACCATCATTCCACAAAAGCAAGATGTTTTCCAATGAATAACCACAACCCATTGACCATCATTCCACAAAAGCAAGATGTTTTCCCATGAATAACCACAACCCACTGACCATCACTCCCCAAAAGCAAGATGTTTTCCAATGAATAACCACAACCCATTGACCATCATTCCACAAAAGCAAGATGTTTTCCAATGAATAATCACAACCCACTGACCATCACTCCTCAAAAGCAAGATGTTTTCCAATGAATAACCACAACCCATTGACCATCACTCCTCAAAAGCAAGATGTTTTCCAATGAATAATCACAACCCACTGACCATCACTCCTCAAAAGCAAGATGTTTTCCAAGGAATAACCACAACCCACTGACCATCACTCTTCAAAAGCAAGATTGTTATATGTCCTCTTGATAGCAAATGCCAATGAAAAATACTTTAAAAAGAAAGCTATAACCTGTGACATGCTATTTCAGGGATCATTCTAGAGGGCGATGTGGGCGAAATTGTCGCCCTGTGAACCCTGACTTCTCCCTAAACAAAAAACTAAAAAAAAAACAATTTTTGGTTTTTACGATTTTCAAACAAAATTTTGTCTAGTAACATACACTGGCCCATTATAAAGCACTCCTTCTATTCAAATGTTGTATTTAATGGTCATACTGTGCATTTTAACCCTATTTTGCAGAAGTATATTAAAGAACACCATTTAAGGATGCGATCACGCGCTTTCTCACTTCTCCCAAAAATTCTGACCTAGAGAATGAATCCTGCATGTTTGATATTTCAGTATAACTCTTGGAGGATTTGGTGTGGACCGGTTCTACCTCGGCTTATGGCGGGAAGGGATTGGCAAACTATTCAGTTTTGGAGGGCTGGGAGTTTGGACAATTGTAGATGTGATACTGATCAGTGTTGGATATGTTGGGCCGCATGACGGTTCCCTGTACATATATCCCTGGAACTGATGCACTGTCTCACCATATTATACTGAACGGGTTTGAATACTGTGATATAATGGATCTCATGACTGTAGAGTTACAATACAGTTCTGAGAATGTACATTTGTGTAGAGTTACAGTACAGTTCTGAGAATGTACATTTGTGTAGAGTTACAATACAGTTCTGAGAATGTACATTTGTGTAGAGTTACAGTACAGTTCTGAGAATGTACATTTGTGTAGAGTTACAATACAGTTCTGAGAATGTACATTTGTGTAGAGTTACAGTACAGTTCTGAGAATGTACATTTGTGTAGAGTTACAATACAGTTCTGAGAATGTACATTTGTGTAGAGTTACAGTACAGTTCTGAGAATGTACATTTGTGTAGAGTTACAATACAGTTCTGAGAATGTACATTTGTGTAGAGTTACAGTACAGTTCTGAGAATGTACATTTGTGTAGAGTTACAATACAGTTCTGAGAATGTACATTTGTGTAGAGTTACAGTACAGTTCTGAGAATGTACATTTGTGTAGAGTTACAATACAGTTCTGAGAATGTACATTTGTGTAGAGTTACAATACAGTTCTGAGAATGTACATTTGTGTAGAGTTACAGTACAGTTCTGAGAATGTACATTTGTGTAGAGTTACAGTACAGTTCTGAGAATGTACATTTGTGTAGGGTTACAATACAGTTCTGAGAATGTACATTTGTGTAGAGTTACAATACAGTTCTGAGAATGTACATTTGTGTAGAGTTACAATACAGTTCTGAGAATGTACATTTGTGTAGGGTTACAATACAGTTCTGAGAATGTACATTTGTGTAGAGTTACAATACAGTTCTGAGATGTACATTTGTGTAGGTTACAATACAGTTCTGAGAATGTACATTTGTGTAGAGTTACATACAGTTCTGAGAATGTACATTTGTGTAGAGTTACAATACAGTTCTGAGAATGTACATTTGTGTAGGGTTACAATACAGTTCTGAGAATGTACATTTGTGTAGAGTTACAATACAGTTCTGAGAATGTACATTTGTGTAGAGTTATTGTACAGTTCTGAGAATGTACATTTGTGTAGAGTTGTTGTACAGTTCTGAGAATGTACATTTGTGTAGAGTTACAATACAGTTCTGAGAATGTACAGTTGTGTAGAGTTACAATACAGTTCTGAGAATGTACATTTGTGTAGAGTTATTGTACAGTTCTGAGAATGTACATTTGTGTAGAGTTACAATACAGTTCTGAGAATGTACATTTGTGTAGAGTTACAATACAGTTCTGAGAATGTACATTTGTGTAGAGTTACAATACAGTTCTGAGAATGTACATTTGTGTAGGGTTACAATACAGTTCTGAGAATGTACATTTGTGTAGAGTTACAATACAGTTCTGAGAATGTACATTTGTGTAGGGTTACAATACAGTTCTGAGAATGTACATTTGTGTAGGGTTACAATACAGTTCTGAGAATGTACATTTGTGTAGAGTTACAATACAGTTCTGAGAATGTACATGTGTGTAGAGTTACAATACAGTTCTGAGAATGTACATTTGTGTAGAGTTACAATACAGTTCTGAGAATGTACATTTGTGTAGGGTTACAATACAGTTCTGAGAATGTACATTTGTGTAGAGTTACAATACAGTTCTGAGAATGTACATTTGTGTAGGGTTACAATACAGTTCTGAGAATGTACATTTGTGTAGGGTTACAATACAGTTCTGAGAATGTACATTTGTGTAGAGTTACAATACAGTTCTGAGAATGTACATGTGTGTAGAGTTACAATACAGTTCTGAGAATGTACATTTGTGTAGAGTTACAATACAGTTCTGAGAATGTACATTTGTGTAGGGTTACAATACAGTTCTGAGAATGTACATTTGTGTAGAGTTACAGTACAGTTCTGAGAATGTACATTTGTGTAGGGTTACAATACAGTTCTGAGAATGTACATTTGTGTAGAGTTACAATACAGTTCTGAGAATGTACATTTGTGTAGAGTTACAATACAGTTCTGAGAATGTACATTTGTGTAGAGTTACAATACAGTTCTGAGAATGTACATTTGTGTAGGTTAGTACAGTTCTGAGAATGTACATTTGTGTAGAGTTACAATACAGTTCTGAGAATGTACATTTGTGTAGAGTTACAATACAGTTCTGAGAATGTACATTTGTGTAGGGTTACAATACAGTTCTGAGAATGTACATTTGTGTAGAGTTACAGTACAGTTCTGAGAATGTACATTTGTGTAGAGTTACAATACAATTCTGAGAATGTACATTTGTGTAGAGTTACAATACAGTTCTGAGAATGTACATTTGTGTAGGGTTACAATACAGTTCTGAGAATGTACATTTGTGTAGAGTTACAATACAATTCTGAGAATGTACATTTGTGTAGAGTTACAATACAGTTCTGAGAATGTACATTTGTGTAGGGTTACAATACAGTTCTGAGAATGTCCATTTGTGTAGAGTTACAATACAGTTCTGAGAATGTACATTTGTGTAGAGTTACAATACAGTTCTGAGAATGTACATTTGTGTAGGGTTACAATACAGTTCTGAGAATGTACATTTGTGTAGAGTTATTGTACAGTTCTGAGAATGTACATTTGTGTAGAGTTATTGTACAGTTCTGAGAATGTACATTTGTGTAGAGTTACAATACAGTTCTGAGAATGTACATTTGTGTAGAGTTACAATACAGTTCTGAGAATGTACATTTGTGTAGAGTTACAATACAGTTCTGAGAATGTACATTTGTGTAGGGTTACAATACAGTTCTGAGAATGTACATTTGTGTAGAGTTACAGTACAGTTCTGAGAATGTACATTTGTGTAGAGTTACAATACAGTTCTGAGAATGTACATTTGTGTAGGGTTACAATACAATTCTGAGAATGTACATTTGTGTAGGGTTACAGTACAGTTCTGAGAATGTACATTTGTGTAGGGTTACAATACAGTTCTGAGAATGTACATTTGTGTAGGGTTACAATACAGTTCTGAGAATGTACATTTGTGTAGGGTTACAATACAGTTCTGAGAATGTACATTTGTATGCATCTCTGCATGATGAGTCACAAAAACGCTTCTGTGTCCAATTGTTTATTGTCAGACAATGTCTGTTAACGAGTTTGGTTCGATGTCGTTTAAGTTTGGTTAACAGGTTTCGGTTCCTAGCATGCATGATAATCAGCTTGTGAATATCAGGGAGCAGTCTTAGTGGTGTGTGTTTTCATAATGTTTTCTAAATTCCTGAATTTTGAAAGAAGAACAAGACCACTGTTTGTTTTGCTTGCTTCTACTGTTGGTACTTCGCTGTGGATTAGAGTGTTCTATTATGTGTATATTGATATGTGGATAGGTGAGGTTCTGCCGTTGGGTTTAAAGTTTAAACGTTATTTATTTTACAACGATTGCGAAGCAAGTTCTAACAACTTATATATTAATCACTCTCATTGGCGCGGATGAAAGCATATATGTGGTCATTCGTGTAGGAGGAAACCGGAGTACCCAGAGAAAACTCACCTGTCCGATCTGGCGACCACAATACCATCTCACATACTTCCCTGTCCGAGGATCGAAACCGGGTTGCATTGGTGAGAAACTAGCGCACTAACCACTGTGCTAATCAGACAGCTGTTGGGTACGGTAGTGTAGGGGTGGATTCGTTTTATTAGTTTGTCTAACTGCAATTGTGTAAAATTATGAGATTTGTTTTGGTGAAAAGTAGGGGATCGTTCTTACCTGTATACATAGTTCACTCGATTTATTATTCCTCTTAGAAAAATACGTTTCATGTAAAGTAAGCACAATCTGCATAATGCATGTTGAATAGAACAGTTGTGCTAAGTATTTTGAACTTTAGGGTTAGTGAAAATGACTAGTTTAAACATATTTTATTGCCAATACAAGTACACATACAATAATATAATACACCACAAACAACAACATCGATAATGGCAAATGGGTCGGGTCGCAAGTTCTTAAAACATTAGATTCCCAACAAAATGAAAATGACTTGAATGAGAATATTGTGCCTTGTATTCAAATAAATTAAATGTTGTGTTTAATCTTGGTTTTAATATAAAGTGTTTGTTTTATTATAGTGTCACCCCTATTGAAAGGGCCGTCACCCCTATTGAAAAGGCCGTCACCCCTATTGAAAAGGCCGTCACCCCTATTGAAAAGGCCAGCCATTTCTGACTTATGAGACACCTCTTATTGACATCAGTACTTCCCGAATCCTATCATTGAAGGCCAGGTTGATAGGCGATCGGTAACCATTATTTAACTAGCTAGCGGCTCACCAACCAGCCATATCAGAACGAACCCTTGATGAGGTTCGAACCTTCAGCCTCCCATTCCGTAGGTGGTGGCCTTAACCACTAGGCCATGGAGACGGTGTAGGCTGAAACATGAATTAACGCTATTATAACTCAGCTTGAAAGTGACCGTCCAGATATAACATAGTAATACATATATGTTTCTGAAACAATCTATTTATACATTTAGTTGATCAGCATTTAATTGATCAATGAATTTTATCATTAACTGTGCTAAATGTTTTACATTTATTTATCGTCGCTACCGAGGTATCGTATCGGTGCTGTACACTGGGCACGTAAAAGAATCAGAAGAGACTCTGGAATGGGTTTCTGTCTGTATCATTGCACTATCCTACAAAAATCGAAAATGACTAATCTCTTCAGGAGACATCGCTCATATGGGCAACCGATAAATAAACGTAAATCACACACACCATAGACACACAAAATAACTGCATTAGAGTTTGGTAACGGCAGACGACCTAGGTGTGCTTTAGATTTAAAATCCGGTACATGTATGTCATAAAAAGTTGTTTCCGTTTCCATAGCGAAATCATTTTCGTGGAAACAACTTTCTTATAGAATATAAGAGTAAATTGAAACAACAGAATATTTTATTCTCTCTCGTAGAACAGATGCCGTACACCATCCAAGTGTGTTCATGAAACTTAAAATGGCGAACGCATATTGATTATGTAGAAGAAAACGTATAGACGTATAAATATGCGGAAGCTTAAATTTGTTCTCGATCAACAATCAATTGAAGCCACGCTTCATTTATTCCTCCAATTCTTGAATATTGGGATGTCATCATCGACTCGTCTTAGACAAGTGTACATTGTACAAGAACGACCCGCTCGAGAAAATACAATATGAGGCTGTAGCATATTGACCGGTGCTACTATTCTCCTCTCGATACAGAAGCTTGATGGGATACACTTTTGTCAAGACTTCAGAAACACAAGCTCATACTCTACTACAAGATGATGTCCAGCATAACACCATTATACCTTTCTGATCTTTGACTGCCTCTCTTTTGAAATGAAAATTACAACTTGCGTAACCGAGAAGATATACGACTGCCGAGAGCTCGAACATCGCTCTATTATGACTCTTCTCCCCTCATCAACAAGTGCATTCAACGACCGTCCGTTATCCTCGAGGAATAAAGAGGCATTTATTTTCGCCAGATACGGTTTTGTCCTATTTCTACTCGGGGGGGAAACGGAAACCTCAAGTTCACCACACTCTACTTGGAACAAACGTGCAGTTCTCTAGCCGACGATCTGTTCTCAAAAAACATTGTACCATCTCCTCTTTGCACATGTGGCCAGCGAAAAACAGCCTCCCACTAGTTCGTCCAATGCACCAAATACGATGACATAAGGGCACCACAAACAAATTAGATCAGTATGCGTGCGGTGTGTCGTAAAGGACCATCCTATTTGGAAACAACACATCAGACGAGGGTAATGAACGAATCTTCCAAGCACTTCAACTGAAGTACAATGCATTCCAGTACTCTGCACGGACTTCCTCACCAATAGTCGCTCCATATTTACTTTCTTTTCCAATTCTTACTCTTCTATTAAAGCGACATTACATCGCAAAAAGCAATTAAAATGCATTTTTCACGTATAAATGCATAGCTACTACAAATTCTTCTGAATGCATTCGAACACTAACATTGAATCAATACAGTGTTTTTGTGGTATACAAACTTTCAAGAGTGAAAGTAGGATTTCATATAGCGGTCATCCTCGCTCTTGAATTGACGTATGTTGTCATTGAAGTCAATACTAAACACGCGATACTTTCGTTTAGAGATACTTTAACTAAGATTAGTCTACAAATAAATATGCATAGGCACACATGCGAGATATCACGGTAAATACGTAGTATAACTCTTGTTATTCAGGATAAACGCTTTGTATTACGCATGAATGTCGACCGTATTTCCATTAATTTGTTTTGTCAACAAGTCGCGTATATGACGTTTGTTAATTTGTTGAAACACTCAGTTTTTGAGGCAAATATTTGGAAAAATATACCATATAATAGGAAATTACATTCTGCAGACATTTGTGTTTTCACCGATGTAGTGTTGCTTTAATGCTAAGCTTACTATTCTTTACGTTTATATTCGTACTTTCATCAATTATATATATATACTTGAGGACATAGAAAACGCACACTTCGGATAAGTGTGTTTTTTACATGAAAAACAATAACTATATTATATCAAATTTATAAATACATACTGGTAGTTTTAAACATTTTGCAATATGTTTAGTTGTTCAGTTTGTGTTTTGTAATAAAGATGTGATATATCTTTGATGGAATCCTTCCTATTTCGTTTTCATGTAATAATAATCATATAATGTAGGTGTGCGTTTTCTATGTCCTAGCATACATACAACTGTATATACATAAATATCGCTATATCTTATTACAAGTACCGATTTCTAGTGTGCAGTGGAGAGAAATCGCATGAGTGTTTAGCTTTCTTTCATTTCAATCCACTTGTATTTATTGTGGCGTCCGTGGTCCAGTGGTAGAGCATAGGATTTGGAATCGAACTGTCCCGAGTTCGATACTCGGTCAGGCCACGTATGCAGTGTCATTGAGCAAGGCACCTCACACACATTGCTTAGTACTGGTTAATCGCTTAGGTCGGCTAAGCCTGCCAATGAAAACATGTCTAAGTCCCCGAGAGAGGTTTGACATTAAAGGAACATACATTGTGTACATAATTATTTGTTGTAAATTTAGTTTAGCCGTATTTTATTGCTCGATTCGTTTTACATATGTATACATGTGAATACAACAAATGACACATTAAATAAAGTCCAACGGGTCGGGTCACAATTTCTAGCAACATTAGTTAAGACCCTTCCCGATTGCTGTAAATTATGTTCTATTACGTCTAATAAACATGCTTAAACCAAAATTGAAAAAAATATGCAATAAAACCACACATATTTATGAGATCGCTTCCAAATTTGATAAATTAATAGGTTCAGTTACTGCCGAATAATCAAGTCACGATTATGATTGGTTGACAAGAGTAGTATAGGGGCAAGCGTAGTCTAGAACAGTCGGTTAATCTAAAATGTTATGTACAAGTTAAAAAGATACAAGGCTCTACAAAGCTATAGTTAAAAGAAACTTACTCTAAATAAATACGAGTGATGGGGAATGCTAATATGAACATATGTCTCAAGATTCTTACACAAAAATGTACGGGTAGTACGGAGGTTGGTGCACCCAAGTACTGGTTAACCGCTGGAGCCTGCCCCGGAAAGGTGTTGTCAGGTAAACTGCCCGTCGACGATATAGCCCAAAAATGGTGCTGATACAGGCATAAAACCCGAAATATAACATAAAAATATAGATAGTATATAATAGTAAGATAATATATATTAGAGGAATCCCTGGAATTATGCTAGGATATTAGAGGAATCCCTGGAATTATGCTAGGATATTAGAGGAATCCCTGGAATTATGCTAGGATATTAGAGGAATCCCTGGAATTATGCTAGGATATTAGAGGAATCCCTGGAATTATGCCAGGATATTAGAGGAATCCCTGGAATTATGCCAGGATATTAGAGGAATCCCTGGAATTATGCCAGGATATTAGAGGAATCCCTGGAATTATGCTAGGATATTAGAGGAAGATTCAGTTATCATTTCCGGTTACCATATGATGTCATTTTTCATTTTCGACAAGGATCTACGAGTATTATTTGTTTGGCTATTCCCTGTGTGACTGTTTTTTATTGTAAATATTTAAGTATATTTTAAAAAATGATTACAATTTTCCTGGCCCTACTAAGGTGGATTTGCTACGGAAGTGTATTTTAATGTACTGATCGTAAATGTTGTCACACATGAGTATAACTTTTTATAAAACAATTGATGATCTCAGTACACGGGAAAATATATAACAATGGGTCGGAGTATGTGGGAACCTCCAATCACATCCTCCTCAGCAACCCACCTCGGCAAGTGTGACATCCATGGTCGGTAATGTCTCGATTCGCCACAATCACGATTCCCCACATCTCGATTCGCCACAGAGTAAATACGATTCGCCACAGTTAAAACACGATTCGCCACAGTTTAAACATGATTCGCCACAGTATAAAAAAGCATGATTAAATTAATAAGAATATTAACAAAACATAAAAAATAAGCATTTATAAAATGGAATAGAGCTAAACGTAAATTTATTGAAAGCGACGTTAAATATGTTTCCAGGACAGCGTCTTCCTCGTATAATCTATAATTGATACCTTTAGATGAATTGTTTAGATTGCCGTTCCAATTTTGTAAAAACTGATCTGTTAAATTTCGTTTTACTATTATGTGGATATTTTTTAAATCAATGGTTTTCTGGGCTACCCAAACAAAAGTGTTTCCTGTTGAATTTAAAATATGTTTGACAAAATTGAGCCATTTGTTATCAATTGCTGAACATAACAAACTCTTGATAACTTTGTTTCGCTACCAGCTAATATTTTTGCCCAATATTTTATCAGTCGTGATTTAATAATAATATCTATTGGGTATCTCCCTAATTCTCCGTATAGCATGTAAAGTGGGGTACTTCTCTTGCTTTTTGTAATTTTTCGTAGAAAATCTGAATGTACTCGTTCTATAATATCATTATTTTCGAACCCCCAAGCCTCACAATTGTATGTTAAAATAGGTAGTATTGTCTGGTCAAAAAGCTTTAGTTGTATATCTATAGGTAAATCAAGATTATATATTCTAGAATATAAAATATGCATAGCTTTATTGACTTGGCTAACTAGTTGCTTTTTCGCATTTGAGACGAAAATAACAAACCCAAATACTTGTATTCTTTAACCGTTTCTACTACTTGTCCATTTAAAGTAAATTTAAAATTACCCGGTTTATTAGTGCCAACAACTATAACTTTTGTCTTAGTCATATTAATTTGTAGCTTCCATATTTTACAGTATGTATTGAATTCGTTTAACATGTGCTGAAATGATTCAGGGTCGTCACTTACAATAACTGTATCATCTGCATATAACAAAATAAAAATCTTAAGGTATGTGTTTACGTCTATATGCGGTTGATCAAGTTTCAGACCAGAGTTGTTAACCTCTAGATATGATTCTAAATCGTTTAATTAGATAGAAAATAAAATGGGCGACACATTTTCTCCTTGACGAACACCACAATTGCTTTTAAAAAATGTGGACAGATTATCGTTAACTGACACGCAAGATTTAATATCTAAGTACATGTTGTATATTATTTTAAAGATTTTCCCATTTATTCCACTTTTAGTTGGCTTGCTCCACAGACCCGCCCTCCAAATTTGATCGAATGCTAAGGAGAAATCTACATACGAGCAGTAGAGTTTCTTCTTCTGTTGTCTAAGTTTGTCAATCAAAAATTTTAAAGTAAAAATATGGTCACATGTTGAGTAATTTGCCCTGAAGCCCGCCTGGTTTTCGTTCAGTAAGTTATATTGGTTAAGGAAACGAGTTAGACGTTCATTCAGTATAGCTGTGAAGAGTTTACCTAGGCAACTTAATATTGTAATAGGTCTATAGTTTGATGGCTGAAGTGTGGAACCCTTCTTTTTAAAGATAGGTTTGATAGGTCCGATTAACCAGGTTTCCGGGATTATTCCCGTGTTAAAAATCATGTTGAAGAATGACGTATAAACTGGAAGCATATCAGTTGTAGTACATTTTAAATATTCATTATATATATAGTCATATGGGGATGCAGCCTTTGCATTATTGCATTTAAGTATCATTTTATTTATTTCTTGTGGAGATATTGGACAATTCAATATGGCATCGGCATTATTCTGGTCATATTGGAAATCTATTGAATCTGTGTGATCTGGGTTTAATTTCTCGGCGATTAACACAAACAAACAGACAAATTAATGGTGGTGACAATTTATCACCAATGGCTGATTGCCACGGTAGCCAGAAAATAATTGCAATTAAGATATTGTTTATACTATCGTATATCGTGGTTTAACTGTGGTGAATCAACAACAACAACATATTTATTGCATAAAACACATACCATGCTTATAGCAAATATCATATTGCAAATTAAATAAATTTAGACAGTTTTACTGTGGCGAATCGTGTTTTTATATACTGTGGCGAATCGTGTTTTTATATACTGTGGCGAATCATGTTTAAACTGTGGCGAATCGTGTTTTAACTGTGGCGAATCGTGTTTTTATATACTGTGGCGAAACATGTTTAAACTGTGGCGAATCATGTTTAAACTGTGGCGAATCGTGTTTACTCTGTGGCGAATCGAGATGTGGCGAATCGTGATTGTGGCGAATCGAGAGTAATTCCCATGGTCCAGTGGTAGAGCGTCGGATCTGGAATATATCGTCCTGGGTTCGATCCAGGAAAACATGTCTACGTCTCCGCAAGGGGTTTGACATTAATGGAACATACATACATACAACCCACTATATATGGATCAAGTGAAAGTGTACTTTCTCCTATTGCAGCTTGCTGCAACGAAATATTGGTTTAGTTGTACATATTTATATTTTTAGGGGTAACAAATATTAGTTTGGTCATTCTTAAATATGTTTAAAAAGATCAAACGACATAGTGGGCTGAAGTTATGAATGTGATATGTGAACAAAATGATAATTTCCCATGTATATGACCGGTTATAATTATATGTACTCTGAGATCAGTTATGAACTATCTTAGTACAGATACACATTAAAGCGACACTACGTCAGTGAAAACGCATATTTATACAGAATGTAATTTCCTATTATACTGAGTCAAAAAAGAAACGATACCTGGTGTTTATGTGTCTATAATTTCAACATTTATTAAGAAAATTCTTTGAAAATTCATAAGATGATAGTCCAACATGTTTGAAAGAGGAGCACATAAAGCATAATGAGCCTCCGAAACTGTCTGCTGCGTGATGACGTAATTCGTCGGACAGGGTCTAATGGAGTTTTCACACAGACGTCAATACCGAGTATGGGCACCATTTGCGTCTCTCACTGCAATGCACCGCCGTCGCATCGAACGGAAGAGTGTCTGAATCTCTTGCTGGTCAATATTTGTCCACTCCTGACGCAAAACATCCCTCAGTTGGTTTAACGTTACCGGCTGACGTCGTCTGACGCGGCGGTCTAACGTATCCCACAAATGTTCTATGGGTGACAAGTCTGGTGACAAAGCAGGCCACGGCAGGGTTTCAATATTGTTCTGCTCCAATAATGTGGTGGAAATCCGAGCAGTATGACACCTGGCGTTGTCCTGTTGGAACAGTGTGACGTTTCTGTTGGCGTTAAAGAACGGCACAACAACTGGCGCAAGGATCTCATCACAGTACCGCTGGGCGTTTAGGTTCCCGTCCACCACTAACAGTTCAGTGCGACTGCCGAAGGTGATACCGCCCCACGCCATAACGCTTCCGCCCCCGAACAGATCGACCTGACGTACACATGCGTCGGCGTAACGTTCACCGCGTCTGCGATATACCCGCTCTCTGCCATCCGCTCGACGCAAACAGAACCGCGATTCATCGCTAAACATCACCGAATTCCACTGTAACCGAGTCCAGCGAGCACGTTCCGTCGTCCATTCCCGCCGTACGTCACGGTGACGTCGTGTCAGGATGGGTCCAACGTATGGCCGATAGGCACGAATGCCACGTTCACCGAGCCGGTTCCTGACTGTTTGTGCACTGATGCGATTGTTGGTCATCCCAGGAGTAACGGCAGCTGTGTGCGTAGCAGGTAGGAACCGGTCACGTAAATGTGACGTCCGAATGTGACGGTCCTGTTCACGCGTCGTCACACGTGGTCGACCAGATCTTGGACGGTCGTCCACCGATCCATGTGTTCGATAACGTCGAAGTAGACGTGTTATCGTGATCCGCGTAACCCCGAGTCGATTTGCGACGTCACGCTGACGTAAACCGCCGTCAATCATGCCAATGGCACGCATTCTCTGATTGCGGTTTAGCCTAGGCATTTTGTTAGAGGTAACAATGGGTATGTAAGGTGTTTTTCCTCGATGATAATGCAATACCAGTACAATAAACCGGTTTTCCGATTTGTACATGTGTAGGAAGTTGTCTTTGTTGAGGAGCACGTGCAAATCGGAAATTCGGCGTTCCAGGATTATCGGGTGTTTATTTACCTGTGTTTATGGTTGGCTGACGTTGCAATAAGATACCCGGTACTGATACGTAATAATATATTAAACCTTTCCATGGTTTTATCCGTTTTACGTCATTTTTAGTTTGGTATCGTTTCTTTTTTGACTCAGTATATATGGTATAATTATTTTCCAAATAATTTCCTCAAAAACTGAGTATTTCAACTAATAAACAAGCGTCGTATACACGATTTGTTGACATAACAAAATAATGTAAACATGGTCGACATACATGCGTAATACAATCTGTGTATCCCGAATAACGACATTTATGGTACATATTTACCATTACATCTCACATGTGTGCCTATGCATATTTATTCGTATACTAATCTTAGTTAAATTATCTCTAAACGTCAATTCAGGAGCATGGATGACCATTATATGAAATCCTACTTTCAATTTTGAAAGTTTGTAGACTACAAAAACACTGATTATTGATTCAATGTTAGTGTTCGAATATGTTTGTACGAATTTGTAGTAGCAATGCATTTATACGTGAAAAAATGCATTTTATTTGCTTTCTGCGATGTAATGTCGCGTTAAGACAGTCCACATATTCTAAGTCTAGATGGTATAACCATAGTACATATTTTAATCATCGTAGTCTTATCTAAAGGTATTTTAGCACATAACTTAGTAATTTTAATATCAAAAGTCGGATGCTGGATGAATATGGGTGCAATACTTTATTGTCTTGTGGCATGTCGATCACAGTATTATAGTATAATGCGACATTGCACATATAAATTAATATAACAATGTATTCTCGTCAATTAACCGTAGTAGAAATGGTATATATTTCAGTTATATATATACTTGTATCCGCTATTTAGTGACTCTCCACTGAAAACAAGCTAGTGACAGACGGATCTGTAGTCCAGTGGTAACACGCTGGACTGGTAACCCAGGGATCGCAGGTTCGATCCCCCGTCTGACCCTAATAAAATTAACAGTCTTTCAGATGGGACGTTAAACCGAGAGCTCGTGTCGGTGCTTTACACCGTGCACGTAAAAGAACCAGAGGAGATTCTGGAATGGGTCTCTGTCTGTATCATGCACTATCCTCCAAAATCTAAAATAACTAATCTCTTCAGGAGGCGTCGCTCATATGGGCAACCAGTAGCAACGATAAATAAACGTAAAAAAACACACAAAAACAAGCTAGTGGGAAATTGGTAAAGGGCGCGTAACTGTCATGCATAATGATTTGCCTCCCATTTCCGGTAATATTTACCATTGGCGTACCGGTAATCGGCCGTCTAAGGCTTATCGGTGAATGGCTTCTTGTCAGTCTGTTTTACAGCAGGTGAAATCATATTACTAATGGCTGCTTCTTTTAATACAACATTTCGTTATAATAAAAGGGAAGTAACAATTATACCTGGTTTTTTAACGGACATGTGGGTTTTCTACTGGCATTTCCTGGACACACAGATTACAATAAATACGACTGCATCCGCGTCAACGAGAGCGATTACTAGAAGTGTTCTAAATATACACGAGTATATTGCAATCGTTGTCAAACAAATTAGTCTGACCCTAATCAAATTAACAGTCTTTCAGATGGAACTTTAAACCGATGTCTCGTGGTGCTTTACACCGTCTGTCTGCATCATTACACTATCCTCCACAAATCTAAAATGACTAATCTCTTCAGGAGGCGTCGCTCATATGGTAGCGACGATAAATAAACGTAAAGCACAACAATCCGGCTCTATTTTCACTAATTAGTACAACTGCCCAACTGGGAATGATAACTTCATTCAATTACGTCAAACTCTCGTAATAGTACAACATGTACATTATCTGTTGCGATTATACATTTGTTATGTATATAAAAACATATGTTTATTTCTATCTATGTAATAATTGTAAACTATTTCGCCGATGTAAATGTTCTGATAATTTATATGTAAAATGTGTGTAGGCCTATATGTAAAATGTATGTAGGCCTATATGTAAAATGTGTGTAGGCCTATATGTAAAATGTATGTAGGCCTATATGTAAAATGTATGTAGGCCTATATGTAAAATGTATGTAGGCCTATATGTAAAATGTATGTAGGCCTATATGCAAAATGCATGTAGGCAACATCAGCAACATTTCCTGAAAAATAAACAAACATTTCCTGAATTGGAAAACAATCTTTGGAGGGTAACTACTTCTTAAAAATAAAACTAGGCGTCAGGGATGGGGCGCCGCCAAAATTGTTTTACCTACCTTTAACATTGGACATGTCAGAATGACAAATAATTTAACCGCACACAAGCAGGGGAATCAACCTTACACCATATGCTTATATAGCTTGCGGACTATCCATGTCAGCGTGGTTTGTCGTTTTCAACGTCAGTAAATAATTACTAGTAACACCATGAAAAGGTAATGACATGTAGCATCAGGTATTTCTGTAAACAACACAAGCCGCCACGGCAATGCATTTAAATTTCACATACTGTGTGTTTTACGTTTATTTATCGTCGCTACCGGTTCCCCATATGAGCGACGCCTCCTGAAGAGATTATTCATTTTAGATTTTGGAGGATAGTGCAATGATACAGACAGGGACCCATCCAGAGTCTCCTCTGGTTCTTTTACGTGCATGATGTAAAGCACCGACACGAGACCTCGGTTTAACGTCCCATCTGAAAGACTGTTAATGTAATTTTAATTCACGTACAATGCCTCTCCTCTCATTCATAGCGATGGATTCCATCAGGAATGAGATATCGATAGCGACTAAACTAGTGTTGTAAGAACTTGCTTCGCAATCGAGCTAAACTAAATGTGTAAAGACAACTAAATACAAAAATAAAACCCAAACATATCGAACCAGACAATAACTTTACATTAATTGCCCTGGGACCACAATTAATTATTTGATGGAACACGTGGTGAGCATTATTATCCGATGTCAGTTTATATTAATTACCCGTCCCATAGCGATGTTCTAATTTACTACCAAGTACAGGACACACGTATGTGTGTAAAGGTACCCCGAATCAGTTGCTATCCAACAACAGAGACTGATCGAGTGTGTTTTGCGTTTATTTATCGTCTCTACCGGTTGCTCATATGAGCGACGCCTCCTGTAGAGATTAGTCATTTTAGATTGTTGGAGGATAGTGCAATGATACAGACAGAGACCCATTCCAGAGTCTCCTCTGGTTCATTTACTTGCACAGTGTAAAGCACCGACACGATACCTCGGTCTTAAGTCCCATCTGAAAGGCTGTTAATATTATAAAGGCCAGACGGGGGATCGAACCTACGACGGGGGCCAGACGGGGGTTGATCGAGGATGATTTTCAATTACAGCGTGTAGCTGATAAATTCAGTTGTATCTAATATATCTGGTGACATATAGGCCCAAATGGGCGGGGTGTTTCTTTGTAATTTTGTAAGTTGTTGACAAGTTGACAAGTTTTCAATATTCCATCAAGCTTATAAGGCCCATGAGGTTACTTAGAACATGAACATTGCAAGACAAGTGTATTACATGTATACACACATCTGTTATAACTCTGTATAGAGTGACAATGTGCACTTTAATATGTTTTTAGTTTGTGATATGTTGTATTCGGTAATAGTTGTAATATTGTAAATGTATCTGTATTATACATGTATGTGATAGCTCTCCTATAATGGAGGATAATAAAGAATATATCTATCTATCTATCTATCTATCAATAAAATAGAATAAAATAATACATATAGACTACGTGTATACATGCGTGTATAATAGATGCATACATATACGATATATAAGACGGAGAAGGTTCCTATAAGTATTACATATTATTACTACGTACACTTTCTAAGGCACAGTTTACCAATGGTATATCAACACGCATGTCTCAAAACCAAACTTATTAAACATAATATTTAATCGATTCCCTATATATCGTTAAATGTCGCGTTATATAGACCATAGAACACCAAACCCGTGCTTGCTTCCAAAATGTGTATCACATTTTGCTATTTATTCAGTATTTAAGGATATCCATAATTCGATTTTTTGATATCCAAAAATCGAATTATGGATATTCAATAATCAAACATAATATACATGTATATAATAATATATTATTATTTTATAAACATTTCACTAGTTAATGCTTTTAGTTATTTAGTAAGGCAAGCGTATGAAAAACATTGAAGGCCAGTTATATCATGTATTAATTCGGAAATGGTAAAATAACTATTTTGAAATCATGCTAAAAATTCGTTTCGCTTTATTTGCAGAACCTGTTCCCTGGCCTCCCATTGTCAACCACTGGTATATATATATAACATGCCGACTGTTGTCTCCATATCATAGCAAAACACTGACGTTCATCAACATGAGGAAGGAACTATTTGCCTGTCTTGTCGTACTGTGGATGCACATTGGTATGTTAGTTTATAAAAACTTATTTTAGCTCGATTGCGAAACAAGTTCTTATAACTTATATTAATCACTCTCGAGACCTCATTCCTGATGGAATCCATCGCCACGAGGGAGAGAGAAGAGGCAACGCGGACATTAAATGCTTTGCCTAAGGGCACACTCGTAACGGCTCCAGTGGGACTCGAACTAAGGACCTTTAATTCGCACTTAGGTATGTTAATTTTTGTTATTCATTGCTTGCATCTAAGAATGCCACACATCAACCTAACGTGTAATAAAGCTGAATGTGTTGGCTGGATGAAGTGTACCTTAATTAATATACATCTCTTACAATGTACGTTTAACTTACTGAACTACTGCGTACATATATTACAATGTACGTTACTGAACTACTGCATACATATATTACAATGTACGTTACTGAACTACTGCGTACATATATTACAATGACGTTATTGAACTACTGCGTACATCTGTTACAGTGTACGTTACTGAACTACTGCATACATCTGTTACAATGTACGTTACTGAACTACTGCGTACATATATTACAATGTACGTTACTGAACTACTGCGTACATCTGTTACAATGTACGTTACTGAACTACTGCGTACATCTGTTACAATGTACGTTACAGAACTACTGCGTACATCTGATACAATGTACGTTACTGAACTACTGCGTACATCTGTAACCATGTACATTACTGAGCTACTACATACATATATTATAATGACGTTATTGAACTACTGCGTACATCTGTTACAGTGTACGTTACTGAACTACTGCGTACATCTCTTACAATGTACGTTACTGAACTACTGCGTACATATATTACAATGTACGTTACTGAACTACTGAGTACATCTGTTACAATGTACATTACAGAACTACTGCGTACATATATTACAAAGTACGTTACTGAACTACTGCGTACATCTGTTACAATGTACGTTACTGAACTACTGCGTACATCTGTTACAATGTACGTTACTGAACTACTGCGTACATATGTTACCATGTACGCTACTGAACTACTGCATACACATATTACCATGTACGTTATTGAACTATTGCATACATATATTACAATGTACGTTACTGAACTACTGCGTACATATATTACAATGTACGTTACTGAACTACTGCGTACATATATTACAATGTACGTTACTGAACTACTGCGTACATATATTACAATGTACGTTACTGAACTACTGCGTACATATATTACAATGTACGTTACTGAACTTCTGCGTACATCTGTTACAATGTACATTACAGAACTACTGCGTACATATATTACAATGTTCATTACAGAACTACTGCGTACATCTGTTACAATGTACATTACAGAACTACTGCGTACATCTGTTACAATGTACATTACAGAACTACTGCGTACATATATTACAATGTACATTACAGAACTACTGAGTACATCTGTTACAATGTACATTACAGAACTACTGCGTACATATATTACAATGTACATTACAGAACTACTGCCTACATATGTTACAATGTACATTACAGAACTACTGCGTACATCTGTTACAATGTACATTACAGAACTACTGCGTACATATGTTACAATGTACGTTACTGAACTACTGCGTACATATATTACAATGTACGTTACTGAACTACTGCGTACATATATTACAATATACATTACTGAACTACTGCGTACATCTGTTACAATATACATTACTGAACTACTGCGTACATCTGTTACAATGTACATTACTGAACTACTGCATACATTTGTTACGATGTACGTTACTGAACTACTGCGTACATATATTACAATGTACGTTACTGAACTACTGCGTGCATCTGTTACAATGTACGTTACTGAACTACTGCGTACATCTATTACACTGTACGTTACTGAACTACTGCGTACATATATTACAATGTACGTTACTGAACTACTGCGTACATATATTACAATGTACGTTACTGAACTACTGCGTACATCTGTTACAGTGTACGTTACTGAACTACTGCATACAAATGTTACAATGTACAGTACTGAACTACTGCGTACATATATTACAATGTACGTTACTGAACTACTGCGTACATATATTACAATGTACGTTACTGAACTACTGCGTACATCTGTTACAATGTACGTTACTGAACTACTGCGTACATATGTTACAATGTACGTTACTGAACTACTGCGTACATCTGTTACACTGTACGTTACTGAACTACTGCGTACATATGTTACAATGTATGTTACTGAACTACTGCGTACATCTGTTACACTGTACGTTACTGAACTACAGCATACATCTGTTACAATGTACGTTACTGAACTACTGCGTACATCTGTTACAATGTACGTTACTGAATTACTGCGTACATTTGTTACAATGTACGTTACTGAACTACTGCGTACATCTGTTACAATGTACATTACTGAACTACTGCGTACATATATTACAATGTACGTTACTGAACTACTGCGTACATATATTACAATGTACGTTACTGAACTACTGAGTACATCTGTTACAATGTACATTACAGAACTACTGCGTACATATATTACAAAGTACGTTACTGAACTACTGCGTACATCTGTTACAATGTACGTTACTGAACTACTGCGTACATCTGTTACAATGTACGTTACTGAACTACTGCGTACATATGTTACCATGTACGCTACTGAACTACTGCATACACATATTACCATGTACGTTACTGAACTACTGCGTACATATATTACAATGTACGTTACTGAACAACTGCGTACATCTGTTACAATGTACGTTACTGAACTACTGCGTACATATGTTACCATGTACGCTACTGAACTACTGCATACATATATTACCATGTACGTTACTGAAATACTGCGTACATATATTACAATGTACGTCACTGAACTACTGGGTACATATATTACAATGTACGTTACTGAACTACTGCGTACATATGTTACAATGTACGTTACTGAACTACTGCGTACATATATTACAATGTACGTTACTGAACTACTGCGTACATCTGTTACAATGTACGTTACTGAACTACTGCGTACATCTGTTACAATGTACATTACTGAACTACTGCATACATATGTTACAATGTACATTACTGAACTACTGCGTACATATATTACAATGACGTTACTGGACTACTGCGTACATCTGTTACAGTGTACGTTACTGAACTACTGCATACATATGTTACAATGTACATTACTGAACTACTGCGTACATATATTACAATGTACGTTACTGAACTACTGCGTACATATATTACAATGTACGTTACTGAACTACTGCGTACATCTGTTACAATGTACGTTACTGAACTACTGCGTACATATATTACAATGACGTTACTGAACTACTGCGTACATCTGTTACAATGTACGTTACTGAACTACTGCGTACATCTGTTACAATGTACGTTACTGAACTACTGCGTACATCTGTTACAATGTACGTTACTGAACTACTGCGTACATCTGTTACAATGTACGTTACTGAACTACTGCGTGCATCTGTTACAATGTACATTACTGAACTACTGCGTACATATATTACAATGACGTTATTGAACTACTGCGTACATCTGTTACAGTGTACGTTACTGAACTACTGCATACATCTGTTACAATGTACATTACTGAACTACTGCGTACATATATTACAATGTACGTTACTGAACTACTGCGTACATATATTACAATGTACGTTACTGAACTACTGCGTACATCTCTTACAATGTACATTACAGAACTACTGCGTACATATATTACAATGTACGTTACTGAATTACTGCGTATATCTGTTACAATGTACGTTACTGAACTACTGCGTACATCTGTTACAATGTACGTTACTGAACTACTGCGTACATATGTTACCATGTACGTTACTGAACTACTGCATACATATATTACAATATACATTACTGAACTACTGCGTACATCCGTTACAATGTACGTTACTGAACTACTGCGTACATCTGTTACAATGTACGTTACTGAACTACTGCGTACATATGTTACCATGTACGCTACTGAACTACTGCATACATATATTACCATGTACGTTACTGAACTACTGCGTACATATATTACAATGTACGTTACTGAACTACTGCGTACATATATTACAATGTACGTTACTGAACTACTGCGTACATATATTACAATGTACGTTACTGAACTACTGCGTACATATATTACAATGTACGTTACTGAACTACTGCGTACATATATTACAATGTACGTTACTGAACTACTGCGTACATATATTACAATGTACGTTACTGAACTACTGGGTACATATATTACAATGTACGTTACTGAACTACTGCGTACATATATTACAATGTACGTTACTGAACTACTGCGTACATATAATACAATGTACGTTACTGAACTACTGCGTACATATATTACAATGTACGTTACTGAACTACTGCGTACATATATTACAATATACATTACTGAACTACTGCGTACATCTGTTACAATGTACGTTACTGAACAATAGCGTACATATATTACAATGTACATTACTGAACAACTGCATACATCTGTTACGATGTACGTTACTGAACTACTGCGTACATATATTACAATGTACGTTACTGAACTACTGCGTGCATCTGTTACAATGTACGTTACTGAACTACTGCGTACATCTGTTACAATGTACGTTACTGAACTACTGCGTACATCTGTTACAATGTACGTTACTGAACTACTGCGTCCATATATTACAATGTACGTTACTGAACTACTGCGTACATATATTACAATGACGTTATTGAACTACTGCGTACATATATTACCATGTACGTTATTGAACTACTGCATACATATGTTACACTGTACGTTACTGAACTACTGCGTACATATATTACAATGCACGTTATTGAACTACTGCGTACATATATTATAATGTACGTTACTGAAATACTGCGTGTATATATTACAATGTTCGTTACTGAACTACTGCGTACATCTGTTACAATGTACGTTACTGAACTACTGTGTACATATATTACAATGTACGTTACTGAACTACTGCATACATATATTAAAATGTACGTTACTGAACTACTGCATACATATATTACAATGTACGTTACTGAACTACTGCGTACATATATTACAATGCACATTACTGAACTACTGTGTACATCTGTTACAATGTACATTACTGAACTACTGCGTACATATATTACAATGTACATTACTGAACTACTGCGTACATCTGTTACAATGTACATTACTGAACTACTGCGTACATCTGTTACACTGTACGTTACTGAACTACTGCATACATATGTTACAATGTACGTTACTGAACTACTGCGTACATTTGTTACAATGTACGTTACTGAACTACTACGTACATCTGTTACAATGTACGTTACTGAACTACTGCGTACATATATTGCAATGTACGTTACTGAACTACTGCGTACATCTGTTACCATGTACGTTACTGAACTACTGCGTCCATATATTACAATGTACGTTACTGAACAACTGCGTACATACGTTACAATGTACGTTACTGAACTACTGCGTACACGGTACATCTGTTACCATGTACGTTACTGAACTACTGCATACATATATTACAATGTACGTTATTGATCTACTGCGTACATCTGTTACAATGTACGTTACTGAACTACTGCGTACATCTGTTACTATGTACGTTACTGAACTACTGCGTACATCTGTTACAATGTACATTACTGAACTACTGCATACATATGTTACAATGTACATTACTGAACTACTGCGTACATATATTACAATGACGTTACTGAACTACTGCGTACATCTGTTACAGTGTACGTTACTGAACTACTGCATACATATGTTACAATGTACATTACTGAACTACTGCGTACATATATTACAATGTACGTTACTGAACTACTGCGTACATATATTACAATGTACGTTACTGAACTATTGCGTACATCTGTTACAATGTACGTTACTGAACTACTGCGTACATATGTTACCATGTACGCTACTGAACTACTGCATACATATATTACAATGTACGTTACTGAACTACTGCATACATCTGTTACCATGTACGTTCCTGAACTACTGCGTACATCTGCCACAATGTACGTTACTGAACTACTGCATACATCTATAACAATGTACGTTACGAAACTACTGCGTACATCTGTTACAATGTACGTTACTGAACTACTGCGTACATCTGTTACAATGTACGTTATTGAACTACTGCATACATATGTTACCATGTACGTTACTGAACTACTGCGTACATATATTACAATGTACGTTACTGAACTACTGCGTACATCTGTTACAATGTACGTTACTGAACTACTGCGTACATCTGTTACAATGTACGTTACTGAACTACTGCGTGCATCTGTTACAATGTACGTTACTGAACTACTGCGTACATCTGTTACAATGTACGTTACTGAACTACTGCGTACATCTGTTACAATGTACGTTACTGAACTACTGCGTACATCTGTTACAATGTACGTTACTGAACTACTGCATACATATGCTACAATGTACATTACTGAACTACTGCGTACATATATTACAATGACGTTATTGAACTACTGCGTACATCTGTTACAGTGTACGTTACTGAACTACTGCATACATATGTTACAATGTACATTACTGAACTACTGCGTACATATATTACAATGTACGTTACTTAACTACTGCGTACATATATTACAATGTACGTTACTGAACTACTGCGTACATCTGTTACAATGTACATTACAGAACTACTGCGTACATATATTACAATGTACGTTACTGAACTACTGCGTACATCTGTTACAATGTACGTTACTGAACTACTGCATACATCTGTTACAATGTACGTTACTGAACTACTGCACACATCTGTTACCATGTACGTTACTGAACTACTGCATACATATATTACAATGTACGTTACTGAACTACTGCATACATCTGTTACCATGTACGTTCCTGAACTACTGCGTACATCTGTCACAATGTACGTTACTGAACTACTGCATACATCTATAACAATGTACGTTACGGAACTACTGCGTACATCTGTTACAATGTACGTTACTGAACTACTGCGTACATCTGTTACAATGTACGTTACTGAACTACTGCGTGCATCTGTTACAATGTACGTTACTGAATTACTGCGTACATCTGTTACAATGTACGTTACTGAACTACTGCGTGCATCTGTTACAATGTACATTACTGAACTACTGCGTACATATATTACAATGACGTTATTGAACTACTGCGTACATCTGTTACAATGTACGTTACTGAACTACTGCATACATCTGTTACAATGTACATTACTGAACTACTGCGTACATATATTACAATGTACGTTACTGAACTACTGCGTACATATATTACAATGTACGTTACTGAACTACTGCGTACATCTCTTACAATGTACATTACAGAACTACTGCGTACATATATTACAATGTACGTTACTGAATTACTGCGTATATCTGTTACAATGTACGTTACTGAACTACTGCGTACATATGTTACAATGTACGTTACTGAACTACTGCGTACATATGTTACCATGTACGTTACTGAACTACTGCATACATATATTACAATATACATTACTGAACTACTGCGTACATCTGTTACAATGTACGTTACTGAACTACTGCGTACATATGTTACCATGTACGCTACTGAACTACTGCATACATATATTACCATGTACGTTACTGAACTACTGCGTACATATATTACAATGTACGTTACTGACCTACTGCGTACATATATTACAATGTACGTTACTGAACTACTGCGTACATATATTACAATGTACGTTACTGAACTACTGCGTACATATATTACAATGTACGTTACTGAACTACTGCGTACATATATTACAATGTACGTTACTGAACTACTGCGTACATATATTACAATGTACGTTACTGAACTACTGCGTACATATATTACAATGTACGTTACTGAACTACTGCGTACATATATTACAATGTACGTTACTGAACTACTGCGTACATATAATACAATGTACGTTACTGAACTACTGCGTACATATATTACAATGTACGTTACTGAACTACTGCGTACATATATTACAATATACATTACTGAACTACTGCGTACATCTGTTACAATGTACGTTACTGAACAATAGCGTACATATATTACAATGTACATTACTGAACAACTGCATACATCTGTTACGATGTACGTTACTGAACTACTGCGTACATATATTACAATGTACGTTACTGAACTACTGCGTGCATCTGTTACAATGTACGTTACTGAACTACTGCGTACATCTGTTACAATGTACGTTACTGAACTACTGCGTACATCTGTTACAATGTACGTTACTGAACTACTGCGTCCATATATTACAATGTACGTTACTGAACTACTGCGTACATATATTACAATGTACGTTACTGAACTACTGCGTACATATATTACAATGTACGTTACTGAACTACTGCGTACATATATTACAATGTACGTTACTGAACTACTGCGTACATATATTACAATGTACGTTACTGAACTACTGCGTACATATATTACAATGTACGTTACTGAACTACTGCGTACATATATTACAATGTACGTTACTGAACTACTGCGTACATATATTACAATGTACGTTACTGAACTACTGCGTACATATATTACAATGTACGTTACTGAACTACTGCGTACATATATTACAATGTACGTTACTGAACTACTGCGTACATCTGTTACAATGTACGTTACTGAACTACTGCGTACATATATTACAATGTACGTTACTGAACTACTGCGTACATATATTACAATGTACGTTACTGAACTACTGCGTACATATATTACAATGTACGTTACTGAACTACTGCGTACATATATTACAATGTACGTTACTGAACTACTGCGTACATCTGTTACAATGT
>CM026399.1:26088286-26142859 GCA_014843695.1 Archivesica marissinica
CTCGAGAGTGATTTATATAAGTTGAAATAACTTGTTTCGCAATCGAGCTAAAATAAATTTGTATAAATAATTAATATAGTCCTTTCTGTTTGTATGTCACAATAATGAGTACCACGCCTAGTTTGTGAATATCATCATCGGATTCTGCTTGGTTGAGTTTTGATGGAGTTATCTCCCTTTGCAGAGTATAACCAGTATGAAACCTAATTGCATCTATCAAGTGTCATCTTCCACTTTGGTCGAGTTTTGATGGAGTTATCTCCCTTTGAATATTTTAAAGAACAAAGCTGGAAAGCAAAGTCGAGACTATTTCTGCTACACCAACTGCCGGAATTCAACAACTCACAGAATTGGACCAGTATAAATCCTAGTTACGCATATTCACCGTCAGCTTTGTCTTTGGTCGAGTTTCGACAGAGTGATCTCCCTTTGAATAATTTAAGGAAAGCAATTAATGAAGACAGTAAGCCAAGTGAAGATGCCCATGTTACTGAATACCATTTGATTTGTGCACAATATATAATTGATAAGTGTATCAATTGATGGTGTAGGAAGAGAGTGATTCATGACTTGGCTGGCCAGACATCTATTAACCCTCGGTGAGCCACTAGAGCCATATATAGTATATTGATTTACCACCACAACAAAAAATCTCTTTCCCTGCTGATTGATAATTCTTCTCCTCAATGAAATATTTTACCAAATTCTTGATTATTGAGCAGCTTCTGTTTATGGGCTATATCTATCGGCTCTTTGCGTTGTTTGCGGCTCTTTGTTTGCGGCTCTTTGTGTGCGGCTCTTTTTTTGTTACTTCTATCCCACTTTTGTTGTGGTTTTTTTACATCATAATGGATCAATACTAGTTTATCGTGTCGGTTTCAGTGAGGGTGGGAGATACTGGGCTGATATATGTGTACATGTTTAGAGCTTTACGGTTTCAGTGAGGGAGATACTGGGCTGATATTTGTGTACATGTTTAGAGCTTTACAGTTTCAGTGAGGGAGATACTGGGCTGATATATGTGTACATGTTTAGAGCTTTACGGTTTCAGTGAGGGAGATACTGGGCTGATATTTGTGTACATGTTTAGAGCTTTATGGTTTCAGTGAGGGAGATACTGGGCTGATATTTGTGTACATGTTTAGAGCTTTACGGTTCATGTTACATGGAGTCAGTATTAGTTGTTTACGGTTCAGGTTACATGGAGTCAGTATTAGTTGTTTACGGTTCATGTTACATGGAGTCAGTATTAGTTGTTTACGGTTCAGGTTACATGGAGTCAGTATTAGTTGTTTACGGTTCAGGTTACATGGAGTCAGTATTAGTTGTTTACGGTTCATGTTACATGGAGTCAGTATTAGTTGTTTACGGTTCAGGTTACATGGAGTCAGTATTAGTTGTTTACGGTTCAGGTTACATGGAGTCAGTATTAGTTGTTTACGGTTCAGGTTACATGGAGTCAGTATTAGTTGTTTACGGTTCAGGTTGCACACTGTCATGATCAATGCATATTACAGTTCCGGGTTAGTTCCTGATAAATGTTTCACATTAACCATGTAGACATTATCAGTAGTTAAGGGTCAAGGCTATTCCTGTTGCCATGATCACACCCAGTTTTACATGGGTCACTGTAGCATCCTTATGACAACCTCAAATGAGGTCACTGGTCATGAACCAATCAAAGGAGTGTTGCCAAATTTGATATGTAGCAATTTGGTATGTAGGTTATAACAACCTAGTTTCTTCAAATTGGGTCACAGTGTGTTAATTATCTAGGTCAGTAGTATACTCAATGGAAAACCTTTTTGAAGTTGAGAAATGAAAAATGTAGCAGTATTTAGCACCATGATACTGGTGGGTAATGGAGGTAGGTTGTATAATGTGGCAGTATTTGACACCATAATGGAGGTAGGTTGTATAATGTAGCAGTATTTAACATCATAATGGAGGTGTGTAATGGAGGTAGGTTGTATAATGTAGCAGTATTTAACATCATGGTATTGGTAGGTAATGGAGGTATGTTGTATAATGTAGCAGTATTTAACACCATGATATTGGTGTGTAATGGAGGTAGGTTGTATAATGTAGCAGTATTTAACACCATGATATTGGTGTGTAATGGAGGTAGGTTGTATAATGTAGCAGTATTTAACATCATGATACTGGTGGGTAATGGAGGTAGGTTGTATAATGTAGCAGTATTTAGCACCATGATACTGGTGGGTAATGGAGGTAGGTTGTATAATGTAGCACTATTTAACACCATGATATTGGCGGGTAATGGAGGTAGGTTGTATAATGCAGCAGTATTTAACACCATAATACTGGTGGGTAATGGAGGTAGGTTGTATAATGTAGCAGTATTTAACACCATGATACTGGTGGGTAATGGAGGTAGGTTGTATAATGTAGCAGTATTTAGCACCATGATACTGGTGGGTAATGGAGGTAGGTTGTATAATGTAGCAGTATTTAGCACCATGATACTGGTGGGTAATGGAGGTAGGTTGTATAATGTAGCAGTATTTAGCACCATGGTATTGGTGGGTAATGGAGGTAGGTTGTATAATGTAGCAGTATTTAGCACCATGGTATTGGTGGGTAATGGAGGTAGGTTGTATAATGTAGCAGTATTTAGCACCATGATACTGGTGGGTAATGGAGGTAGGTTGTATAATGTAGCAGTATTTAGCACCATGATATTGGTGGGTAATGGAGGTAGGTTGTATAATGTAGCAGTATTTAGCACCATGGTATTGGTGGGTAATGGAGGTAGGTTGTATAATGTAGCAGTATTTAGCACCATGATACTGGTGGGTAATGGAGGTAGGTTGTATAATGTAGCAGTATTTAGCACCATGGTATTGGTGGGTAATGGAGGTAGGTTGTATAATGTAGCAGTATTTAGCACCATGATACTGGTGGGTAATGGAGGTAGGTTGTATAATGTAGCAGTATTTAGCACCATGGTATTGGTGGGTAATGGAGGTAGGTTGTATAATGTAGCAGTATTTAGCACCATGGTATTGGTGGGTAATGGAGGTAGGTTGTATAATGTAGCAGTATTTAGCACCATGATACTGGTGGGTAATGGAGGTAGGTTGTATAATGTAGCAGTATTTAGCACCATGATATTGGTGGGTAATGGAGGTAGGTTGTATAATGTAGCAGTATTTAGCACCATGGTATTGGTGGGTAATGGAGGTAGGTTGTATAATGTAGCAGTATTTAGCACCATGATACTGGTGGGTAATGGAGGTAGGTTGTATAATGTAGCAGTATTTAGCACCATGATATTGGTGGGTAATGGAGGTAAGTTGTATAATGTAGCAGTATTTAGCACCATGATACTGGTGGGTAATGGAGGTAGGTTGTATAATGTAGCAGTATTTAACACCATAATGGAGGTAGGTTGTATAATGTAGCAGTATTTAGCACCATAATGGTGGTATGTTGTATAATGTAGCAGTATTTAGCACCATAATGGAGGTAGGTTGTATAATGTAGCAGTATTTAGCACCATGGTATTGGTGGGTAATGGAGGTAGGTTGTATAATGTAGCAGTATTTAGCACCATAATGGTGGTAGGTAATGGAGGTAGGTTGTATAATGTAGCAGTATTTAACATCATAATGGAGGTAGGTTGTATAATGTAGCAGTATTTAACATCATAATGGAGGTAGGTTGTATAATGTAGCAGTATTTAACATCATAATGGAGGTAGGTTGTATAATGTAGCAGTATTTAACATCATAATGGAGGTAGGTTGTATAATGTAGCAGTATTTAACATCATAATGGAGGTAGGTTGTATAATGTAGCAGTATTTAACATCATAATGGAGGTAGGTTGTATAATGTAGCAGTATTTAACATCATAATGGAGGTAGGTTGTATAATGTAGCAGTATTTAACATCATAATGGAGGTAGGTTGTATAATGTAGCAGTATTTAACATCATAATGGAGGTAGGTTGTATAATGTAGCAGTATTTAACATCATAATGGAGGTAGGTTGTATAATGTAGCAGTATTTAACATCATAATGGAGGTAGGTTGTATAATGTAGCAGTATTTAACATCATAATGGAGGTAGGTTGTATAATGTAGCAGTATTTACACCATAATGGTGGTAGGTTGTATAATGTGGCAGTATTTGACACCATAATGGAGGTAGGTTGTATAATGTGGCAGTATTTGACACCATAATGGAGGTAGGTTGTATAATGTAGCAGTATTTAACATCATAATGGAGGTAGGTTGTATAATGTAGCAGTATTTAACATCATAATGGAGGTATGTTGTATAATGTAGCAGTATTTAACATCATAATGGAGGTAGGTTGTATAATGTAGCAGTATTTAACATCATAATGGAGGTATGTTGTATAATGTAGCAGTATTTAACACCATGATATTGGTGTGTAATGGAGGTAGGTTGTATAATGTAGCAGTATTTAACACCATGATATTGGTGTGTAATGGAGGTAGGTTGTATAATGTAGCAGTATTTAACATCATGATACTGGTGGGTAATGGAGGTAGGTTGTATAATGTAGCAGTATTTAGCACCATGATACTGGTGGGTAATGGAGGTAGGTTGTATAATGTAGCACTATTTAACACCATGATATTGGCGGGTAATGGAGGTAGGTTGTATAATGCAGCAGTATTTAACACCATAATACTGGTGGGTAATGGAGGTAGGTTGTATAATGTAGCAGTATTTAACACCATGATACTGGTGGGTAATGGAGGTAGGTTGTATAATGTAGCAGTATTTAACACCATAATGGTGGTAGGTTGTATAATGTAGCAGTATTTAACACCATAATGGAGGTAGGTTGTATAATGTAGCAGTATTTGACACCATAATGGTGGTAGGTTGTATAATGTTGCAGTATTTGACACTATAATGGAGGTAGGTTGTATAATATGGCAGTATTTGACACCATAATGGTGGTAGGTTGTATAATATAGCAGTATTTGCCACCATAATGGTGGTAGGTTGTATAATGTAGCAGTATTTGACACCATAATGGTGGTAGGTTGTATAATGTAGCAGTATTTGACACCATACTGGTGGTAGGTTGTATAATGTAGCAGTATTTGACACTATAATGGAGGTAGGTTGTATAATGTAGCAGTATTTGACACCATGATGGAGGTAGGTGGTATAATGTAGCAGTATTTGACACCATAATGGTGGTATGTTGTATAATGTGGCAGTATTTGACACCATTATGGTGGTAGGTTGTATAATGTAGCAGTATTTGACACCATAATGGTGGTATGTTGTATAATGTGGCAGTATTTGACACCATAATGGTGGTAGGTTGTATAATGTGGCAGTATTTGACACCATTATGGTGGTAGGTTGTATAATGTGGCAGTATTTGACACCATTATGGAGGTAGGTTGTATAATGTAGCAGTATTTGACACCATAATGGTGGTAGGTTGTATAATGTAGCAGTAGTTGACACCATTATGGAGGTAGGTTGTATAATGTAGCAGTATTTGACACCATAATGGAGGTAGGTTGTATAATGTAGCAGTATTTGACACCATAATAGAGGTAGGTTGTATAATGTAGCAGTATTTGACACCATAACGGTGGTAGGTTGTATAATGTGGCAGTATTTGACACCATAATGGTGGTAGGTTGTATAATGTGGCAGTATTTGACACCATAATGGTGGTAGGTTGTATAATGTGGCAGTATTTGACACCATAATGGTGGTAGGTTGTATAATGTGGCAGTATTTGACACCATTATGGTGGTAGATTGAACTAGAGTGCAGGTATTGTGTAAATCTTCATAACATTATATAATGATGGATTTTTCTACTTAATCTTATCAAAATTCTAAATTTAATGTAGCTTTCCTGATGTCAGTTTTGGTTGCTATGACAGCTGAGGTAATGAAGACAGACACAGTGTTCTATCCTTAACCCATAAAATGCTGAATAAATTGGAAGAAATTGGTAAACTAACTATGATCCAGATGTGTTGCGGTGTAGCGCTGCGTCTGATCCACTATATGTTTTAGGTCCACTATCTGAATAGCATTACCAGCATAGAGGTTGATCAGATGGCAAGTTCTTTACCATCTGATCTGGCTCTATTCTGTTTGCAAAAAACTCGTTTCCAGCACAGTAAGGGCTAAGTATTGGTCAGATTTGCCTGGGATAAATTCCCAACTTTGTCAATACCTTATTTATGTGTAAGGAATCATTTTGTGAAAATGTGAGACAGGCAAACTTGGTTGGTCTAAATGAATTTGTCCCAAAGGGCCACAAGTAGTTGTAAAGGAATTTGTTAATGTAGTCATTTCATACTACAATACTCAATCACCTCAAGCTTGAAACAACTGCTTTGTTTTCATTGGCTTTGATAAATGATCTAAAACTCTTGGCGTCATGTTGTCTAATGTACTATTATGTAGTGATGGGAATTGCCAGAGATGTTCTGCTCTTTTGATTTTGTTATGGCTTATATATGTACTTTACGTTTATTTATTGTCGCTACCGGTTGCTCATATGAGCGACTCCTCTTGAAGAGATTAGTCAATGGAGGATAGTGCAATGATACAGACAGAGACCCATACCAGAGTCTCCTCTGGTTCTTTTACGTGCACAGTGTGTGTATGTGTGCATGCGCGCGTGCATGCTTGCATGTCTGCATGTATGTGTGCGTGCGTGCTAGGTCACTAGGTCAACTTAATTGTAAACCTTCAAGTTACTGTTTTTCATAAACCAAGCAAGCATAGGAATGTTTCCAAACTTGGTTCGAGTATGTTTGCAACAACCTTTACCATTTTGTTCAATATGAGGTCACTAGGTCAACTTTAGAAGTTTAGAATACGTAAACCTTCATGGACCAATCATAGGAATGTTTCCAAACTTGGTCTATTAGCATCTTTGCAACATCCTCTACCAAAATATTTCGAAAATGGGTCACTGAGGTCAAAAACTAGGACATTATGTGAACTTGAAATAAAATTGTGTAGCAAATTTTCTCATGAATCAATGATAAGTAATTTTGCCCAGTAAGCTCTGTTGTTGTATGTATGTAGCAATAACTTCTTCCAATTAGTTGACAACGGGGGTCATAGGGTACAAATGTTGGGCAGGCTAGTCAGGGTCTCCAATCAGTCTTCGGTTGCTTGCAATAAAGTTGTGTCCCAAGATAAAGAACATGGAAGGGAGTAGCACTATGATTTGTGAAACTTTTATAATGTAACTCTAAGGATAATGAATTGATTTACCATTACCAAAATTGACTGTCTGGAGCCATAACACAGTAATGGACGGATTATGTCATGACACTTAATGTGAATACAGAGGTGCTGATCTAGGAGTTGGCATTGGAGAGAGGGAAGTGTTAGTTGTAATAGATACGTCCGGGGGGGGGGGGGCATTGTGTTTGGGTGCATCATTTTTTGGTTTTGTTTGTTGCAAATAACAAACAAGGGTATAGGTTCTAATATCATCGATATGCAGCTGAAGAGTATTCATTTTCGTTTTAGATTAACCATTTCAACACCACAGACCTTTAAATATGCTTACAAAAAGTGTAGATCCAGATGAGCCGGCTCGTGACGAGCCATCTCATCAGGATCTGCACTTTTTCCTAGTACTATTATTATTATTTAGACAAAATTACCCATTTTGATAAATGAACTGGCCCAAATGTAATTTTCTTATTATTTGATTGATCTAAATATATCATACACCAGTCCATGTCAGTTACTTGGTGTTGAATGGGTTAATGAGCTAGCTAGAAAAGAAATTGTCAGTGGGTGGGGGATGTGCCAACACCCACCACCACAAAAACCGTCTTTCAATATGTGCCAGCATAGTGCAATGTATGCACTGAAGTTGTGTCAATTAAGACTGTCCCAGTAAGTTATAACCCTTAACTCATCACCACATATACGCTGTCATCCGCGCCATCAAGAGTGATTAATATAAGTAGTTAAAGCTTGTTTTGCAATCATTGTATAACAGATAAGGTTTTAAGCAAACACTCTGGTAACCTACCCTCTGCACGATTGGTTTTTATTGTTTGCCATGACAGTCGATGTTATAGCTTCAGGTAGAAATCAATGGACATGGATAATAAACACATAAACACATGTATACATACTACAGTGGTGTAAGTCAGACCAGACCGTAAGCAGGAATACTCTCATCTCAATTATATCTGCTTAGTGTGGAAACGACTAGGGAGTTTTGTAGTCGACTAGTCGGCAGCTAATAGTCAATTACTAATCGACCAAGTCGACCGACCCCCCATGGACTAAAAACACAACCACGAAGTCGGGATAAATATTTAACTTGCCATATCTGAAATCCAAACCAATGTCTGCTTTGCAATGATGTTCACTTCCATTTGGACATATTCTGATAGCAAGCAATCAATTATTCACGTATTTGACAAAATTTGTGTCGCTTTGGCTCATCCAATCACAGTTTGTTTTACATAGTGGTGGTGGTGGGAGATGCATGCTAAGTGGCCAGCTGAAATAATCATGTGTGAATAATGTGTCTTTGATCAATGAGATTGAAGGGAAGGGAATAATACCCCTAGTCGTGATTGGTGAGTTTGGTTATTCCTGTTTTATATTTGGAAGGGGAACTCTTTGTTTAACCCTATTATCACTATTGGCTAGTCGTGATTGGTCAGTTTGGTTATTCCTGTTTTATATTTGTTAGGGGAACTCTTTGTTTAACCCTATTATCACTATTGGCTAGTCGTGATTGGTCAGTTTGGTTATTCCTGTTTTATATTTGGAAGGGGAACTCTTTGTTTAACCCTGTTATCACTATTGGTAAGGCTGTATTTTATGCATATAAAGATTTAATGATACATGAATTTTAATACATTATATGACAGCAGTGACTGGACCAACTATTCGATAGGTAAATTTTATAGTCGACTATCAATGTTAATCGCGTCAACGTCGATTAGTTGTCTAATCGTTTCGTGATAGCGCAGTGGATGCGCGTTCACTTCAGGTGTGAAATGTCAGGAGTTCGAGCCCCGCTGGAGCCGTTATGTTTGTACTCTTACGCAAGGCATTTATATTCCTCATTGCCTCTTCTCTCTCCGTCGTGACGATTGATTCCGTCTGGAATGAGGTCTCGAGAGTGATTAATATAAGTTGTAAGAACTTGTTTTGCAATCGAGCTAAAATAAATTTGTATAAACTAACAGTAAGCAATTAAGTAGCACTGAGCCTAAAATGTCTGTTTGCAATCCTCAATCAACCTAAATATATCGCTACAGTACCAAATATAAATGCATGGATTTCTGAACAGTTGTAGTTTAAACCGTCTCCGTGGCCTACTGATTAAGGCATCCGCCTATGGAGCGGGAGGTTGATGGTTCGAACCTCGTCAGGGATTCGTTCTGATATGGCCGGTTGGTGAGCCTCCAGCTAGTTAAATAATGGTTACTGATTGCCTACCAGCCTGACGCCTGGCATACAAGCATAGGATTCGGGAAGTACTGATGTTCATAAAAAGAGTTGTCTCATAAGTCAGAAATGGTTGGCTCTTTAACCCATTTCATTCTGGATACATTTAAAGGTTTTTGCAAACAACATAGATCCAGATCAGCCGCAGCATGACGCTGCATGCTGATCAGGATCTATGTTGTTTGCTACATAGCCAAGTGTCTTAGCAAGATCATTTGAATAGCAAACAGCATACAGCCTGATCAAACGGTACGTTCCATGGCGGTTGATCAGGCTCTATTTTCTTTGCAAATACCGTTTGAACGGTATCCAGAATGAAATGGGTTAAATAGGGGTGACACTAATAAACAAACACTTTACTTTTAAACAATATTTTATTCAAGAATGGTACGTAATACATGAATAGTTGCAACAGCACAGTTAGGATTGGGAAGAAAGTTACATAGTAACAAGTTCTCAGGAAAGTTCTAATGTACTCCTGTGAAATATGTGTCCATGTGTATAGCACATTATCTTAGTAATGCATATTTTGCACAAATATCATCATTTAAATTGTCATGGCTGTAGGTTATAAAACTTTATTCAGATCTCAAACTCAAGCTCCAGTGATTTGATTGGTTGATTCTGAGATATACTCGCAGCTGAACCAATCAAAAGCTTGAGACTGAGTTTGAGATAGGAGTTTTATAACCTTGAGTCATGGCCACATTTATAAAATATGGTAGTAAGCTTTGAGTAAGTGTAGTTTTCATGTTTATAGTAAAATAATTATTGATTAGTTTACACTGTGTTTAGTAAAATAATTATTGATTTGTGTATTTACTATACCCCAACTATAACGTGATTCCCGCGAGAAAGATAGCACAGGCTAATATTATTATAACGGGTAAAAAGAAGTTTATTATCATCTATGTATGCATTACTTGGCACACAGGATTATTTATTACACCCTGCATATTGATTTGGCTTATTCCAAACCTATTTATTGTAATGCTTGTAAATAACACGTTATTGTTGGGCCATAGTAGTAAAATAATGATTGATTTGTTTTACACTGTATTTAGTAAAATAATTAATGATTTTCTTTTACACTGTATTTAGTAAAATAATTATTGATTTGTTTTATATTGTATTTAGTAAAATAATTATTGATTTGTTTTATATTGTATTTAATAAAATAATTATTGATTTATTTTACACTGTATTTAGTAAAATAATAATTGATTTGGTTTACACTGTATTTAGTAAAATAATAATTGATTTGTTTTACATAGTATTTAGTAAAATAATAATTGATTTGTTTAACACTGTATTTAGTAAAATAATAATTGATTTGTTTAACACTGTATTTAGTAAAATAAAATTTTGTAAGCCAGTTATATAAATGTTTATATGATTGTTTTATAATCCCTTATATGATTGGACTTAAAGATATCACATGACCTACTTTTGTAAGCCAGTTAAATAACATTTTATATGATTGTTTTATTATCCCTTATATGATTGGACTTAAAGATATCACATGACCTACTTTTGTAAGCCAGTTAAATAAATGTTTACATGATTGTTTTATAATTCCTTATATGATTGGACTTACAGATATCACATGACCTACTTTTGTAAGCCAGATATATAACCGAAAAAGCATGCAAAGAGTGCAAATTTACAGCTAGACACAGTTATCAAACTGTTCTTTCCTGGATGTAAAACTAACTGTTGGAGGCCCTGATAGAAAGGTTACAGGGTAATATTGACTGATTGTATTGGGATATAGATCATTTTATTAGGTAAAATGTATTTGTTTCTGGTATTATCTCTATATGTATAGCGTATAACATTGGCAATAGCAATTATCTTATAAGGGTTAGTTTAAACTTTATTTATTTTACAATGATTGCGAAGCAAGTTCTAACAACTTTTACTAATCACTCTCGTTGGCGCGGATGAAAAAGCGTATATGTAGTAATTTGTGTGGGAGGAAACAGGAGTACCCAGAGAAAACCCACCTGTCCGATCTGGCGACCACCGTACCATCTCACATACTTCCAGGTCCGAGGATTGAACCCAGGTTATAAGGGTTAAACTGAGCATACTCTTTAAGACTTTTCAATATGATGAAAAAGATTTACATGTATATTGTATAAAATAAGATTTAGGATATATAGGATATATAGGGTCAGATGGGAAATGTTCAAATAAAAAACATACATATTATCCCATTTCCATCATTTTAGGAATATAAATTAGAAAGTAATATAATAATGTACTACATTTAGTATGCATAAAAATAATCACAACGCTTGTCCCACTTGTGTCCCATACATGGAACCTTTTCGGAATTGGGATACCATTGCCGGCATTTCAGAACAACACACTCGGGCAGTATTTCCCTTCTTTGCCATAGATAAACACGATGAACATAACAGGTAGAGCATACATAAGCAATGTATGCTATATCTAACCCACATAAAAACAAATTCACCTCATCAATAATGTAAACAAATAATGTAAAGTTTACAAAACGCACCAGTAAGGGCTTCTTCACCAATTGTCAAGTGTAATTCTCCATGGAAAGCAGTGGTTTTATCACTTTAGTTTAAACATATTTATTTTCTGTCAATACATGATTATTTACAACAACTGATATAAGGAATTGGACAGAAAGCTGTATAGCTTATGGTTGTCCTCTCATTGCATGAGAAATACAATGATAATGAGAAACATTAGTCAGTTACTGCCCCTGAATACTCCTAATAGTATATTGGTCCTCTTAATTGGTTTCCTCTGTTTTTATCGTTGTTTCCTTTTTCACCACATGTTTTCCATTCTCATCCGTATTCTCGTCTATATAATTATGAAATTATTAAATCTCGACAGATATCCTTTAGCATGTCCAATGCATACCACCTTACTGTAAAAATTGGTTCAATTAATTAACACGATTTCGATAAAATTACATTTATCCTAACGCAACATCCGTTTAGACGCCAACAGTAAAAACAAAGGATTCCAACTAAAAGGACCAATATACATTTAGGGATAAATCTGACTTTATCCATCAAGGGAGGTAATAGAAAAACAATGTCTCTCATTATGGTGCACCACTTTTCTATAGGTTTGTCATAATTCCCTTTAAATGGGTCTTGTGCAATTTGTTTGAGATCCCCATTAATTGAGGGGGCACTGTGAGTGATCTTTAGGTCCGCTTATAACGTTTTAATAGGAGTAATATAGATATGCCTGTGTTTGGCCATATTGATGTTCTGAAGATCTTGTCTGCCAAACTCACCATTTAGTATTGGGCAGAGTCTATCCAAATGTTCATAGTTGATTCAGCATGCTATGCAAATGTGGTCCAGCATGCCAACAATTACATATTTGCATATAGCTAAACTTGGACAAATGAAATGCTTCAGGGTTTCCTCTGGGTCAATTTTAGTTTGCGCCAGCAAATTCGCCAATCAGAAAAAGTTTGCGCCAATGGTGGAGCCAGCAGTCTATATAGTGCCATATTCAATCAGACATCTGGTATGTGCTGATGTTAAACAAGTTGTCATATTGTGTGCATGTACTACTGTTAATTACTTGTACTTCTGCTGTAGTTGTCTACATGCACTTATGAATAAATAAATACGGTGTAACTTATTACCTACCAATCATAAAAAATCAAGTTTGTGCACCAAGACGACTATCCATGCATTTTCTTGCACCCACTATGTTCTAAATTCGCGTTTTGATACAGTTTTACGTTTGTAGGGACTATTAGTCATATCACAAAACTGAAGGTGTTTCAGTACTTTCATGGTTGGAAATTGTCTGGGCCGAATCATATTCTGGGGTTTCAGGATTAGCAGAATTATTCTGCTTGGAAACTAAACCTATTTCAGTGGGCATTTCCCGGCATATGACGTACTTACTTATCTGTATCATCTGAACGCTTTTCGTTGTACATAATTGTAACAAGTAAAAGCGTCTCGTCAATGAACAAGTACTCGGTGATCTTGTACATTTTATCCCTGCAGAAAGGTCCATATAATCGGCTGTCAAAATATTGTTGCGTCACAGAAAACGCATTCAATGATTCTCATTGCGTGTCTGGCCATTTCATTGCATCAAAACCGCAAAAACGCACAGTGAGAAAACACTGAATTATCACATTCTGGTATACAGAAATATCTGTGCTAATCAGTTGTAGGATTAAAGACCGCCATTTAATCCAATTATCCGTAATTAAAATGTCATCAACTTCTCAACACCCCATGCAATCAAGTGCCAAACAGCTGATTTCCAATAAACAAACGCTTGTCATCATCGCACGCGTGACCGCACATGCGACCTTCACTTTCATGGATTTTCGGTCGATTATGTTTCTTGAACAAAGTTATTTTGCCGATATTTATGGCATGCGCCCAGGATTTTCGCCAACTGAAGATTTTTGGAGCCAGATTTAATTTTTATGCGCAAATGCGACCGACAGCGGGAACCCTGACCTTGCCGACTGTTTATAGGGATTGTTCCCTGTCCCCTAACAAGTCCCACCCCCAAGAGTGATGAACCAGAGTTTTGCCCAAATAAATCCGATTTCAGATATTATGTATGTGTAATAAGTCCCTCAAACATTGTCATTTCTCAACAACCATCGAAGTTATTCTTTGAAAGTTTACATACACACCTACAGACTAATTATCTACTGCCACAGTAAGTTCCATAGCTCCCAAGAGTGAATTTGAATGTGAATTTTGGCTCAAAATAGTCTTAATTTCAGAAATTATTTATTCGTAAAACACCCCAAACATTTGTCATTTCTCAAAAAACGTCTTATTGCTTTGAACTAATTCTCTACGCCCACAGTAAGTACCCATCCCAACAGTGACCTTGAACATGAATTATTGCCACAAATAGTCCGATTTCATAACTTATTTATGCATAGGATATAAGCCGAAAACGATCCAATATGTACAATAGTGGACTGTGTGTGTGCTCAGAAGACAGTACTATATTTTACATATTGGATCCGTTTGAGTCTAATATCTTACTTAACTCTTTCAACACCAAGTAACTCACATGGACTGGTCCATCAGATTCATAAACCAATAAATGAATCAGAAAATCACATTTGGACAAGTTCATTTATCAAAATGGGTAATTATGTCTAAAAATAGTCATATCACTGGCAAAAAGTGCAGATCCTGATGAGACGGCTCGTCATGAGCCGGCTCATCTGGATCTACGCTTTTTGTAAGCCTATATAGAGGTCTGTGGTGTTGAAAGGGTTAAAACATACACTTATATAGCAAGATCATACTACCGTATTTAGCTATGTATAGTGCACTACCGTGTATAGTGCGCACCCACGATCTGGCACGAAAATCGGCGGAAAAACTGAGTTCCGATGTATACTGCGCACGTGAAAAACGCAATTTTTCAAGTCAAAATTTAACATTTCTCAAGAATCGCTAAAAAATTGTGCTCCGTGATTTTTACAACTTATATTAATCACTCGAGATATACCTCATCGAGTAACGGTAACGCACTCAGGCACACCTGCTCAAATTTCTCGACACGTTCTCAAACATCTCAACACGTTCTCAAACATCTCAGCAGATGCTCAAACTTCTCAACACGTGAAGCCTACCTAATTAACTGGGACCCATTTTGAAAGGTTTGTCGAAATTAATTATCGCTACAATCAATTGAAATACTGCAGCCAAAAAAGTTTTGTTTTTTATGCAATGCATTGTACATTGTACGGCGAAGTACGCGAAAAGTACGGGAAATATTACATACGATAAAACCACGTGATGTTATCAAATCGCCATTTTTTATGCATCTAGTAATTTCAATTAAATTCTTCAGTTTGCCAAAATAAACGCAATATATGCTAATGTTGTGGTCTTATTCATTTGATTTATTTATATAGACTATCGGCAACTGGTTTTAATAGCTAGTTTATAACGATTGTCGAATGTAACAACTTATAGAATGACTGTGGGCCGTTCGGGTCGAATTTCAGTTTTTTCACGAAATATTGGTCAATTTTGGTCCGGAAAAAAATGTCCTTGATGTCTACTGGTGTATAATGCGCAGTAGATAAAATGGATGAGGATTTCAGTAAGAAATGTGCGCACTATACATAGCTAAATACGGTAATTAAAATTGTTAATTTCGTACATGTGCGCGTAGTATTTAATATAATTCTCTGGCCTTTTGACAGCAGTCCAATATTAATAATAATGGACTGCAAGTACAAAGGTATGACGTCACGACAGTGTTTTAAGCTAAAATAAACTCTCAAACATTATCATTTCTCCAAATCTGTCAAATTTGCTTAAGTTTGTTCAAATTAGGTTTGTCGATTCAAAGTACTAGGTTAGTCGGTCAAGTTGTAGAATATCTGTAGAAATTATAATTGTCAGAATTAGATAAACATTAATTGCTACATTCCTTGTAAAAGAACTAGGTCGCCCTGTCAAATTAAAGGACTTCAATAACATTCAATAATTAAAGGAATAATTAAAGGACTTCAATAACATTCAATAATTAAAGGACTTCAATAACATTCAATAATTAAAGGACTTCAATAACATTCAATAATTAAAGGACTTCAATAACATTCAATAATTAAAGGACTTCAATAACATTCAATAATTAAAGGACTTCAATAACATTCAATAATTAAAGGACTTCAATAACATCTCTTTTGAAACTTCTTTTCAATGACACAAAGAAAATATAGCACACTTTGCATTTAAAATGTTTTTACAGACGGATCTGTAGTCCAGTGGTAACACGCTGGACTGGTAATCCAGGGATCACAGGTTCAATCCCCCGTCTGACCCTAATAAAATTAACAGTCTTTCAGATGGAACGTTAAACCGAGGTCTTGTGTCGGTGCTTTATACCGTGCACGTAAAAGAACCAGAGGAGACTCTGGAATGGGTCTCTGTCTGTATCATTGCACTATCCTACAAAATCTAAAATGACTAATATCTTCAAACATAAACGTAAAAACACACAAATGTTTTTAATTCAAATTTGCAAATTACCTGTGCTGGAACAGGTAGATAGATGATCCTTGGAACAGCATTAACTGACATGCGTTTTCCCCGCGACAAACGCTGATGATGATTGAGTTTATTTACCCTCGCCGCCGGTAAACCATATGGGTACGACGAACGCTGCCTAACACTGCGAATGCGCATGCCCATAACTTCAAAAGTGCGCATATCATTAGTTGGGAACCTTCATACGAAAATGAATACAATTAGGGCACATATGTTCATCGAAGTAAATGCAATAGTGATGTAAATATATTAGAATGGAAGAATAGATAGTAGCATTTGCTAAATTTTATAATATTTTTATTCCATGCGGTTTATTCAAATCAACGTCATTGCACATGAAACACTTAACTCGACTTATTTGAAATATATTGCAGTGTGATCTACTAATATCCCAGGCGAGCGACTTAGGCACATTGTTATCAAAGCTATTGTCATTTGTGATATTGACATATTTTTGCACCATGCGGGGGGGGGGGGGGGGGGCACACGGATACATTTCTTGTTTGGTCTATGTTCTGCACGTATCGACTGATGAGCATTCATTCTTTAACCCTTTCAACACCACAGACCTCTAAATCGGCTTACAAAAAAGTGTAGATCCAGATGAGCCGGCTCGTGACGAGCCGTCTCGTCAGGATCTGCACTTTTTGCCAGTGATATGACTATTTTTAGACATAATTACCCATTTTGATAAATGAACTTGTCCAAATGTGATTTTCTGATTCATTTATTGGTTTATGAATATCATGGACCAGTCCATGTGAGTTACTTGGTGTTGAATGGGTTAACAATTGTATTGGACAATGTTAATCTGGATGACACAGCTAAGATCCATCAGTGCCTTTGTTTGGGGAATTTTATCTATATTTGTCTAACTTTGTCGATTATATCTATCCGTCTCAGTCTACATATACTGAACAAAAAAACAAACTTCTGATTTGTACATAATTATAGTATTTGTTGTGTTAACCCATTCAACACCCAAGACCCTTGTGGAAGTTGTGATAGCGCAGTGGATGTGGGTTCGCTTCAGGTGTGAAAGGTCCGGAGTTTGAGCCCCGCTGGAGCCGTTAAGATTGTGTTCTTAGGCAAGGCATTTAAATTCCACATTGCCTCTTCTCTCTCCCTATTCGCAATGGAATCAATTCCATCAGGAATGAGGTCTCGAGATTAATATAAGTTGAAAGAACTTGTTTCGCAATCGAGCTGAAATAAATTTGTATAAACTAACACCACTGACATGGACTGGTGCATGATATTTTTAGACCAATAAATTAATAAGTAAATTACATTTGGACCAGTTCATTAATCAAAATGGGTAATTTTGTCTAAAAATAGTAATAGTACTGGCAACAAATGCAGATCCTGCTAAGACAGATCGTCACCAACTGGCTCATCTTGATCTACACTTTTTGTAAGCCTATTTAGAGGTCTGTAATGTTGAAAGGATTAAAGAATTTGTTGTGTAATGAAATTAGATTCCTGAATTTTATTGATTATTTTTGCATTCACATTTAAATACATTAAATGCATTTACCCAAAACTTGCAGAAACAAAGGTTAACCAGAAAGTGATATTTATTAGTGGTACGGAACTCTCTGGATTGAACCAATCCATGCTCATCAGTAAAGTGTATGGCATTAGTCATCGTGGAAGTCGTGATAGCGCAGTGGATGCGCGTTCGCTTCAGGTGCGAAAGGTCCGGAGTTCGAGCCCTGCTGGAGCCGTTACGATTGTGCCCTTAGGCAAGGCATTTAAATTCCACGTTGCCTCTTCTCTCTCCCTCGTGGCGATGGATTCCATCAGGAATGAGGTCTCGAGAGTGATTTATATAAGTTGAAAGAACTTGTTTCGCAATCGAGCTAAAATAAATTTGTATAAACTAAATAGTGTTCTTTAATATACTTCTGCAAAATAGGGTTAAAATACACAGTATGACCATTAAATACAACATTTGAATAGAAGGAGTGCTTTATAATGGGCCAGTGTAACGGCTCCAGCGGGGCTCGAACTCCGGACCTTTCGCACCTGAAGCGAACGCTCCACTGCGCTATCACGACTTCCACCATTTAAGGAAGTGATCACGCGCTTTCTCACTTCTCCCAAAAATTCTGACCTAGAATGAACCCTGTGTATATCAGTGCTCCCATACAGGAAGCCCCAGTTGTTGAAGCGTTTCCGAATGTAGATGTGAATGATCATACATACACACATGAAACTATTTTTCAACTGAACTTAAACTAATTACCACAACAAACCATTTAGTAATATGTCCATCAATCATCTATCATAAGTCGTGATAGCGCAGTTGATGCGCGTTCGCTTCATGTGCAAACGGTCCAGAGTTCGAGCCCCACTGGAGCCGTTACGATTGTGCCCTTAGGCAAGGCATTTAAATGCCACATTTCCCCTTCTCTCTCCCTCGTGGCGATGGATTCCATCAGGAATGGTGTCTCGAGAGTGATCAATATAAGTTGTAAGAACTTGTTTAATAATCAAGCTAAAATAAATTTGTTTAAGCTAAAAAATCCTGTCAATCTACTGCTTTACAGGGCCAGTACATAAGCATCATTTGACATTAGCAAAATTACTGGGACAAGTTAATTTTAACTTTTAATTAAAAATATTTGTCAAGCCAGCCCTGAATGGAAACACATTTTAAATCCATATATAACAATTATTCCCCTGGTTTGTTTTTTAAAAACAAACAAAAAACAAAACAAAAAACAAAAATGATAGCAGAAGTTTCTTTTATGTTCAGTATATTTTCCCAATTTATATTATTTTCCTGTAATTTTCAGTGGTTGTAGCCTAAATGTCAGGTTACTGAACAAATCTTATCTATTTCATTTGTCCCTGAATTGGCATAATAGATCACAATGACATAGTAATTACTTTTTTATTTCCGGAATCTTTAACCCAGTTTTCCAAAAGAAATGTCTTCGGATTAAGATTGATGTCAATTGTTGATTAATGATGGACAACTTATGGCACAACGCAATACACCATATATAGCAATTATTTGAAATCTCTATTTTTTTTATAGCTTAAATACTTAATGCAACCTGATACAACATATTGTATTTACTGAGAAAAAACCCATCAAACTCTATAGAAACTGGAACAGCCTAGTACAACACATCAACTATTTTAATCAAATTCTTTGTATTTCATTGTCTCAACTTGTCACAGTGAGCAAAGACAATTTGTTGTACTCGGCTGCACAGAATGGAATAGTGCAGTCTGTTTCAGTGAGCAAAGAGAATTTGTTGTACTAGGCTGCACAGAGTGGAATAGTGCAGTCTGTTTCAATGAGCAAAGACAATTTGTTGTACTAGGCTGAACAGAGTGGAATAGTGCAGTCTGTTTCAGTGAGCAAAGACAATGTGTTGTACTAGGCTGCACAAAGTGGAATAGTGCAGTCTGTCACAGTGAGCAAAGACAATTTGTTGTACTAGGCTGCACAGAGTGGAATAGTGCAGTCTGTTTCAGTGAGCAAAGACAATTTGTTGTACTAGGCTGCACAGAGTGGAATAGTGCAGTCTGTCACAGTGAGCAAAGACGATTTGTTGTACTAGGCTGCACAGAGTGGAATAGTGCAGTCTGTCACAGTGAGCAAAGACAATTTGTTGTACTAGGCTGCACAGAGTGGAATAGTGCAGTCTGTTTTAGTGAGCAAAGACAATTGGTTGTACTAAGCTGCACAGAGTGGAATAGTGCAGTCTGTTTCAGTGAGCAAAGACAATTTGTTGTACTAGGCTGCACAGAGTGGAATAGTGCAGTCTGTTTCAGCGAGCAAAGACAATTTGTTGTACTAGGCTGCACAGAGTGGAATAGTGCAGTCTGTCACAGTGAGCAAAGACAATTTGTTGTACTAGGCTGCACAGAGTGGAATAGTGCAGTCTGCCACAGTGAGCAAAGACAATATGTTGTACTAGGCTGCACATAGTGGAATAGTGCAGTCTGTTTCAGTGAGCAAAGAAAATGTGTTGTGCTAGGCTGCACAGAGTGGAATAGTGCAGTCTGTTTCAGCGAGCAAAGAGAATGTGTTGTACTAGGCTGCACAGAGTGGAATAGTGCAGTCTGTTTCAGTGAGCAAAGACAATTTGTTGTACTAGGCTGCACAGAGTGGAATAGTGCAGTCTGTTTCAGTGAGCAAAGACAATTTGTTGTACTAGGCTGCACATAGTGGAATAGTGCAGTATGTCACAGTGAGCAAAGACGATTTGTTGTACTAGGCTGCACAGAGTGGAATAGTGCAGTCTGTTTCAGTGCGTCAAGACAATTTGTTGTACTAGGCTGCACAGAGTGGAATAGTGCAGTCTGTTTCAGTGAGCAAAGACAATTTGTTGTACTAGGCTGCACATAGTGGAATAGTGCAGTATGTCACAGTGAGCAAAGACGATTTGTTGTACTAGGCTGCACAGAGTGGAATAGTGCAGTCTGTTTCAGTGCGTCAAGACAATTTGTTGTACTAGGCTGCACAGAGTGGAATAGTGCAGTCTGTTTCAGTGAGCAAAGACAATTTGTTGTACTAGGCTGCACATAGTGGAATAGTGCAGTATGTCACAGTGAGCAAAGACGATTTGTTGTACTAGGCTGCACAGAGTGGAATAGTGCAGTCTGTTTCAGTGAGCAAAGACAATTTGTTGTACTAGGCTGCACAGAGTGGAATAGTGCAGTCTGTCACAGTGAGCAAAGACAATTTGTTGTACTAGGCTGCACAGAGTGGAATAGTGCAGTCTGTTTTAGTGAGCAAAGACAATTTGTTGTACTAAGCTGCACAGAGTGGAATAGTGCAGTCTGTTTCAGTGAGCAAAGACAATTTGTTGTACTAAGCTGCACAGAGTGGAATAGTGCAGTCTGTTTCAGTGAGCAAAGACAATTTGTTGTACTAGGCTGCACAGAGTGGAATAGTGCAGTCTGTTTCAGTGAGCAAAGACAAGTTGTTGTACTAAGCTGCACAGAGTGGAATAGTGCAGTCTGTTTCAGTGAGCAAAGACAATTTGTTGTTCTAGGCTGCACAGCGTGGAATAGTGTAGTCTGTTTCAGCGAGCAAAGACAAGTTGTTGTACTAGGCTGCACAGAGTGGAATAGTGCAGTCTGTCACAGTGAGCAAAGACAATTTGTTGTACTAGGCTGCACAGAGTGGAATAGTGCAGTCTGTCACAGTGAGCAAAGACAATATGTTGTACTAGGCTGCACATAGTGGAATAGTGCAGTCTGTTTCAGTGAGCAAAGAAAATTTGTTGTACTAGGCTGCACAGAGTGGAATAGTGCAGTCTGTTTCAGCGAGCAAAGAGAATTTGTTGTACTAGGCTGCACAGAGTGGAATAGTGCAGTCTGTTTCAGTGAGCAAAGACAATTTGTTGTACTAGGCTGCACAGAGTGGAATAGTGCAGTCTGTTTCAGTGAGCAAAGACAATGTGTTGTACTAGGCAGCACAGAGTGGAATAGTGCAGTCTGTTTCAGTGAGTCAAGATAATTTGTTGTACTAGGCTGCACAGAGTGGAATAGTGCAGTCTGTTTCAGTGAGCAAAGACAATTTGTTGTACTAGGCTGCACAGAGTGGAATAGTGCAGTATGTCACAGTGAGCAAAGACGATTTGTTGTACTAGGCTGCACAGAGTGGAATAGTGCAGTCTGTCACAGTGAGCAAAGACAATTTGTTGTACTAGGCTGCACAGAGTGGAATAGTGCAGTCTGTTTCAGTGAGCAAAGACAATTTGTTGTACTAGGCTGCACAGAGTGGAATAGTGCAGTCTGTTTCAGTGAGCAAAGACAATTTGTTGTACTAGGCTGCACAGAGTGGAATAGTGCAGTATGTCACAGTGAGCAAAGACGATTTGTTGTACTAGGCTGCACAGAGTGGAATAGTGCAGTCTGTTTCAATGAGCAAAGACAATTTGTTGTACTAGGCTGCACAGAGTGGAATAGTGCAGTCTGTTTCAATGAGCAAAGTCAATTTGTTGTACTAGGAGGCTGCACAGAGTGGAATAGTGCAGTTTGTTTCAATGAGCAAAGACAATTTGTTGTACTAGGCTGCACAGAGTGGAATAGTGCAGTCTGTTTCAGTGAGCAAAGACAATTTGTTGTACTAGGCTGCACAGAGTGGAATAGTGCAGTCTGTTTCAGTGAGTCAAGACAATTTGTTGTACTAGGCTGCACAGAGTGGAATAGTGCAGTCTGTTTCAGTGCGTCAAGACAATTTGTTGTACTAGGCTGCACAGGGTGGAAGAGTGCAGTCTGTTTCAATGAGCAAAGACAATTTGTTGTACTAGGCTGCACAGAGTGGAATAGTGCAGTCTGTTTCAATGAGCAAAGACAATTTGTTGTACTAGGCTGCACAGAGTGGAATAGTGCAGTCTGTTTCAGTGAGCAAAGACAATTTGTTGTACTAGGCTGCACAGAGTGGAATAGTGCAGTCTGTTTCAGTGAGCAAAGACAATGTGTTGTACTAGGCTGCACAGAGTGGAATAGTGCAGTCTGTTTCAGTGAGCAAAGACAATTTGTTGTACTAGGCTGCACAGAGTGGAATAGTGCAGTCTGTTTCAGTGAGCAAAGACAATGTGTTGTACTAGGCTGCACAGAGTGGAATAGTGCAGTCTGTCACAGTGAGCAAAGACAATTTGTTGTACTAGGCTGCACAGAATGGAATAGGCAGTCTGTTTCAATGAGCAAAGACAATTTGTTGTACTAGGAGGCTTCACAGAGTGGAATAGTGCAGTCTGTTTCAATGAGCAAAGACAATTTGTTGTACTAGGCTGCACATAGTGGAATAGTGCAGTATGTCACAGTGAGCAAAGACGATTTGTTGTACTAGGCTGCACAGAGTGGAATAGTGCAGTCTGTTTCAGTGAGCAAAGACAATTTGTTGTACTAGGCTGCACAGAGTGGAATAGTGCAGTCTGTCACAGTGAGCAAAGACAATTTGTTGTACTAGGCTGCACAGAGTGGAATAGTGCAGTCTGTTTTAGTGAGCAAAGACAATTTGTTGTACTAAGCTGCACAGAGTGGAATAGTGCAGTCTGTTTCAGTGAGCAAAGACAATTTGTTGTACTAAGCTGCACAGAGTGGAATAGTGCAGTCTGTTTCAGTGAGCAAAGACAATTTGTTGTACTAGGCTGCACAGAGTGGAATAGTGCAGTCTGTTTCAGTGAGCAAAGACAAGTTGTTGTACTAAGCTGCACAGAGTGGAATAGTGCAGTCTGTTTCAGTGAGCAAAGACAATTTGTTGTTCTAGGCTGCACAGCGTGGAATAGTGCAGTCTGTTTCAGCGAGCAAAGACAAGTTGTTGTACTAGGCTGCACAGAGTGGAATAGTGCAGTCTGTCACAGTGAGCAAAGACAATTTGTTGTACTAGGCTGCACAGAGTGGAATAGTGCAGTCTGTCACAGTGAGCAAAGACAATATGTTGTACTAGGCTGCACATAGTGGAATAGTGCAGTCTGTTTCAGTGAGCAAAGAAAATTTGTTGTACTAGGCTGCACAGAGTGGAATAGTGCAGTCTGTTTCAGTGAGCAAAGACAATTTGTTGTACTAGGCTGCACAGAGTGGAATAGTGCAGTCTGTTTCAGTGAGTCAAGACAATTTGTTGTACTAGGCTGCACAGAGTGGAATAGTGCAGTCTGTTTCAGTGCGTCAAGACAATTTGTTGTACTAGGCTGCACAGGGTGGAAGAGTGCAGTCTGTTTCAATGAGCAAAGACAATTTGTTGTACTAGGCTGCACAGAGTGGAATAGTGCAGTCTGTTTCAATGAGCAAAGACAATTTGTTGTACTAGGCTGCACAGAGTGGAATAGTGCAGTCTGTTTCAGTGAGCAAAGACAATTTGTTGTACTAGGCTGCACAGAGTGGAATAGTGCAGTCTGTTTCAGTGAGCAAAGACAATGTGTTGTACTAGGCTGCACAGAGTGGAATAGTGCAGTCTGTTTCAGTGAGCAAAGACAATTTGTTGTACTAGGCTGCACAGAGTGGAATAGTGCAGTCTGTTTCAGTGAGCAAAGACAATGTGTTGTACTAGGCTGCACAGAGTGGAATAGTGCAGTCTGTCACAGTGAGCAAAGACAATTTGTTGTACTAGGCTGCACAGAATGGAATAGTGCAGTCTGTTTCAATGAGCAAAGACAATTTGTTGTACTAGGCTGCACAGAGTGGAATAGTGCAGTCTGTTTCAATGAGCAGACAATTTGTTGTACTAGGAGGCTTCACAGAGTGGAATAGTGCAGTCTGTTTCAATGAGCAAAGACAATTTGTTGTACTAGGCTGCACATAGTGGAATAGTGCAGTATGTCACAGTGAGCAAAGACGATTTGTTGTACTAGGCTGCACAGAGTGGAATAGTGCAGTCTGTTTCAGTGAGCAAAGACAATTTGTTGTACTAGGCTGCACAGAGTGGAATAGTGCAGTCTGTCACAGTGAGCAAAGACAATTTGTTGTACTAGGCTGCACAGAGTGGAATAGTGCAGTCTGTTTTAGTGAGCAAAGACAATTTGTTGTACTAAGCTGCACAGAGTGGAATAGTGCAGTCTGTTTCAGTGAGCAAAGACAATTTGTTGTACTAAGCTGCACAGAGTGGAATAGTGCAGTCTGTTTCAGTGAGCAAAGACAATTTGTTGTACTAGGCTGCACAGAGTGGAATAGTGCAGTCTGTTTCAGTGAGCAAAGACAAGTTGTTGTACTAAGCTGCACAGAGTGGAATAGTGCAGTCTGTTTCAGTGAGCAAAGACAATTTGTTGTTCTAGGCTGCACAGCGTGGAATAGTGTAGTCTGTTTCAGCGAGCAAAGACAAGTTGTTGTACTAGGCTGCACAGAGTGGAATAGTGCAGTCTGTCACAGTGAGCAAAGACAATTTGTTGTACTAGGCTGCACAGAGTGGAATAGTGCAGTCTGTCACAGTGAGCAAAGACAATATGTTGTACTAGGCTGCACATAGTGGAATAGTGCAGTCTGTTTCAGTGAGCAAAGAAAATTTGTTGTACTAGGCTGCACAGAGTGGAATAGTGCAGTCTGTTTCAGCGAGCAAAGAGAATTTGTTGTACTAGGCTGCACAGAGTGGAATAGTGCAGTCTGTTTCAGTGAGCAAAGACAATTTGTTGTACTAGGCTGCACAGAGTGGAATAGTGCAGTCTGTTTCAGTGAGCAAAGACAATGTGTTGTACTAGGCAGCACAGAGTGGAATAGTGCAGTCTGTTTCAGTGAGTCAAGATAATTTGTTGTACTAGGCTGCACAGAGTGGAATAGTGCAGTATGTCACAGTGAGCAAAGACGATTTGTTGTACTAGGCTGCACAGAGTGGAATAGTGCAGTCTGTTTCAATGAGCAAAGACAATTTGTTGTACTAGGCTGCACAGAGTGGAATAGTGCAGTCTGTTTCAATGAGCAAAGTCAATTTGTTGTACTAGGAGGCTGCACAGAGTGGAATAGTGCAGTTTGTTTCAATGAGCAAAGACAATTTGTTGTACTAGGCTGCACAGAGTGGAATAGTGCAGTCTGTTTCAGTGAGCAAAGACAATTTGTTGTACTAGGCTGCACAGAGTGGAATTAGTGCAGTCTGTTTCAGTGAGTCAAGACAATTTGTTGTACTAGGCTGCACAGAGTGGAATAGTGCAGTCTGTTTCAGTGCGTCAAGACAATTTGTTGTACTAGGCTGCACAGGGTGGAAGAGTGCAGTCTGTTTCAATGAGCAAAGACAATTTGTTGTACTAGGCTGCACAGAGTGGAATAGTGCAGTCTGTTTTAATGAGCAAAGACAATTTGTTGTACTAGGCTGCACAGAGTGGAATAGTGCAGTCTGTTTCAGTGAGCAAAGACAATTTGTTGTACTAGGCTGCACAGAGTGGAATAGTGCAGTCTGTTTCAGTGAGCAAAGACAATGTGTTGTACTAGGCTGCACAGAGTGGAATAGTGCAGTCTGTTTCAGTGAGCAAAGACAATTTGTTGTACTAGGCTGCACAGAGTGGAATAGTGCAGTCTGTTTCAGTGAGCAAAGACAATTTGTTGTACTAGGCTGCACAGAGTGGAATAGTGCAGTCTGTTTCAGTGAGCAAAGACAATTTGTTGTACTAGGCTGCACAGAGTGGAATAGTGCAGTCTGTTTCAGTGAGCAAAGACAATGTGTTGTACCAGGCTGCACAGAGTGGAATAGTGCAGTCTGTTTCAGTGAGCAAAGACAATTTGTTGTACTAGGCTGCACAGAGTGGAATAGTGCAGTCTGTTTCAGTGAGCAAAGACAATGTGTTGTACTAGGCTGCACAGAGTGGAATAGTGCAGTCTGTCACAGTGAGCAAAGACAATTTGTTGTACTAGGCTGCACAGAATGGAATAGTGCAGTCTGTTTCAATGAGCAAAGACAATTTGTTGTACTAGGCTGCACAGAGTGGAATAGTGCAGTCTGTTTCAATGAGCAAAGACAATTTGTTGTACTAGGAGGCTTCACAGAGTGGAATAGTGCAGTCTGTTTCAATGAGCAAAGACAATTTGTTGTACTAGGCTGCACAGAGTGGAATAGTGCAGTCTGTCACAGTGAGTAAAGACAATTTGTTGTACTAGGCTGCACATAGTGGAAAGTCGGTTATGTCAAATTCTCCGATTATCTTGGAAGTCGGATCAAAGTCCCCTTTCAGACACTATCATTTTACATATAACTGGCTACATTTATATAGCATTTCGTTGTGTCAAACTTCGGTTATATCGAAGTATTTTGTTTGGTCCGAAGGAATTCGACATAACGATAACCTGAGTATGGTTTCACAGTGTAGACATTATTATTGTAATTGTCTTTTATATTTCATCAACACATTTCATATTGTCGCTTAAGGATAAATGAATTCAGAATGTCCATAATCATTCTGGATAGGTGAAAAGGGCGATTTTGAGAAATTGACGTTATGTACCTACTGGTAAATATCTATTTTTATCTATCGAATTCCAGAAGTTTACATAGACTAGATTAACCTAAATGTCCAGTACACTATTCTTATCATATGTATTTAACCATAAATTAGATTGAATTCAGTCATACATGTAACTGTTAGTTTAAACTTTATTTATTTTACAACGATTGCGAAACAAGCTATGACAACTTATATTAATCACTCTCGTTGGCGCGGATGAAAGCGTAAATGTGGTCATTCGTGTGGGAGGAAACCGGAGTACCTTGACCAGGTCGTTTTGACCGGGTTACCTGTCTGATCTGGAGACCACCGTACCATCTCACATACTTCCCGGTTCGAGGAACGAACACGGGTTCCATTTGACCGGGTTACCTGTCCAATCTGGAGACCACCATACCATCTCACATACATCCCAGTCTGAGGCACAGTAGGCACAATATGCAGGTGAATGTACACTTCCCCTTATATCACTTCCCCCTAAATTAGCAGGATGGGAACTCACACCCCCTAAAATTTGGACCAAAGTTGAACCCTGGTTTTGTGCTTACTCATGCCTGAGATATAGTAGTCAGCTGTTTTGTCTCAGCTATAAGACGAGTCAAATTTACCGAAAATAAACAATTACCAGTGTCTTACAAAAATTAACCATAGTCCTACTTGAGTTTCTTCAGAACAATCAATCATGTTCCTGTTTTAGTTTCTTCAGGACATCAATCATGTTCCTGTTTTAGTTTCTTCAGGACAATCAATCATGTTCCTGTTTTAGTTTCTTCCGGACAATCAATCATGTTCCTGTTTTAGTTTCTTCAGGACAATCAATCATGTTCCTGTTTTAGTTTCTTCAGGACAATCAATCATGTTCCTGTTTTAGTTTCTTCAGGACATCAATCATGTTCCTGTTTTAGTTTCTTCAGGACAATCAATCATGTTCCTGTTTTAGTTTCTTCAGGACATCAATCATGTTCCTGTTTTAGTTTCTTCAGGACAATCAATCATGTTCCTGTTTTAGTTTCTTCAGGACAATCAATCGTGTTCCTGTTTTAGTTTCTTCCGGACAATCAATCATGTTCCTGTTTTAGTTTCTTCAGAACAATAAATCATGTTCCTGTTTTAGTTTCTTCAGGACATCAATCATGTTCCTGTTTTAGTTTCTTCAGGACAATCAATCATGTTCCTGTTTTAGTTTCTTCAGGACAATCAATCGTGTTCCTGTTTTAGTTTCTTCAGAACAATAAATCATGTTCCTGTTTTAGTTTCTTCAGGACAATCAATCATGTTCCTGTTTTAGTTTCTTCAGGACAATCAATCATGTTCCTGTTTTAGTTTCTTCAGGACAATCAATCATGTTCCTGTTTTAGTTTCTTCAGGACAATCAATCATGTTCCTGTTTTAGTTTCTTCAGAACAATAAATCATGTTCCTGTTTTAGTTTCTTCAGGACAATCAATCATGTTCCTGTTTTAGTTTCTTCAGGACATCAATCATGTTCCTGTTTTAGTTTCTTCAGGACAATCAATCATGTTCCTGTTTTAGTTTCTTCAGGACAATCAATCATGTTCCTGTTTTAGTTTCTTCCGGACAATCAGTCATGTTCCTGTTTTAGTTTCTTCAGGACAATCAATCATGTTCCTGTTTTAGTTTCTTCCGGACAATCAATCATGTTCCTGTTTTAGTTTCTTCCGGACAATCAATCATGTTCCTGTTTTAGTTTCTTCAGCACAATCTAACATGTTCCTGTCTTGCTTTCTTCAGCACAATCGAACATGTTTCTGTCTCGCTTTCTTCAGGACAATCGAACATGTTCCTGTCTCGCTTTCTTCAGCACAATCGAACAGGTTCCTGTCTCACTTTCTTCAGGACAATCGAACATGTTTCTGTCTCGCTTTCTTCAGCACAATCGAACATGTTTCTGTCTCGCTTTCTTCAGCACAATCTAACAGGTTCCTGTCTCACTTTCTTCAGGACAATCGAACATGTTCCTGTCTCACTTTCTTCAGCACAATCAAACATGTTTCTGTCTCGCTTTCTTCAGCACAATCTAACATGTTCCTGTCTTGCTTTCTTCAGCACAATCGAACATGTTTCTGTCTCGCTTTCTTCAGGACAATCGAACATGTTCCTGTCTCGCTTTCTTCAGCACAATCGAACAGGTTCCTGTCTCACTTTCTTCAGGACAATCGAACATGTTTCTGTCTCGCTTTCTTCAGCACAATCGAACATGTTTCTGTCTCGCTTTCTTCAGCACAATCTAACAGGTTCCTGTCTCACTTTCTTCAGGACAATCGAACATGTTCCTGTCTCACTTTCTTCAGCACAATCAAACATGTTTCTGTCTCGCTTTCTTCAGCACAATCTAACATGTTCCTGTCTTGCTTTCTTCAGCACAATCGAACATGTTTCTGTCTCGCTTTCTTCAGGACAATCGAACATGTTCCTGTCTCGCTTTCTTCAGCACAATCGAACAGGTTCCCACCTCGCTTTCTTCAGCACAATCGAACATGTTTCTGTCTCGCTTTCTTCAGGACAATCAATCGTATTACCATTTTAGTTTCTTCAGTACAATCGATATTGTTGTATGATATTCTTCTGTTTCAACTACTAAATCGTTGATTATATTTCATGTTTCTTGTTTAGATTTAGATTAGGTAAGATATATACTTAAGGTGGAATTTCTCACTAATGTCTGTTCTCTCCCGGGGCTGTTAATAATTCATTTAAATAATTGTCTATTAAATTAAGGTATGGTTATTGTTTTTTCTATGCATGTCTTCCCAGTTGTCTGTCTTATCTAATTTAATAGCAGCCACTGATTTGATTTACAGATGGCCGGCTCAATAGTTTTATTGGCATGCAAATATTGCTTAGTTATCTTGTGTTCATTTTTATAAAGGTTCATCTGCTCTCATCACACCTTACCACTTTCTGTGATTGAGGTCAAGACCCTGGGTACCCATAGAGCATCATTTCAGGCTTGGATATAACAGGGTTCATTCTAGGTCAGAATATTTGGGAGAAGTGAGAAAGCACTTGATCGCTTCCTCAAATGGTGTTCTTAAATATACTTCTGCAAAATAGGGTTAAAATGCACAGTACAACCATTAAATTAACATTTGAATAGAAGGAGTGCTGTATAATGGGCCAGTGTATCTTACTAGACAAAATTTTGTTTGAAAATCATAAAAACCCAAAAATATATTTTTTTTTAGGGAGAAGTGGGGCCCCCAGAGGGCGAAGTCAGGGTCCCTAGGGCGACAATTTCGCCCACATCGCCCTCTAAACTGATCCCTGATATAACTGGGTAAAACCGGAATTACCATATCTGCTGGCTTGCTAAATTAAGCTTCCCGACACTTGAAAGAGATTCAGACATCTGTTGTGGGATTTGAACCTACAGCGACGGATGGCATAACGCTTTGCTGTCCACAATATTAACCCATTTGATTCTGGATACCAATCAAACAGTATTTGCAAAGAACATAGAGCCAGATCAGCTGCCATGGAATGTTCCGTCTGATCAGGCTCTATGCTGTTTGCTATTCAGATAATCTTGTTAAGACACTTGAGTATGTAGCAAACAACATAGATCCTGATCAGCATGCAGCGTTACGCTGCGGCTGATCTGGATCTATGTTGTTTGCAAAAGCCTTTAAATCCAGAATGAAATGGGTTAAGCCATTTCCCATATAATAATGATATTAATGCTACCACTTATCATTTACATAAGCCATAGACGTACATTATGGCATGCAATTCTCAAAATAAATTACTGACAGTATTGATGCAGTATATAATGAATGTTTAGCCTGGCTTGATGCAGTATATAATGAATGTTTAGCCTGGCTTGATGCAGTATATAATCAATGTTTAGCCTGGCTTAACCCTTTCAACCCCACAGGCCTCTAAATAGGCTTATGAAAAGTGTAGATCCAGATGAGCCGGCTCGTAACGAGCCGTCTCATCAGGATCTGCACTTTTTTGCCAGTAATAATTATTACTATTTTTAGATAAAATTACCCATTTTGATAAATGAACTGGTCCAAATGTAATTTTCTTATTAATTTATTGGTCTAAAAATAGCATGCACCAGTCCATGTCAGTTACTTGGGGTTGAATGGGTTAATGCAGTATATAATGCATGTTTAGCCTGGCTTGGTGCAGTATATAATGCATGTTTAGCCTGGCTTGATGCAGTATATAATCAATGTTTAGCCTGGCTTGATGCAGTATATAATCAATGTTTAGCCTGGCTTGATGCAGTATATAATGAATGTTTAGCCTGGCTTGATGCAGTATATAATCAATGTTTAGCCTGGCTTGATGCAGTATTTAATCAATGTTTAGCCTGGCTTGATGCAGTATATAATGAATGTTTAGCCTGGCTTAATGCCGTATATAATGAATGTTTAGCCTGGCTTGATGCAGTATATAATGAATGTTTAGCCTGGCTTAATGCAGTATATAATGATGGTTTAGCCTGGCTTAATGCAGTATATAATGAATGTTTAGCCTGGATATAATGCATGTTTAGCCTGGCTTGATGCAGTATATAATCAATGTTTAGCATGGCTTAATGCAGTATATAAATAATGCATGTTTAGCCTGGCTTGATGTAGTATATAATCAATGTTTAGCCTGGCTTGATGCAGTATATAATCAATGTTTAGCCTGGCTTGATGCAGTATATAATCAATGTTTAGCCTGGCTTGATGCAGTATATAATGCATGTTTAGCCTGGCTTGATGCAGTATATAGTCAATGTTTAGCCTGGCTTGATGCAGTATATAATCCATGTTTAGCCTGGCTTGATGCAGTATATAATCAATGTTTAGCCTGGCTTGATGCAGTATATAATGCATGTTTAGCCTGGCTTGATGCAGTATATAATCAATGTTTAGCATGGCTTAATGCAGTATATAATGCATGTTTAGCCTGGCTTGATGTAGTATATAATCAATGTTTAGCCTGGCTTGATGCAGTATATAATCAATGTTTAGCCTGGCTTGATGCAGTATATAATCAATGTTTAGCCTGGCTTGATGCAGTATATAATGCATGTTTAGCCTGGCTTGATGCAGTATATAATCAATGTTTAGCCTGGCTTGATGCAGTATATAATGCATGTTTAGCCTGGCTTGATGCAGTATATAATCAATGTTTAGCCTGGCTTGATGCAGTATATAATGCATGTTTAGCCTGGCTTGATGCAGTATATAATCAATGTTTAGCCTGGCTTGATGCAGTATATAATGCATGTTTAGCCTGGCTTGATGCAGTATATAATCAATGTTTAGCCTGGCTTGATGCAGTATATAATGCATGTTTAGCCTGGCTTGATGCAGTATATAATCAATGTTTAGCCTGGCTTGATGCAGTATATAATCAATGTTTAGCCTGGCTTGATGCCTTAGATTGTGAAAATCTGACATTTCCCTGCTGGCTGCTATACTGGCACCACTTAATAGATAAACCCAATGGAGATTAATCTACTTAGTACCCTCTAGAGACCAGACAGTTAAAATTTGAATCAATTCTTGTTTTCTCTGAAATGATTACATTGCCTTGTGAAAACAGTTCTATGCTGTCTGGTAGGTAATGTTGAAATTAAGAACAATCTCTGATTGTTTTTTGTCCATGTTTTGCAATGAGCCATGTTTTGCAATGTAGTTATTGAATAATTACACACCTTGTATGATAAATCATACTGGAAAACAGAGTGAACTGAGTGTCTCATTGGAAGGTACATTATACAAGTTGTTACACTGTATGGGTTTATATATAAGACATAAGCCGATCCAATATGTAAAATATTGGACTGTGTGAGGTGCGTATATTCTAACTTATTATGTGTTAACTTAGCATCAGTTACAATATGTAAAATATTGGACTGTGAGGCGCGTATATTCTAACCTATTATGTGTTAATTTAGCATCAGTTACAGGGCCATTTCTACCCTATTATGTGTTAATTTAGCATCAGTTACAGGGCCATTTCTACCCTATTATGTGTTAATTTAGCATCAGTTACAGGGCCATTTCTACCCTATTATGTGTTAATTTAGCATCAGTTACAGGGCCATTTCTACCCTATTATGTGTTAATTTAGCATCAGTTACAGGGCCATTTCTACCCTATTATGTGTTAATTTAGCATCAGTTACAGGGCCATTTCTACCCTATTATGTGTTAATTTAGCATCAGTTACAGGGCCATTTCTACCCTATTATGTGTTAATTTAGCATCAGTTACAGGGCCATTTCTACCCTATTATGTGTTAATTTAGCATCAGTTACAGGGCCATTTCTACCCTATTATGTGTTAATTTAGCATCAGTTACAGGGCCATTTCTACCCTATTATGTGTTAATTTAGCATCAGTTACAGGGCCATTTCTACCCTATTATGTGTTAATTTAGCATCAGTTACAGGGCCATTTCTACCCTATTATGTGTTAATTTAGCATCAGTTACAGGGCCATTTCTGCCCTATTATGTGTTAATTTAGCATCAGTTACAGGGCCATTTCTACCCTATTATGGTTAACTATTATGTGTTAATTTAGCATCAGTTACAATATGTAAAATATTGGACGTTGTGAGTCACGTATATTCTAACCTATTTCGTGTTAATTTAGCATCAGTTACAATATGTAAAATATTGGACGTTGTGAGTCACGTATATTCTAACCTATTTCGTGTTAATTTAGCATCAGTTACAATATGTAAAATATTGGACGTTGTGAGTCACGTATATTCTAACCTATTTCGTGTTAATTTAGCATCAGTTACAATATGTAAAATATTGGACGTTGTGAGTCACGTATATTCTAACCTATTATGTGTTAATTTAGCATCAGTTACAGGGCCGTTTCTAACCAATATGATAACTTGCACACTGTTAGATGATGTTTTCTTGTATATTTCAGAGCGATTTAACACATACGTGGTCCTAAAGCTGCAGAATGTGAAATCAACCACAATTCTGGTGAAGGGGAATTATCCATGTTGGGAGCAAGACTTTATGTTGTAAGTATTTTATGTGCTTGTAAATGATGCATGGCAGTGCTTGTAAATAAATGATGCACTGCACCTACATGGCAGTGCTTGTAAATAAATGATGCACTGCACCTACATGGCAGTGCTTGTAAATAAATGATGCACTGCACCTACATGGCAGTGCTTGTAAATAAATGATGCACTGCACCTACATGGCAGTGCTTGTAAATAAATGATGCACTGCACCTACATGGCAGTGCTTGTAAATAAATGATGCACTGCACCTACATGGCAGTGCTTGTAAATAAATGATACACTGCACCTACATGGCAGTGCTTGTAAATAAATGATGCACTGCACCTACATGGCAGTAACATCCATTTTTTTTATATATTTATCTCCAAACTTTCTTGGTATCCATCACCATGAGTATTTACCTCTAAATGTACAATTCTGTTTACAAGCAAATACATCTCTCTTGGTGTGGCATCCGTGGTCCAGTGGTAGAGCGTCGGATTTGGAATCGATCGGTCCCGGGTTCGATACTCGGTCAGGCCACGTATGTAGGTCGGCTAAGCTTGCCCAGGAAAACATGTCTACGTCCCTGCAATGGGTTTGACATTAATAGAACATACATACATATATACATAAATTACAAATGGCAAAATTGACTATATGGGAGATAACTTTTGTATTACTTGCTGAGAGTTTTCACCAAGAAAAGAAAGTTTTAAGTGATTTGATTTCAAACAAGTAAGACAATAAATGATTTGTGACACACTGTATCATCCCAGCCACAAAGGAAGCAAGTCCCCTACTTTATAAATACAGTCAAACTTTGTTGCCTCGAAATTGACGGGTCCGTGAATAATGGTTCGAGTCATGGGTGGTTCGAGTCAAGGATGGTCGGTCTGGAGTGACCCATGATATTTAGAAATTACCTGTATTAGGAGCTTACTGTTGTATACTGGTCTATATGCAATACACCCAATATAACCTTCTCTACGAAAGTAGTTAACGATAGAGTAGCAATCACGACGTGTACATTACGCGCATGTACCGATGCAAATACAATGTCAATCAAATCAGAGAAAGGTGAGAAAACTTTTGTGTACATTTTCTGAGACACGCTGACCTGGCCGATTGTGTTCGACCCAAAGGTGTTAATTGAAGTAGTATTGATTTCATGGGACCAATGATCTGGTTCGAGAGTTCCAGTCATCCGTGTTTGATCATCGAATGTAGAAGAATATGCATTATATAGAGTTTATTGCCTGGACCAGACGACATATCCGAGCAAACGTTGGTGTTCTAGTTAACCAAGTTCGAGGTAACGTAGTTCGACTGTACCTCTAATGTGCTTCATAGGTACTTCCAACCAGAAAGGTCTGCTTCATCCAAAGTCCCTGAGTCTTTAATTGTACAACCATAACAGACTTCGTTTCACATACAGCTGTCTCGTCAGGATCTGCACTGTTTGCCAGTAATATTACTATTTTTAGAAAAAATTCCCCATTTTGATCAATGAACTGGTCCAAATGTAATTTTCTTATTAATTAATTGGTCTAAAAATACCATGCACCAGTCCATGTCAGTTACTTGGTGTTGAATGGGTTAACAATACTACTGCAATCAATAGACAACATGAACTTTAAAAATCCCCCTTATTCACGACTTACTTATTAAGCACACAGATATTACATAGACTAAGCATGTTATATATTGCTAGATACCAAGTCATATTGGTATAGCTAGATACCAAGTCATATTGGTATAGCTAGATACCAAGTCATATTGGTATTCGTGGCAATGAATTGGCTGATCAAAGTGCAAAAGATGCACTTAAACTAGACTGTATAAATTCTAAAATACATGTACCATACACTGATGCTAGACAATCAATTCTTTCTTACATTACTTCAAAATGGCAAACCACTTGGAATAACATGCAATTCAATAAACTGCAATTAATTGAACCAAACATTGGTAAATCATCTTCTGTTTATCACACCAACCGTAGAGAGGAAACAGTAATGTCAGACTTGGTCATACCTGTTTCACACACTCATTTTTATTGAAAATATCCACCATGATGTATACAAAAATATTATACAGTTATGACAATGAAGGGGCTTTTCGACACAGTCAATTTTAAATATATCATTGCATTTTTAAAAGAATCAAATCTTTTCCATAAATTGTAACGTTTTACTTGTTTATATACAGTTTTACAACTGACGTTTTTTATCATTTTTACAGCTTACATCAGTAACATGTACGTCAGCTTGTTAACTGGGATTTTGACCAAATTTATCACTGTGGATATTCCAAGATATATCTCATTAGAGTAGCTGCTGTCTATTCTAGGGTAACATTCACCAGTAGAACATTAGGCAAGTTTTACCATCCATTTGTGAAGGTCTTGATGAGGCTGCAAGGGAAGCAGTTCATGTGGTACTTCAAATACACTTATACTGCTTGAAGTCCCTCTTAGCTCATTAGCATAATTTAGACAGGACCTCATTTAGTGCTTCCGGCTTCAATATGACAGGGACTTTATTTGTACCCCATGAAGCTTCAAAGGAACTTATTTGTGGCACTTAAAAGGAACTTCTTTGTGGAACTTCAAAGGACCTCCTTTGTGGAACTTCCTTTGTGGAACTTCAAAGGAACTTCTTTGTGAAGCTTCAAAGGACCTCCTTTGTGGAACTTCCTTTGTGGAACTTCAAAGGAACTTCTTTGTGAAGCTTCAAAGGACCTCCTTTGTGGAACTTCCTTTGTGGAGCTTCAAAGGAACTTCTTTGTGGAACTTCCTTTGTGGAACTTCAAAGGAACTTCTTTGTGGAGCTTCAAAGGAACTTCTTTGTGGAGCTTCAAAGGAACATCTTTGTGGAGCTTCAAAGGAACTTCTTTCTGGAACTTCAAAGGAACTTCTTTATGGGACTTCATCAGCATTTCTGAGGTACTTCAAATATACTTTACTGCTAGAAGTTCCTTTTGGGACTTAAGAGGTACTTCTGTCTATATGTTACTTACACACATTATAAAAGCTGAAGCACATTAGAAGCAGGGGCATCAATAGAGCTTTGTTGGTGATCCAAAACTGAGCTTTATTTATACAACAGAATGATGCAGCCATGTAGCTAGGGGGTGTTGGAGCGGTCGGACGATCCCCCCTCCCATAATTCCCTGATGTCCACTTTTTCATGCACTCTATCAGAATGTTTACACAGTTACTATAATAATATTGATGCAAGCAACATCTGGGAATAGTTTATAAGAGGCTTTCTCTGTCACTTGTTAACTATGTACACATTTAAACATCAAATAATTATGCAGTATTATGTGCTTCGTCATTGCCCAGAAGGTAGGATATGGCGTTTCAGACTTTCTAGATTTCAAAATTTTCAAGAGGGGCAATTGCCCCCGGACCTCGAATACCCTTCTGGACCTGGAAATGACCCCCCATAATTAAAGCTGGCTACGGGTCTGTGATGTACTTTAAATGTACTGAATTTGTGGCTGTGATTGTTGGTTCACTAAAATCCGATTGTGTAAAATGATCGTGGCATGATAATATACGCTTGTACATTGCTAGTTTAAATGGCGATTATTTTGATTAGAGTAGAGAACATTGTGTTGATTGCTTGTAACGAACGATCGGCTGCTTTGTTCTTAGATGAATATCTGTGGATATGTGTGCACATGTCCCATTTCCTGTTAATATTTCAATAGACAATTCTGGACATACCACTATCTGTTTCACTGTTTCAATTTCTTTTGATATTTCAATAGACAATTCTGGACATACCACTATCTGTTTCACTGTTTCAATTTCTTTTATTATTTCAATAGAAAGATTTTTGCATTAATTGGTGACAATATCAAACATACCGTAGATGAAATTTCTATAGAAGAAATTGATTGCTTATAATATGTGACTACTCTGAACTGAACATGTCTGTCCCCATATGACAATAGGAAAATGTTGCTGTGATAAATGTCATTTCCAGACACAATTGTTCACAATATTAAATATTTCAATAGAACAATGTTGCTGTAGTAAATGACATTTCCGGACATAATTGTCCACAGTCCTTAAATATTTCAATAGAAAAATGTTGCTTGTAGTATTAATGATGTTTCCGGACATAATTGTCCACAATCCTTAAATATTTCAATAGAAAAATGTTGCTTGTAGTATTAGTGACATTTCCAGACATCTTTTCCAGAATCCTTTAATATTTTAAAAGAAAACTGTTTCAGTAACAAGTATGTGACAAACAAATTCCATAGATCAGTATAGCTGGAAACCATTGCACATTTGTCATACAATATAGTCAGTTATGCAAATTTAATTAGTTGGCTTATAGTTTTTTCTTTCTTCTCTATGTCTATAAACTGGCATTAGTGTGATCAATAATGTTTGTGCATAACCAGAACTTCAGCAATGCTTTTATTTCCTTTTGGGAATTTGGCACAAATAAAACTACCATTACCAATATCTGGTGGAAATTTAAAACATGACAAATGTGTCCCTGAATGTCAGTAGATTGTAAGAATGGCCAGATTTTATCAGTATGTGTCTGTATGTTTCATGTAAGAATGCTCACTTTTCATGATTAAGCAAGCAACTTTTTGTCTGCTAGAATATCAGTACATTGTAAGTGTCCACATAATGTCAGTAATTGTTGGAAGAATGGTCACATATCATCCTTAAAAGTAAACAACATAATGTCAGTAGATTGTAAGAATGATCAAGATTTCACATAATGTCAGTATTTGTTAGAATAATGGTCAGATTGCATCATGAAAGGAACAATATTATGATGTTTCTTCTTCAATGCAATTGATCCGTTTGGATCAAGCTTTTCCTATGTATGAGTAATATTATTTCTACGATTCCTGGCCTGGAGGTTATAAAACTTTTCTCCAATCTCAAAACTCAGTATCAATCGTCTGATTGGTTCACCTGACAGTAACACTCAGAATAAACCAATCAGATCACTTGAGCTTAAGTTTGAGATCTGAGAAAAGTTTTATAACCTCGGGGCCTGTTCTCCAAATTAAACTTAATCCATCTACTTCCTTTCCAATGTATACATACTTATTGTAATCCCATACGCAACATGACATGTTGTTTGATTCAATTTATTGCAATGTTATGATCCAGTTGATTCCTTATTTCCACTTGTAACATATTATTTGGTTTAATTCCAAACTTTTAATCTAGTTGATTGCTGGTTTCCATTCATTTATTACATTGTTTCCTTTCTTTAATTCCAAACTTTTAAACCAGTTGAGTCCTGGGACCGAGGTTATAAAACTTTTCTCAGATCTCAAATTTCGACCTCAAATGATTTGATTGATTGAGCCTGATATTTACCCTCAGCAGAACCAATCTGAAGCTTGAGACTGTGTTTGAGATTGGAGAAAAGCTTTAGAGCCTGAGGGCAAGGTTTCCCCCATGATATGTTTGTTCCTTCAATTCCAATCATATAATCCTCTCTATTTATTGGGCTTGTGCCTCTCCTACACCTTTGCCAGTGGGCTTCACTGTATGTACTGCTCCTCTTCCGCTACCAATGGGTTCATGCTTCTCCTCCACCTTTGCCAGTGGGCTTCACTGTATGCACTGCCCCTCTTCCACTACCAGTGGGTTCATGCTTCTCCTCAACCTTTGCCAGTGGGCTTCACTGTATGCACTGCTCCTCTTCCACTACCAGTGGGTTCATGCTTCTCCTCAACCTTTGCCAGTGGGCTTCACTGTATGCACTGCTCCTCTTCCACTACCAGTGGGTTCATGCTTCACCTCAACCTTTGCCAGTGGGCTTCACTGTATGCACTGCCCCTCTTCCACTACCAGTGGGTTCATGCTTCTCCTCCACCTTTGCCAGTGGGCTTCACTGTATGCACTGCTCCTCTTCCACTACCAGTGGGTTCATGCTTCACCTCAACCTTTGCCAGTCGGCTTCACTGTATGCTCTGCTCCTCTTCCACTACCAGTGGGTTCATGCTTCTCCTCAACCTTTGCCAGTGGGCTTCACTGTATGCACTGCTCCTCTTCCACTACCAGTGGGTTCATGCTTCTCCTCAACCTTTGCCAGTGGGCTTCACTGTATGCACTGCTCCTCTCCCACTACTAGGTTCATGCCTCTCCTCAATTTTGGACTCTTGCGCTTCGCATCGAGAAAGCAATTCATAACGTAGATTTTAACATTGACAATGTTCATGCAATTTTTATATCAGATATAGCTCCTTTTGACCTGTTTAAACCCAACGTTATTTTACAACTTCATGATAGCCTGAAATCATATACTAACCCACTAATGTTTAGATCAAAATTAAATGAAATCAGAACCATGTTTTCAGATTATATTATTATTGTGCTGCTGTCAGTAATTTACATAATTCAAAATTACGACTACCTGACATGCGTCTATATTTTCAGCAGAAGTAGAGGCTATTGATTTAGCTTTGAAATTTGCTGATGCATCACGTGATAGCAAATTTATGATCCTTTCAGATTCTTTATCTGTACTGCAATCAGTAGACAACATGAACGATAAATTATTCACAAATTACTTATTAAGCACACAGATATTACATCGACTGAACATGTTATATATTGCTGAATACCAAGTCATATTGGTATTCGTGGCAATGAAATGGCTGATCAAAGTGCAAAAGATGCACTTAAACTAGACTGTATAAATTCTAAAATACATATACCATACACTGATGCTAGACAATCATTTCTTTCTTACATTACTTCAAAATGGCAATCCACTTGGAATAACATACAATTCAATAAACTACAATTAATAAAGCCAAACATTGGTAAATCATCATTTGTTTATCGCTCCAACCTAGAGAGGAAACAGTAATGTCACGGCTGAGACTTGGACATACCTGTTTCACACTCATTTGTATTGAAAAGAGAGGATCCACCATGGTGTATACCATGCCATTCCTCTATAAATGTTGAACACATCTTAATTCACTGTGTAGATTTAGCACTCATTCGCCAAAAATATTATACAGTTATGACAATGAAGGAGCTTTTCGACACTGTTGATTTTAAATACATTATTGCATTTTTAAAAGAATCTTTTCCATAAATTGTAAAGTTTTACTGGTTTATATATAGTTTTACAACCTTTTTTAAATTATTTTTACAGCATGATAAATTTTGTTGCAATTGACCTTGCATCATTACAATTTTACTACATACAGTATGTTATCTACATATATTTTTAACTATCTTGTATACAATATACTTAACCCGGCGCGATATAGCCTGAACTGTGCTGATGCACCGCTAAACCAAATACTCACTCACCTCAACTATGGAACAGTGGGTACATGGTTTTCCGTTATTGATGACATTGGCCTCTCCAGAGTGAGTTCTATGAATTTGAGATAGATAGTTCCTAATACATTTTGTACCTCCTCAATGACATATTGCATTGTTCCTGAACTCTCAAAAGTGTTAATTCAATTATTTAAATTAGATTTACCCAATAATCAACATCATTATAGGCACTTATCAACATCACTCTATTTGTCCTCACTTTGGAAATGTTGGTTCCAGGCCTTCTTTGCCTCACATATATCAACATTGAATGATACATTTGCCAAATTCACTGCATTCTTTACAGTTTCCTTTAATGTCAGTATGACTATTAGCTTTTTCACAAGCTTCTATATAGCTCCATATTTCCTTTTGGCAGTTAAATATTGCAGGTGTATAATTCATCTTTTCCGGAGCTCTTTAGCAGCCATCTGGTTTCTGACTGCCAGTTGGTACTGGAAAACTAAACAATAATAACATAAGAAAACAAATTTAAAAGAATGTAAAAATATTATATTGTGTTTAATTGGGTCTTTAAGTTTAGAGTGCATATAGGCCTAAGATAAGTTGAATGTTTATACAGGCCTAAGATGAGCATAGTGTATACAGGCCTAAGTTCATCATAGTGTATACAGGCGTAAGATCAACATAGTGTATACAGGCCTAAGTTCATCATAGTGTATACATACCTAAGATCAGCATAGTGTATACCAGGGATCAGTTTTGAGGGCGATGTGGGCGAAATTGTCGCCCTAGGGACCCTGACTTCACCCTCTGGGGGCCCCACTTCTCCCTAAAAAATAAATATTTTTTTGCTTTTTAAGATTTTCAAACAAAATTTTGTCTAGTACGATACACTGGCCCATTATAAAGCACTCCTTCTATTCAAATGTGTATTTAATGGTTTTACTGTGCATTTTAACCCTATTTTGCAGAATTATTAAACACCATTTAAGGAAGCGATCACGCGCTTTCTCACTTCTCCCAAAAATTCTGACCTAGAATGAACCCTGTATATAGGCCTAAGATCAGCATAGTATATACAGGCCTAAGATCAACATAGTGTATACAGACCTAAGGTCATCATAGTGTATACAGGCCTAAGATCAACATAGTGTATACAGGCCTAAGATCAACATAGTGTATACAGGCCTATGAGCATCATAGTGTATACAGGCCTAAGATCAACATAGTGTATACAGGCCTAAGATCAACATAGTGTATACAGGCCTAAGATCAGCATAGTGTATACAGGCCTAAGATCAGCATAGTGTATACAGGCCTAAGATCATCATAGTGTATACAGGCCTAAGATCAACATAGTGTATACAGGCCTAAGATCATCATAGTGTATACAGGCCTAAGATCAACATAGTGTATACAGGCCTAAGATCAGCATAGTGTATATAGGCCTAAGATCAGCATGGTGTATACAGGCCTAAGATCATCATAGTGTATACAGGCCTAAGATCAGCATGGTGTATACAGGCCTAAGATCATCATAGTGTATACAGGCCTAAGGTCATCATAGTGTATACAGGCGTACGATCATCATAGTCTATACAGGCGTATGATCATCATAGTGTATACAGGCCTAAGTTCATCATAGTGTATACAGGCGTACGATCATCATAGTGTATACAGGCGTACGATCAACATAGTGTATGCAGGCGTACGATCATCATAGTGTATACAGGTGTACGATCATCATAGTGTATACAGGCGTACGATCAACATAGTGTATACAGGCGTACGATCATCATAGTGTATACAAGCCTAAGATCAACATAGTGTATGCAGGCGTACGATCATCATAGTGTATACAGGCCTAAGATCAACATAGTGTATATAAGCCTAAGATCAACATAGTGTATACAGGCGTACGATCGTTATAGTGTATACAGGCCTAAGATCAACATAGTGTATACAGGCCTAAGATCAACATAGTGTATACAGGAGTACGATCATCATAGTGTATACAGGCCTAAGATCAACATAGTGTATGCAGACGTACGATCATCATAGTGTATACGAGCCTAAGATCAACATAGTGTATGCAGGCCTAAGATCATCATAGTGTATACAGGCCTAAGATCAACATAGTGTATACAGGCGTACGATCATCATAGTGTATACAGGCCTAAGATCATCATAGTGTATACAGGCGTAATATCATCATAGTGTATACAGGCGTATGATCATCACAGTGTATACAGGCGTACGATCATCATAGTGTATACAGGCGTACGATCATCATAGTGTATACAGGCCTAAGATCACCATAGTGTATACAGGCCTAAGATCATCATAGTGTATACAGGCGTACGATCATCATAGTGTATACAGACCTAAGATCATCATAGTGTATACAGGCCTAAGATCATCATAGTGTATACAGGTGTATGATCATCATAGTGTATACAGGCCTAAGATCATCATAGTGTATACAGGTGTATGATCATCATAGTGTATACAGGCCTAAGATCATCATAGTGTATACAGGCATACGATCATCATAGTGTATACAGGCCTAAGATCATCATAGTGTATACAGGCCTAAGATCATCATAGTGTATACAGGCGTACGATCATCATAGTGTATACAGGCGTACGATCATCATAGTGTATACAGGCCTATGATCATCATAGTGTATACAGGCATAAGATTAACATAGTGTATACAGGCCTAAGATTAACATAGTGTATACAGGCGTACGATCATCATAGTGTATACAGGCGTAAGATTAACATAGTGTATACAGGCGTAAGATTAACATAGTGTATACAGGCCTAAGATCAACATAGTGTATACAGGCATAAGATTAACATAGTGTATACAGGCCTAAGATTAACATAGTGTATACAGGCCTAAGATTAACATAGTGTATACAGGCGTTAGATTAACATAGTGTATACAGGCCTAAGATTAACATAGTGTATACAGGCCTAAGATTAACATAGTGTATACAGGCCTAAGATTAACATAGTGTATACAGGCCTAAGATTAACAGGATGTTGTATGCCTGTATGCCTAAGATCAGCAGAGAGCATAGAGGCCAATTGTCAACAACGAATATACAGGCCTACAATCAGTGGGAATTGATATATATCATATATATTGTATTTTACTGTACTACTTCCTCGGCTCATTCTAGATGGCGACATGGGTGATGTTTTCCCCTCCCTGGAGGCACCACTTCTCCTTAAAAATAAAAAATTTATTCAATAATACCATTAGTTACAGACAGATCTGTAGTCCAGTGATTAACACAACCATTAGATGACACAATCGCGCACTTTCTCGCTTCTCCGAAGATTGCTCGGTATAATTAGCTTGTCTATATAATATTATTCCTTCTCGGATCATGTAAATCGTTCAAACGAGACAACAATGTAGCTGTTACAACAATTCTGTTTTATTGATGCATTTTGATGTTGTAGAAATTAGTTTTGACACCAATGATGCTTTGCATTGCAAATTAACAAAATTCTCCCAATAGTCTTGATGTTGCTTTTCATCAATTCTGATTTTATAGGGCTTCTGGGTGTTGTTGTTTTTGGTTTATAGCTTGATTTCTAAATGAACTTCTTTGAGCATTAGACTGATAGCTACAGAGATCTCACTCAATCCTTGAGGAATACCATCACCATGAGGGAGAGAGAAGTGGCATTGTGGATTTGGATTGTGTTTTGACTTAAGGACACCACTCCATTGTTGTTGTGTTTGGATGTCACTGGGCTTGTTGCCTTGTTAAATTTATAGGAATTGTATCCTAGGAAAATCGAAAATAAATTGGTGAAAACTGTGAAGTGTTGAAAAGGTTTCAAGCGAATTGAGTTTTCATGTATTTGAATAATTATGTGTCATTCTAGAAATTCATTTCATTTCAGTTCTTACAACATTTTAGCTTGATTGCTAAGCAAGTTTTTACAGCATTTTAGCTTGATTGCTAAGCAAGTTCTTACAACATTTTAGCTTGATTGCTAAGCAAGTTATTACAACATTTTAGCTTGATTGTTAAGCAAGTTCTTACAACATTTTAGCTTGATTGCTAAGCAAGTTCTTACAACATTTTAGCTTGATTGCTAAGCAAGTTCTTACAACATTTTAGCTTGATTGCTAAGCAAGTTCTTACATCATTTTAGCTTGATTGTTAAGCAAGTTCTTACAACATTTTAGCTTGATTGCTAAGCAATTTTTTACAACATTTTAGCTTGATTGCTAAGCAAGTTTTTACAGCATTTATTACGAATGCTGTGAAAAAATAAAACTAATATATGCTTTGTTATTCAGCCAAGTGTTTATAATCTCCACTGTCCGAATAGCAAACAGCATAGAACCTGATCAAACGGCACATTCTATGCCATCTGATCTGGCTCTATACTGTTTGCAAAAGTGATTTTATCTGCCGATAGCGCTCAAAGGGTTATGTGGAGATTATTCAATAAACAAGGTATGATTGTCTCCCCTTTGAAATACATCCAGTATATGTCGAAACGTAATGACATTCAACACAAAAAGTTAGGTCCCCAATTTAAATTAATAATAGTATAAACTACCGTATACTTTTAGTAGTTACCAAGGAAGTTATAAGCATGTTAAGTTTAATTTACAAACATTCCTGTACCATAAGCATTATTACCACGTTGATGTTCTGAAATTGTACGTCTTACACAAGAAACCCAAAAATGTCACACCAAATGTCCAGACTTTTCAAAGATAAACAGTTAATATTGCATTATTGCTTGAACATAAAAGTAAAAAAAATAATCATAGATTATAAAACATGTGGGTGTTTATTTCAATGAAGTTAAATATAATTAACCCTTTCAACACCACAGACCTCTAAATTGGCTTACAAAAAAGTGTAGATCCAGATGAGCCGGCTCGTGATGAGCCGTCTCATTAGGATCTGCACTTTTTTCAAGTAATATAACAATTTTTAGAAAAAAAATTACCCATTTTGATAAATGAACTGATCCAAATGTAATTTTGTTTTTAATTTATTGGTCTAAAAATATCATGGACCAGTCCATGTCAGTTACTTGGTGTTGAATGGGTTAACTTGTATATTTTAGCAACATCGATAAAAAAATGTGTAACGGGAATTCCTTGACAGCGAACTATGGATCCTATTTAGATTATTGATCATATTTAATATATAACTAACTGAACACAAATTAACACTCTGGACTGGTAATCTAGGGATCGCAGGTTTGATAAAATGAACAGTATTTCAGGTGGGACTTTAAACCAAGGTCTCCTGTCGGTATTGTACACTGTGTACATACGTAAAAGAATCAGAGGAGACTCTGGAATGGGTCTCTTTCTGTATCGTATTGCACTATCCTCCAAAAATAACTAAATGAACACACACCATCACAAATTCATTTATGTCACTATGCATGTATACCTGATCATTTCTTCTTAGGCCAAAAAAAGAAGAGTTGTCCTCCAAAAATTGTGACATTTAAGTTAGCGACCAAAACTATATGCCTGACCATTTCTCCTTAGGCCAAAGAAAAAGGTTGTCAATCAATCAATCAATCAATCAATCAATCAATCAATCAATCAATCAATCAATCAATCAATCAATCAATCAATCAATCAATCAATCAATCAATCAATCAATCAATCAATCAATTGATTACAGTTAATTGCATCTCATATAATTGACCCCGCCTCCGTGGTCGAGTGGTTAAGGTCGCTGACTTGTATACCACTGTAACCTATCATCACGGGATGGTCACGGGTTCGAGCCCTGCTCAGACCGTGTCTCATTTATATGAAAAAGTTGGCAGTTTCTTACGGAGGTTGGTGTACCCAAGTACTGGTTAACCGCTGGAGCCTGCCCAGAAAAGGTGTTGTTAGGTAAACTGCCCGCCGGCGATATAGCCCAAAATGGTGCTGATGCAGGTGTAAAACCTGAACTATAACATATAATTGTCATATATTTTATATTAATGATCACATGTATTTATGTATAATTATGTACTTGTATTAAAAGGGGCTTTGTCCTCGAGGGGGGGGAAATGTTTGTCCTCCAAAAATTGTGACGCTTAAGTTAGCGACCAAAACAAACGTACGGTTGGTCAAGTATGTTTTCAGTAATTGTACTCCTCCTGCAGAGCGTATGTAAATTGCCAGATTTCATTTCATCTCCTGAACACTTACAGGAGTAATCTTTTTCATTACAAATTTGGGTGATCACATGATTAAATATATTCCAAAACCCAAATATCCTAGCTCTCTTTCTGCTGTGTTCACCACTGAGAATGGTACATATTTGTACCCTACTTTAAAGTTCAGATATTCTACGCTTCACGTACTGCCCATGGCACAGTGCTGTGCACATGTGCAGTGACCTACTCTATAAAGAGTATGTATAATATTATGTACTCTAATTCACTCTAGGGTATGTAGAAAGATGCATAGAGCCTCCTTCGTTCTCTGCACGCATCTTCAGCCCGAAGGTGGGATTTGCTTACATGCAAATCTGTGGAGGTGCTAGATCACTTCTAATGCTTTTGATGCACTTTACAAATTTACTATAGAGTGATGAGGTCATTGGAATGTGACAATGTACTCACATTGATGTTGATTTCACTTAAAAGTACACACCATGTACATGTTAAGCTTAAAAAGGATTAATTTCTTCTAACCGTTACATCCAACACAAGTAAATTTAAGATTAAAATAATCTTTATATAAATATATAAATAACAAGATTTAAAGTGAGATCAGTCGCACTGTGGTTAGGCGATAAATTTACAAACAATGGAAGTGCATTGTGGGTCAAATGGTAATAGTATTTTAAACTTTGTTTATTTTACAACGATTGCGAAGCAAGTTTTAACAACTTATATTAATCACTCTCGTTGGCAAGGATGAAAGCATAAATGTGGTCATTCGTGTGGGAGGAAACCGGAGAAAATCCATCTGTCCGATCTGGCGACCACTGTACCATCTCACATACTTCCTGGTTCGAGAATCGAACCTGTGTTGCATTGGTGAGAATCGAGCATGCTAACCACTGCGCTAATCGGATATCAAATAATGGTAATAGTAGGCACGGGAACAACACATGAATGGTAGCGATACGTCATTGATTGCGTCGTCGATGACGTATCGCTGTTCTCAAAATGACTCCACGGAAGAGTTTGCATTTTACTTTTATCCAATGAAATGATATAAAGTTGAATGCGGAAATAAATGGAAACTACCAGACTTGTTTGTGATATCTAATTAGCATAAAGTAGTTCCCTTGTCTACCCGGTTAGACAGATTTATCTCACCCCCCCCCCCCAAAAAAACAGCTCCAAAAGCTTGTCTATCTGTGAAAAAACATATATACCGGAGACACATGCATCATGGTGACACCCTCCTCCCCCATTGGAATCACACTAATGTCTTGCTGACATCGGCAATTAATTGCGACTAAACGACTGCCATAAAATATGTCCACCGGGAGTCACAGTGACTGCTGGTAATTTATCTTTATAATAGGCAACTAATAAATGATTCTTTATAGTAAAATTATATGTATGTTTCACACTAAAAGCATGACTTGCCATACCACAATATGTTTGATGTTAACACGTCAGTAAATAATACCTACCAGACAATACATGTAGGCTTGTTGTGTTATACGCAATAACGTACATTTGAGCAAATAGAACATTCAGTATAGGTACTGGCCCAACGCGATATGTGAAATATGTATATAAACAGAAAACCAATAAAATAAACACGATATAGGTGATCCAGGTACTGGTCCAAGGCGATATATGAAATATGTATATAAACAGAACACCAATAAAATAAACACGATATAGGTGATCCAGGTACTGGTCCAACGCGATATGTGAAATATGTATATAAACAGAAAACCAATAAAATAACCACGATATAGGTGATCCAGGTACTGGTCCAACGCGATTTGTGATATATGTATATAAACAGAAAACCAATAAAATAAACACAATATAGATGATCCAGGTACAGGTCCAACACGATATGTGAAATATGTATATAAACAGAAAACCAATAAAATAAACACGATATACGGTAGGTGATTCAGGTACTGGTCCAACGCGCTATGTGAAATATGTATATAAACAGAAAACCAATAAAATAAACACGATATAGGTGATCAGGTACTGGTCCAACGCGATATGTGAAATATGTATATAAACAGAAAACCAATAAAATAAACACAATATAGGTGATCCAGGTACTGGCCCAACGCGATATGTGAAATATGTATATAAACAGAAAACCAATAAAATAAACACGATATAGGTGATCCAGGTAGTTGGGTCGACCAGGTATAATGAGATACAATCACTTAGTCAAAATAAAAGCGTGTTACACTATAGCTTTACGGTAGCGCAGTGGTTTGAAGGGCTTGCAGTGGTTTGAAGGGCTTGCAGTGGTTTGAAGGGCTTGCAGTGGTTTGAAGGGCTTGCAGTGGTTTGAAGGGATTGCAGTTGTTTGAAGGGCTTGCAGTGGTTTGAAGGGCGTGCAGTGGTTTGAAGGGCTTGCAGTGGTTTGAAAGGCTTGCAATGGTTTGAAGGGTTTGCAGTGGTTTGAAGGGCTTGCAGTTGTTTGAAGGGCTTCCAGTGGTTTGAAGGGCTTGCAGTGCTTTGAAGGGCTTGCAGTGCTTTGAAGGGCTTGCAGTGCTTTGAAGGGCTTGCAGTGCTTTGAATGGGTGGTTTGAAGGGCTTGCAGTGGTTTGAAGGGCTTGCAGTGGTTTGAAGGGCTTGCATACGAACATGTTCGAATCCCACTTCTGTTTCAAGAGACAGCTTTATAGTGCTATTTTACAGGTAAAATGCCATTTTGTATAAATTCGATGTTCACTTGCTTCTCAATATAAATGTGTATAGTAAACTCCTATACAAGTGTATAGTAAACTCCTATATAAGTATATAGTAAACTCCTATATAAGTGTATAGTAAACTCCTATATAAGTGTATAGTAAACTCCTATATAAGTATATAGTAAACTCCTATATAAGTGTATAGTAAACTCCAATATAAGTATATAGTAAACTCCTATATAAGTGTATAGTAAACTCCTATATAAGTGTATAGTAAACTCCTATATAAGTGTATAGTAAACTCCTATATAAGTGTATAGTAAACTCCTATATAAGTATATAGTAAACTCCTATATAAGTGTATAGTAAACTCCTATATAAATGTATAGTAGACTCCTATATAAGTATATAGTAAACTCCTATATAAGTGTATAGTAAACTCCTATATAAGTGTATAGTAAACTCCTATATAAGTGTATAGTAAACCCTATATAATGTATAGAAACTCCTATATAAGTGTATAGTAAACTCCTATATAAGTGTATAGTAAACTCCTATATAAGTGTATAGTAAATCCTATATAAGTGTATAGTAAACTCCTATATAAGTGTATAGAAAACCACTATATAAGTGTATAGTAAACTCCTATATAAGGTATAGTAAACTCCTATATAAGTGTATAGTAAACTCCTATATAAGTGTATAGTAAACTCCTATATAAGTGTATAGTAAACTCCTATATAAGTGTATAGTAAACTCCTATATAAGTGTATAGTAAACTCCTATATAAGTGTATAGTAAACTCCTATATAAGTGTATAGTAAACTCCTATATAAGTGTATAGTAAACTCCTATATAAATGTATAGTAAACTCCTATATAAGTGAATGTGAACCATATATATTTAGCACATCTTACATTTCAGTCGACTGCGGAACATATAAATATGGAGACTTATGAATTGCCTTTGACATGAATTGTAACTTTATTTTATAATGATATTAATGAACGATAGAATAAAAAAAAAAGATAAAATAAAATATCTATAAAATAAATATATAACATTTGTACATGTTTAGGCGGATTACCTACATAGTGTAATGGCATAGTCCATGTGTGTGTTTTACGTTTATTTATCGTCGCTACCGGTTGCCCATATGAGCGACGCCTTCTGAAGAGATTAGTCATTTTAGATTTTTGGAGGATAGTGCAATGATACAGACAGAGACCCATTCCAGAGTCTCCTCTGGTTATTTTACGTGCACGGTGTAAAGCACCGACACACGACCTTGGTTTAACGTCCCATCTGAAAGACTGTTAATTTTATTAGGGTCAGACAGGGAATCAAACCTGCGATCCATGGATTACCAGTCCAGCGTGTTACCACTGGACTACATATCCGGCTGTAAATAGTCCTCAATATTGCGTTGCATTTATAGCTGCAACTTCATCTCTTGTTTTTGTTTTGCCATTCGTGATTAAGGTGTAGGTGAGCAGGAATTGCTAATCCATTGATAATTATTACTAATGAGATCTATAATTGCTGCTCAAAATGAACCCCAGACACTGGTGCAAAGCCTACATGCCCCTTTGATGTTTGTCAATCACTACATCACCATTGGATCAAAGGATGGTTTCTGTCAACAAATCTTCAAATAAAATAACATTTAAGTGTATTGTTTAGAAGCATGTTTGACATTATATTTATTACAAGTTCAATTATTTTGTCAGGGCTGAATGGAATGATCAATTGTATTTTGTGTGAAATATCTTATACATGTTATCATACAAGAGTGATTAATATGAGGTGTTAACCGGTTCCTTCATAGAGATTTAGGTTAATATACTATTATATCTCCATACAAACGACAGCCATTTAACCCTTTCCTTCATAGAGATTTAGATTAATATACTATTATATCTCCATACAAACGACAGCCATTTAACCCTTTCCTTCATAGAGATTTAGATTAATATACTATTATATCTCCATACAAACGACAGCCATTTAACCCTTTCCTTCATAGAGATTTAGATTAATATACTATTATATCTCCATACAAACGACAGCCATTTAACCCTTTCCTTCATAGAGATTTAGGTTAATATACTATTATATCTCCATACAAACTACAGCCATTTAACCCTTTCCTTCATAGAGATTTAGATTAATATACTATTATATCTCCATACAAACGACAGCCATTTAACCCTTTCCTTCATAGAGATTTAGATTAATATACTATTATATCTTCATACAAACGACACCCATATTACCGGTTCCTTCATAGAGATTTAGGTTAATATACTATTATATCTCCATACAAATGACAGCCATTTAACCGGTTCTTCATAGAGATTTAGGTTAATATACTATTATATCTCCATACAAACGACACCCATTTAACCGGTTCCTTCATAGAGATTTAGGTTAATATACTAATATTATATCTCCATACAAACGACAGCCATTTAACCCTTTCCTTCATAGAGATTTAGATTAATATACTATTATATCTCCATACAAACGGCAGCCATTTAACCGGTTCCTTCATAGAGATTTAGATTAATATACAATTATATCTCCATACAAACGACAGCCATTTAGCTATCATGCAGTGGATAAGTAGTCGCCATATCTATCCCATCTCCATAGATATTACTGGGACTACATAGAGATTTAGATTAATATACTATTATATCTCCATACAAACGACAGCCATTTAGCTATCATGCAGTGGATAAGTAGTCGCCATATCTATCCCATCTCCATAGATATTACTGGGACTACATAGAGATTTAGGTTAATATACTATTATATCTCCATACAAACGACAGCCATTTAGCTATCATGCAGTGGATAAGTAGTCACCATATCTATCCCACCTCCATAGATATTACTGGGACTACATGAGATTCTGGCCTTTATTATGAACATTGGTTTGGCTACTACATTGTCAATGTATGTCGTATTGGTAATGGCGTCAAGAGGGGCTTCTGTGAATTAAAGGGTTAAAGCTTGTTACGCAATCGATGTAAAATAAATAAGGTTTATACTTTTTTATACAGCAGTTTCTAAAACATTCATATATTGAAATTCACATATAATACTTGCAGTTCAATTCTTGAAAATATTGCTTAAATTCTAAATAAATTGTGAAATTATGAGCCCCGCTGGAGCCGTTACAATTGTGCCCTTAAGCAAGGCATTTAAATTCAATGTTGCCTCTTCTCTCTCCACCATGGCAATGGATTTAATCAGGAATGAGGTCTCGAGAGTGATTAATATAAGTTGTAAGAACTTGTTACGCAATCGAGCTAAAATTAATTTGTATAAACTAAATTGTATAAAAGTATAAAACAGTTTAATCACAAATAGAATCATTCACTCATTAGAAAACCCTCCAGTAGGTCGAGTAGGTTATAGGTTATAAATAAGGCATTATGGCAAGGTACATGCAAAAACATGGGCAATCTCTTCACCATTTATATTGCACCTTATTTTGCTTGTTATATTTTAATATTTATGTCCGAATAATGCAGTATGGGTAAAGCATGACACATTTGATGTCTCTATCTGACAACATCCAATGATGTAACACAGTTACATTGCAGCACAATCAATCAATATGAGCTAATGAGAGCACTAAGGCTAGTCTGTATAAGCTGCCAAATGATCACAATTTCCCATCATATCAGAAGCTATGAGCTCGCTTTGCCGTTGTTTTTTGTGTTACTTCCCAATATGAATCACCACTGCACACCACACCACTCCACACACACACCACACCACTGCACACCACACCACTCCACACCACTGCACACCACACCACTGCACACCACACCACTCAACACCACTCCACTGCACACCACACCACTCCACACCACTGCACACCACACCACACCACTGCACACCACACCACTGTACACCACACCACTGCACACCACTGCACACCACACCACTGCACACCAC
>CM026399.1:26143859-26180067 GCA_014843695.1 Archivesica marissinica
CCACACCACACCACACCACTGCACACCACTGCACACCACACCACACCACACCACACCACTGCACACCACACCACACCACTGCACACCACACCACACCACACCACTGCACACCACACCACTCCACTGCACACCACACCACACCACACCACACCACTGCACACCACACCACACCACACTAAACAATAACATAAACAGTGACCTTTATTTTTCACTATGCATTGTGGATGCATAAACTCAAAACTCTGTGAATTGATTGAAAATGTTCAAAATTGTGAAAATCATGGAATGATATTTTGCAGTACTAGCGCACATGCTGTTCTCTAGTTTTTAATGATAACTGCTCCTGTGGATGAGAGAAGACCACCAATATTGCGTGGGTATGAACCCAAGTACTCTGTCTATCTCGCATTCAAGCAACTGCTCTGATTAACTTTGAAATGTCATAGTGTCCTTATCTTCTTCCATGTTCAGGTTAGCCACACATTTATCCCATTCTGGCTGCATCTCTAACGCGTCTCTTATTTAAACGGTGCCCCCCTTAGATACATGGTGTGACAGACATGTCAGTGGTTCAGTGGTTAACATGTTGGACTACGAATTCAGGGATCGCAGGTTCGATCCTCCATCTGAACCTAATCATATTAACAGTTTTTCAAATCAGACTTCAAACCGAGGTCTTGTGTCGGTGCTTTACACCGTGCATGTAAAAGAACCAGATGAGACTCTGAAATGTGTCTCTGTATCATTGCGTTATACTCCAAAATCTAAAATAGCTTCAGGAGGCATCGTTCATATGAGGAAGCGGTTTATACAAATTTATTTTAGCTTGATTGCGAAACAAGTTCTTATTACTTATATTAATCACTCTCGAGACCTCATTCCTGATGATGGAATCCATCGCCACGAGGGAGATAGAAGAGGCAACATGGAATTTAAATGCCTTGCCTAAGGGCACAATCGTAACGGCTCCAGCGGAGCTCGAACTCCGGACCTTTCGCGCCTAAAACGAACTTGCATTCACTGTGCTATCATGACTTCCACAGGAAGAGGAAGCGGTAGGGAAGATAAATAAATGCAAAACACGCAAGTTAAATGGTGCCATACTTATTTAAATGATGTCAATACTACGCTTTGCTGGAGTAAAAATAAAAACGATACTATATAATAGATATCCGTCAAGGCACGTTGTTACAAATTCCAGTGAAGCAAGGACTTTGGCTTGCAGGTATTTATATGCACTGAATGGCTGTGTGATTTCTAATTGAAAATATTGATTAGGCGCCACACTTCTGTGGGAAACCTGTAGTATGCACAGGCAGGTATGCTTTGAAATCCTTCCTAATGCTGATTGTCACAAAACGTGCCAACTTTTTTCTGCAACCAATTTAGTCTTTGATGATGTATTTCCTAGCTAATATTTTAATCAATTTTGTATCATATTAGTGGGTTATGGGTAACATGACACTGAAGTCCCAACAAGTAACATGATCTTGTTGTAAACTGGTGTCAGTGGATTACCATTTACCGAATGATTTAGCCATATGACAGGACTTTAATTGACAAGATAATTACCTAGAATTCTCCATCTAGGTGTACAAGGTATTTCAATATTTAATCTATAATACCGATATTTGTAACATAGATTGATTGTATCCATGTCAATGTGCCTACTGCGCACGTGTTACAGTGAACATAGATCATGTTGTAGCCTACTGTGCACGTGTTACAGTGAACATAGATCACGTCATAGCCTACTGTGCACGTGTTACAGTGAACATAGATCACGTCGTAGCCTACTGCGCACGTGTTACAGTGAACATAGATCACGTCGTAGCCTACTGCGCACGTGTTACAGTGAACATAGATCACGTCATAGCCTACTGCGCATGTGTTACAGTGAACATAGATCACGTCGTAGCCTACTGCGCATGTGTTACAGTGAACATAGATCACGTCGTAGCCTACTGCTCACGTGTTACAGTGAACATAGATCACGTCGTAGCCTACTGCGCACGTGTTACAGTGAACATAGATCATGTCGTAGCCTACTGCGCATGTGTTACAGTGAACATAGATCACGTCGTAGCCTACTGCGCACGTGTTACAGTGAACATAGATCATGTCGTAGCCTACTGCGCATGTATTACAGTGAACATAGATCATGTCGTAGCCTACTGCGCACGTGTTACAGTGAACATAGATCACGCCGTAGCCTACTGTGCACATGTTACAGTGCACATAGATCACGCTGTAGCCTACTGCGCACGTGTTACAGTGCACATAGATCACGCTGTAGCCTACTGCGCATGTGTTACAGTGCACATAGATCACGCCGTAGCCTACGTCGCACGTGTTACAGTGCACATAGATCACATCGTCGCCTACTGCACACGTGTTACAGTGCACATATATCACGTCGTCGCCTACTGTGCACGTGTTACAGTGCACATAGATCACGTCGTAGCCTACTTCGCACGTGTTACAGTGCACATAGATCACGTCGTCGCCTACTGTGCACGTGTTACAGTGCACATAGATCATGTCATAGCCTACTGTGCACATGTTACAGTGCACATAGATCATGTCGTAGCCTACTGCGCACGTGTTACAGTGCACATAGATCATGTCATAGCCTACTGTGCACGTGTTACAGTGCACATAGATCATGTCGTAGCCTACTGCGCACATGTTACAGTGCACATAGATCACGCCGTAGCCTACTGTGCACGTGTTACAGTGCACATAGATCGCGTCGTAGCCTACTGCGCACGTGTTACAGTGCACATAGATCATGCCGTAGCCTACTGTGCACGTGTTACAGTGCACATAGATCACGTCGTAGCCTACTGCGCATGTGTTACAGTGAACATAGATCATGTTGTAGCCTACTGTGCACGTGTTACAGTGAACATAGATCACGTCATAGCCTACTGTGCACGTGTTAAAGTGAACATAGATCACGTCGTAGCCTACTGCGCACGTGTTACAGTGAACATAGATCATGTCGTAGCCTACTGCGCACGTGTTACAGTGAACATAGATCACGTCGTAGCCTACTGCGCACGTGTTACAGTGAACATAGATCACGTCGTAGCCTACTGCGCATGTGTTACAGTGAACATAGATCACGTCGTAGCCTACTGCGCATGTGTTACAGTGAACATAGATCACGTCGTAGCCTACTGCGCATGTATTACAGTGAACATAGATCACGTCGTAGCCTACTGCGCACGTGTTACAGTGAACATAGATCATGCCGTAGCCTACTGTGCACATGTTACAGTGCACATAGATCATGCTGTAGCCTACTGCGCACGTGTTACAGTGCACATAGATCACACTGTAGCCTACTGCGCATGTGTTACAGTGCACATAGATCACACCGTAGCCTACTGTGCAAGTGTTACAGTGCACATAGATCACGTTGTAGCCTACTGCGCACGTGTTACAGTGCACATAGATCACGTCATAGCCTACTGCGCACGTGTTACAGTGCACATAGATCACGCCGTAGCCTACTTCGCACGTGTTACAGTGCACATAGATCACATCGTCGCCTACTGTGCACGTGTTACAGTGCACATAGATCACGTCGTCGCCTACTGTGCACGTGTTACAGTGCACATAGATCATGTCGTAGCCTACTTCGCACGTGTTACAGTGCACATAGATCACGTCGTCGCCTACTGTGCACGTGTTACAGTGCACATAGATCATGTCGTAGCCTACTGTGCACATGTTACAGTGCACATAGATCATGTCGTAGCCTACTGTGCACATGTTACAGTGCACATAGATCACGTCGTCGCCTACTGTGCACATGTTACAGTGCACATAGATCACGCCGTAGCCTACTGCGCACGTGTTACAGTGCACATAGATCACGTCGTAGCCTACTGCGCACGTGTTACAGTGCACATAGATCACATCATAGCCTACTTCACACGTGTTACAATGCACATAGATCACGCCGTAGCCTACTTCATACGTGTTACAGTGCACATAGATCACGCCATAGCCTACTGCGCATGTGTTACAGTGCACATAGATCACGTCGTATCCTACTGCGCACGTGTTACAGTGCACATAGATCACGTTGTAGCCTACTGCGCACGTGTTACAGTGCACATAGATCACGCCGTATATCCTCAACGGTAAAGTGACTAATGTATCTACTGTAATCATACATATACAGTCAAACCTGCCTTAAGCAGCCAGCCAAGGGAATCACAGAAAGTGGCTGCTTAGCACAGGTGGCTGCTTAATACAGGTCAAATGCATAATAAAACAACAAATTGGGAATCTAGAAACTGGCTGCTTAAGACAGGTTGGCTGCTTAATAGAGGTGACCACTAACACAGGTTTGAATGTATGTATATAGGTCACTAGGGGAGTATAAAACTGAGAAATTCCGAGGGGAAAAGCTAATTTAATTTATAATATGCACCTGATATTAGAGCAAATAAAACGATCAAAACTGTAAAAGGGGAAGAGAAAACATGCCCAAAAAGGTGACATCTTGTGAGCAGTAAGCATTACGAAGTGTTGAGGAAATCTCAAATTAAAAAAAATTACTTCATTTTTTGAACATGTCAACAGCTTCTCAATGTTTGCATAATTAGAGACATGTTCGGCAAACATCAATTTTTAAAAATTGTGTGTGACAATCTTTGATTGATGATAAAAAATTATTTATATGTTGTTTTTTAAAAAAAATTATATATCATTTTTTACTCTCTTATTTTTTAGTCGTCACTATGTGTCTACATTCAACAAAATCTGGAAACAAATAGAATTTAGGTCTGCCTCCGTGGTCGAGTGGTTAAGGTCGCTGACTTGCATACCACTGTATACAATATATAACTCAGGGTGTTCATTTGACCCGAGCTCCCGGGTTTTGACTCATGAAAATCAGTAAAGAGGCTTGTTTGACTCTTGGTGAAAAGGCGTTGAGGGTCAACTTTGACCCGTGACGATAAGCGGTCAAGCGTCATCGAACATTTTCTCAACAGTGTAATTATCCTAATCTGCCTGTCAAATGCAATCGGAGAGGGTGGAGTCCATAATAATAAATGCCATAACTCCGGCTTCTGCCAATGAACGAAGATGTCTGTAAAATGTGGTACAAACAACCATAAGCCTAGATATATTCCCGTATATAAGTTGGAGCCAAAGTTACATGAACATATGATTTTTCTGCTGATTTAATGAATATTTATTAAAAGGTCATCCTTTTATCTTATTGTCGATACTAAAATCATGTTCCGGAACAAACTATAAGCTTTTGTTTTCAACTCGGTGACTCCAGTCGTAAATCTAAGAGCGTCCATTTTGAATATACTGATGCCGGGGATATCACAAATTATACGACGCCAGTGAATGATAAAACTTTGTAGAATAATTTAATTTACGAGTTTTTATGATTTATTGCAATTTGTAACTAAATAAATTTTATGAAAATCACTTCTTTTCATAGTAATTAATTCCGAGTATTCACGTCGTTATCTTAGATTATGAATGAACATTTTCAGATTCTTCCCAGTTTGGGAACAGCTGATCAAAAATCTCTTTCACTCGCCATAATAACTCGGAATTTTAGTTGATTTCGCAAATGATACTAATTATACATATTCATAAAAATGTGCTTAAATTAATAAATTCATAGATATTGAAATGAATATGTCCTCCATATATAAGAAATTCATGATTTACAATGTCGTGGAACCGTACTCGATCCGTTTCGTACCAATTTCATGAAAAATAAAATTAAATGCAGATCAGCTAAAAAATGTATTTTGTATAATCGACATTTGTATTGGTTTATCAAGGCTAATCTGGATGCAGGCGGTCCCAGAAGGTTCATGTTGAAATTAACTACTCTTGATCAATTGGTGACCTTTGCAACTGGGATACAATGTAGAATTATACAAGTTGTATGTATGTATGATACATTTATGTCATAAAATTTGCAGGGACCTAGACATGCTTTCCTGGGCAGAATTAGTCGACCTGAGTGGTTAACCAGTACTAAGGATTTTGTGTGAGGTGCCATGCTCAGTATCAAACCCGGATCATTCTATTCCAAATCCGATGCTCTACATGTACCACAATGTAACATGAAACTTAAATACTTGTACGGTTCTTAGCCCAGATGCAAAGCTCAGCAAACTAGTCAATGTTTTCTCTAATTATGATAACAAAATTACTGGTTGCACCCAATACACACCTTGGTCCAGAGGTTATTATATGGTCAGGAAAAAGTTATCTGTACAGAAAGTATTAACATGCATATTGACTCTTGAAAAATCCAGTTTGACTTGAAAAATCCAGTTTGACTCTTGAGATTTTGACCTCAAGGGTCATTGACTCTTGGCTTTGAACGCCCTGTGTAACCTATCATCACTGATGGTCACGGGTTCGAGCCCCGCTCAGACCATGTTTCATTTATATGAAAAAGTTGGCAGTTTCTTACGAAGGTTGGTGCACCCAAGTACTGGTTAACCACTGGAGCCTCCCCAGGAAAGGTGTTGTTAGGTAAACTGACTGCCGCGATATAGCCCAAAAATGCAGGTGTAAAACCCGATATATAACATAACAAATAGAATTTATCATTACCGGGATTTAAAAAACATGAAAGAAAAAACATGAAAGATATATTTCCCTATGTTGCAATATATGCCATTTTGTCAGGGGAGAAAATGTGATCGAGTTGTAAACTGAATTGTAAAGATGCAGGAGACATGTGGAAACCATCTTAACTCTTTGCAAGCTAGCGACAGATAAAATCACCTTTGCAAACAGCATAGAGCCAGATCAGACGGCACAGAACGTGCCGTCTGATCAGGCTCTATGCTGTTTGCTATTCGGATAGTGGAGCTAAAACACTTGGCTGAATAGCAAACAACATGGATCCTGATCAGACACGGCGTTACGCCGCGGCTGATCTGGATCTATGTTGTTTGCAAATGTGATTTTATTTACTCAGCTTGCAAAGGGTTAAAGTCATAGGAAATCCATCACTGATGTGGTGTATTAAATAATTCATTATAAATCAAATATATATCTGTAATGTTGATTTTATATAATATCCCTACACTTGTTTAGCATATGGTGTCTGCAAACATTGAATACACTGTCAAAATGACTGTATAGGTGTAAGGGGCATAAATCATAGTCCTTATTTAAATCAACGATATTGACAGAGTTGTGTCCCACAACTAGCCCTATTTTTAAATAAATAAATAAAAATGTCACAGTGGAATGCAGTATTTATTCTAGCTACCATTATCGGATTAGACAGTTATTGCTGCTTGCACATTTGAATTGCATTACCATTGCTCATACCTATAGTATGAATTGCGTTACCATTGCTCATACCTATAGTATGAATTGCGTTACCATTGCTCATACCTATAGTATGAATTGCATTACCATTGCTCATACCAATAGTATGAATTGCGTTACCATTGCTCATACCTATAGTATGAATTGTGTTACCATTGTTCATACCTATAGTATGAATTGCGTTACCATTGCTCATACCTATAGTATGAATTGCGTTACCATTGCTCATACCTATAGTATGAATTGCGTTACCATTGCTCATACCTATAGTATGAATTGCGTTACCATTGCTCATACCTATAGTATGAATTGCATTACCATTGCTCATACCAATAGTATGAATTGCGTTACCATTGCTCATACCTATAGTATGAATTGTGTTACCATTGTTCATACCTATAGTATGAATTGCGTTACCATTGCTCATACCTATAGTATGAATTGCGTTACCATTGCTCATACCTATAGTATGAATTGCATTACCATTGCTCATACCTATAGTATGAATTGTGTTACCATTGCTCATACCTATAGTATGAATTGCATTACCATTGCTCATACCTATAGTATGAATTGCGTTACCATTGCTCATACCTATAGTATGAATTGCATTACCATTGCTCATACCTATAGTATGAATTGCGTTACCATTGCTCATACCTATAGTATGAATTGCGTTACCATTGCTCATACCTATAGTATGAATTGCGTTACCATTGCTCATACCTATAGTATGAATTGCGTTACCATTGTTCATACCTATTGCTTGAATTGCGTTACCATTGCTCATACCTATAGTATGAATTGCGCTACCATTGTTCATACCTATTGCTTGAATTGCGTTACCATTGCTCATACCTATAGTATGAATTGTGTTACCATTGCTCATACCTATAGTATGAATTGTGTTACCATTGCTCATACCTATAGTATGAATTGCGTTACCATTGCTCATACCTATAGTATGAATTGCGTTACCATTGTTCATACCTATAGTATGAATTGCGTTACCATTGCCCATACCTATAGTATGAATTGCATTACCATTGCTCATACCTATAGTATGAATTGTGTTACCATTGTTCATACCTATAGTATGAATTGCGTTACCATGGCTCATACCTACAGTATGAATTGCGTTACCATTGCTCATACCTATAGTATGAATTGCATTACCATTGCCCATACCTATAGTTTGAATTGCGTTACCATTGTTTATACCTATAGTATGAATTGCGTTACCATTGCCCATACCTATAGTATGAATTGCGTTACCATTGTTTATACCTATAGTATGAATTGCATTACCATGGCTCATACCTACAGTATGAATTGCGTTACCATTGCTCATACCTATAGTATGAATTGCGTTACCATTGTTTATACCTATAGTATGAATTGCGTTACCATGGCTCATACCTACAGTATGAATTGCGTTACCATTGCCCATACCTATAGTATGAATTGCGTTACCATTGTTTATACCTATAGTATGAATTGCGTTACCATGGCTCATACCTACAGTATGAATTGCGTTACCATTGTTCATACCTATAGTATGAATTGCATTACCATTGCCCATACCTATAGTATGAATTGTGTTACCATTGCTCATACCTATAGTATGAATTGCATTACCATTGCTCATACCTATAGTATGAATTGCATTACCATTGTTCATACCTATTGCTTGAATTGCGTTACCATTGCTCATACCTATCATTTGAATTGCATTACCATTGTTCATACATATAGCTTGAATTGCGTTACCATGGCTCATACCTACAGTATGAATTGCGTTACCATTGCCCATACCTATAGTTTGAATTGCGCTACCATTGCTCATACCTATAGTTTGAACATGTTTGAGGCAGACCTACCACAACCCATAATTGTCTCAGAAGATAAATCCTACCCGGTAAGCATTTTGATCCTATTTACAATGTCCTTACTCTTTGAGTTTAAAAAAATACATTTTATTTAGCACTCGCTATAAGATGGGACGCCACTTTGAGACCATAATCTTGTCGTAAAAAACTTGTCTTATAGGTGAGTATGGATGGTACACATGGCCCTCGTCTCAATTCCAACAAATTCCATTTTTTTTCAGTGAGACTGACCGTCTAGATGCAGGGTTAATCATTGAAATATGGAACAAAGGGATGCTGTGGGACAAACTGATAGGTCTACACTGGCTGCCACTCCGTGGTGTTCACTTCTCTAACCAGGTGAGTAGTACAGGCCTGAGATAGGCCTACACTGGCTGCCACTCCATGGTGTTCACTTATCTAACCAGGTGGGTAGTACAGGCCTAGCATAGGCCTACACTGGCTGCCACTCTGTGGTGTTCACTTCTCTAACCAGGTGGGTAGTACAGGCCTGGGATAGGCCTACACTGGCTGCCACTCCATGGTGTTCAATTCTCTAACCAGGTGGGTAGTACAGGCCTGAGATAGGCCTACACTGGCTGCCACTCTGTGGTGTTCACTTCTCTAACCAGGTGGATAGGACAGGCCTGAGATAGGCCAACACTGGCTGCCACGCTGTGGTGTTCACTTCTCTAATCAGGTGGGTAGTACAGGCCTAGCATAGGCCTACACTGGCTGCCACTCTGTGGTGTTCACACTCTAACCAGGTGGGTAGTACAGGCCTAGCATAGGCCTACACTGGCTGCCACTCCGTGGTGTTCAATTCTCTAACCAGGTGGGTAGTACAGGCCTGAGATAGGCCTACACTGGCTGCCACTCCGTGGTGTTCACTTCTCTAACCAGGTGGGTAGTACAAGCCTGGGATAGGCCTACACTGGCTGCCACTCTGTGGTGTTCACTTCTCTAACCAGGTGAGTAGTACAGGCCTGAGATAGGCCTACACTGGCTGCCACTCTGTGGTGTTCACTTCTCTAACCAGGTGGGTAGTACAGGCCTAAATGGCAATAGGTTACACTGGAAATAATAGCACCAAGGCATAAACCACCAATCACCTAATGTGCGATATTTTATGTCACAAATATTTAGTCTAGTGAATTCTGATTTTCAGAAAGATTATGATTATGCTCTTAAGAGGGGGTTTAAAATAGTGGACTCCCCTCAGTAAGTTACAATTGAAACATCAGATCATGTGTGCAGCATATATGTTCTATCTGCTTGCCATCCAGTCACTGGTCACATACACACTCTATCTGCTTGCCATCCAGTCACTGGTCACATACACACTATATCTGCTTGCTATCCAGTCACTGGTCACATACACACTCTATATGCTTGCCATCCAGTCACTGATCACATACACACTCTATCTGCTTGCCATCCAGTCACTGGTAACATACACACTCTATCTGCTTGCTATCCAGTCACTGGTCAGTGGTCACATACACACTATCTGCTTGCCATCCAGTCACTGGTCACATACACACTATATCTGCTTGCCATCCAGTCACTGGTCACATACACACTCTATCTGCTTGCCATCCAGTCACTGGTCACATACACACTCTATCTGCTTGCCATCCAGTCACTGGTCACATACATGTTCTATCTGCTTGCCATCCAGTCACTGGTCACATACATGTTCTATCTGCTTGCCATCCAGTCACTGGTCACATACACACTCTATCTGCTTGTCATCCAGTCACTGGTCACATACACACTCTATCTGCCTGCCACCCAGTCACTGGTCACATGCACACTCTATCTGCTTGCCATCCAGTCACATACACACTCTATCTGCTTGCCATCCAGTCACATACACACTCTATATGCTTGCCATCCAGTCACTGGTCACATACACACTCTATCTGCTTGCTATCCAGTCACTGGTCACATACACACTATATCTACTTGCCATCCAGTCACTGGTCAAATACACACTCTATCTACTTGCCATCCAGTCACTGGTCACATACACTCTATCTGCTTGCCATCCAGTCACTGGTCACATACACATTCTATCTGCTTGCCATCCAGTCACTGGTCACATACACACTCTATATGCTTGCCATCCAGTCACATACACACTCTATCTGCTTGCCATCCAGTCACTGGTCACATACACTCTATCTGCTTGCCATCTAGTCACTGGTCACATACATACTCTATCTGCTTGCCATCCAGTCACTGGTCACATACACACTCTATCTGCTTGCCATCCAGTCACTGGTCACATACATGTTCTATCTGCTTGCCATCCAGTCACTGGTCACATACACACTCTATCTGCTTGCCATCCAGTCACTGGTCACATGCATGTTCTATCTGCTTGCCATCCAGTCACTGGTCACATACACACTATATCTGCTTGCCATCCAGTCACTGGTCACATACACACTCTATCTGCTTGCCATCCAGTCACATACACACTCTATCTGCTTGCCATCCAGTCACATACACACTATATCTGCTTGCCATCCAGTCACTGGTCACATACACACTCTATCTGCTTGCTATCCAGTCACTGGTCACATACACACTCTATCTACTTGCCATCCAGTCACTGGTCAAATACACACTCTATCTACTTGCCATCCAGTCACTGGTCACATACACTCTATCTGCTTGCCATCCAGTCACTGGTCACATACACATTATATCTGCTTGCCATCCAGTCACTGGTCACATACACACTCTATATGCTTGCCATCCAGTCACATACACACTCTATCTGCTTGCCATCCAGTCACTGGTCACATACACTCTATCTGCTTGCCATCTAGTCACTGGTCACATACATACTCTATCTGCTTGCCATCCAGTCACTGGTCACATACACACTCTATCTGCTTGCCATCCAGTCACTGGTCACATACATGTTCTATCTGCTTGCCATCCAGTCACTGGTCACATACACACTCTATCTGCTTGCCATCCAGTCACTGGTCACATACATGTTCTATCTGCTTGCCATCTAGTCACTGGTCACATACACACTATATCTGCTTGCCATCCAGTCAATGGTCACATACATGTTCTATCTGCTTGTCATCCAGTCACTGGTCACATACACACTCTATCTGCTTGCCATCCAGTCACATACACTCTATCTGCTTGCTATCCAGTCACTGGTCACATACACACTCTATCTGCTTGCCATCCAGTCACTGGTCACATACACACTCTATCTGCTTGCCATCCAGTCACATACACTCTATCTGCTTGCTATCCAATCACTGGTCACATACACACTCTATCTGCTTGCCATCCAGTCACTGGTCACATACACACTCTATCTGCTTGCCATCCAGTCACTGGTCACGTACACACTCTATCTGCTTGCCATCCAGTCACTGGTCACATACACACTCTATCTGCTTGCCATCCAGTCACTGGTCACATACACACTTTCTCTGCTTGCCATCCAGTCACTGGTCACATACACATTCTATCTGCTTGCCATCCAGTCACTGGTCACATCACACTCTATCTGCTTGTCATGCAGTCACTGGTCACATAAACACTATCTGCTTGCCATGCAGTCACTGGTCACATACATGTTATATCTGCTTGCCATCCAGTCACTGGTCACATACACACTCTATCTGCTTGCCATGCAGTCACTGGTCACATACATGTTCTATCTGCTTGCCATCCAGTCACTGGTCACATACACGCTCTGTCTGCTTGCCATCCAGTCACTGGTCACATACACACTCTATCTGCTTGCCATGCAGTCACTGGTCACATACATGTTCTATCTGCTTGCCATCCAGTCACTGGTTACATACACGCTCTGTCTGCTTGCCATCCAGTCACTGGTCACATACACACTCTATCTATCTGCTTGCCATCCAGTCACAGGTCACATACACACTCTATCTATCTGCTTGCCATCCAGTCACTGGTCACATACACACTATATCTGCTTGCCATCCAGTCACTGGTCACATACACATTCTATCTGCTTGCCATCCAGTCACTGGTCACATACACACTATATTTGCTTGCCATCCAGTCACTGGTCACATACACATTCTATCTGCTTGCCATCCAGTCACTGGTCACATACACACTATATCTGCTTGCCATCCAGTCACTGGTCACATACACACTATATCTGCTTGCCATGCAGTCACTGGTCACATACACACTATATCTGCTTGCCATCCAGTCACTGGTCACATACACACTCTATCTGCTTGTTATCCAGTCATTGGTCACATACATGTTCTATCTGCTTGCCATCCAGTCACTGGTCACATGCACACTCTATCTGCTTGCCATCCAGTCACTGGTCACATACACACTCTATCTGCTTGCCATCCAGTCACTGGTCACATACACACTCTATCTGCTTGCCATCCAGTCACTGGTCACATACACACTCTATCTGCTTGCCATCCAGTCACTGGTCACATACACACTCTATCTGCTTGCCATCCAGTCACTGGTCACATACACACTCTATCTGCTTGCCATCCAGTCACTGGTCACATACACACTCTATCTGCTTGCCATCCAGTCACTGGTCACATACACACTCTATCTGCTTGCCATCCAGTCACTGGTCACATACACACTCTATCTGCTTGCCATCCAGTCCTGGTCACATACATACTTTATCTGCTTGCCATCAGTCACTGGTCATACACATTCTATCTGCTTGCCATCCAGTCACTGGTCACATACACTTTCTGCTTGTCATGCAGTCACTGGTCACATACACACTATCTGCTTGCCATGCAGTCACTGGTCACATAGTTATATCTGCTTGCCATCCAGTCACTGGTCACATACACATCTATCTGCTTGCCATCAGTCACTGGTACATACATGTTTTTGCTTGCCATCCAGTCACTGGTCAATACACGCTCTGTCTGCTTGCCATCCAGTCACTGGTCACATACACACTCTATCTGCTTGCCATGCAGTCACTGGTCACATACATGTTCTATCTGCTTGCCATCCAGTCACTGGTTACATACACGCTCTGTCTGCTTGCCATCCAGTCACTGGTCACATACACACTCTATCTATCTGCTTGCATCCAGTCACAGGTCACATACACACTCTATCTATCTGCTTGCCATCCAGTCACTGGTCACATACACACTATATCTGCTTGCCATCCAGTCACTGGTCACATACACATTCTATCTGCTTGCCATCCAGTCACTGGTCACATACACACTATATTTGCTTGCCATCCAGTCACTGGTCACATACACATTCTATCTGCTTGCCATCCAGTCACTGGTCACATACACACTATATCTGCTTGCCATCCAGTCACTGGTCACATACACACTATATCTGCTTGCCATGCAGTCACTGGTCACATACACACTATATCTGCTTGCCATCCAGTCACTGGTCACATACACACTCTATCTGCTTGTTATCCAGTCATTGGTCACATACATGTTCTATCTGCTTGCCATCCAGTCACTGGTCACATGCACACTCTATCTGCTTGCCATCCAGTCACTGGTCACATACACACTCTATCTGCTTGCCATCCAGTCACTGGTCACATACACACTCTATCTGCTTGCCATCCAGTCACTGGTCACATACACACTCTATCTGCTTGCCATCCAGTCACTGGTCACATACACACTCTATCTGCTTGCCATCCAGTCACTGGTCACATACACACTCTATCTGCTTGCCATCCAGTCACTGGTCACATACACACTCTATCTGCTTGCCATCCAGTCACTGGTCACATACACACTCTATCTGCTTGCCATCCAGTCACTGGTCACATACACACTCTATCTGCTTGCCATCCAGTCACTGGTCACATACATGTTCTATCTGCTTGCCATCCAGTCACTGGTCACATACACACTCTATCTGCTTGCCATCCAGTCACTGGTCACATACACACTCTATCTGCTTGCCATCCAGTCACTGGTCACATACACACTCTATCTGCTTGCCATCCAGTCACTGGTCACATACACACTCTATCTGCTTGCCATCCAGTCACTGGTCACATACACACTCTATCTGCTTGCCATCCAGTCACTGGTCACATACACACTCTATCTGCTTGCCATCCAGTCACTGGTCACATACACACTCTATCTGCTTGCCATCCAGTCACTGGTCACATACACACTCTATCTGCTTGCCATCCAGTCACTGGTCACATACACACTCTATCTGCTTGCCATCCAGTCACTGGTCACATACACACTCTATCTGCTTGCCATCCAGTCACTGGTCACATACACACTCTATCTGCTTGCCATCCAGTCACATACAATAGTATAATTCTTGGAAATTGACTCGGTCGCTTCCATTTCCGGTTGATTTAAAGACTTTTAGAGATTTCTGTCTGGTAAATCAAGCCCGGTATTAATGAGTTTTTGGGATATCTAACTGTGCTTTATCATACTTAGGTGAAGTTGGTCTGCCATGGGAACGATATACTGAAAAACCAGGATAACATTTATAATAAAGCCATAGCCCTGTGTTAATAGTGTTGTTTATGTTTGTATTCAATCTTTTCTTAGCTAACCAGAGCTAAATAAGCCAGGGTGGGGTATTATGAAAGGGTCGTGCGTTCGCTTCATGTGCAAAAGGCCAGGAGTTCGAGTCCCGCTGGAGCCGTTACGATAGTGTCCTTAGGCAAGGCATTTCTATTCCACATGCCTCTTCTCTCTCACTCGTGGCGATGGATTCCATCAGGAATGAGGTCTCGACAGTGATTGATATAAGTTATAAGAACTTGTTTCGCAATCGAGCTAAACTAAATTTGTTTAAACTAAAGGGTCATGCGGATCATCTGTTGATCTGAGTTATACATGTGAAACAATAATTCCCTGTTCCCATTTTTTTTAATTACGTTTATTTATCGTCGCTACCGGTTGCCCATATGAGCGACGCCTCCTGAAGAGATTAGTCATTTTAGATTTTTGGAGGATAGTGCAATGATACAGACAGAGACCCATTCCAGAGTCCCCTCTGGTTCATTTCCGTGCACGGTGTACAGCACCGACACAAGACCTCTGTTTAAAGTCCCATCTGAAAGACTTTTAATTTTATTATGGTCGGGCAGGAGGATCGGACCAGCGATCCCTGGATTATCAGTCCAGCGTGTTACCACTGGACTACAGATCCGTCTGTCTGGTGTTCAGCAAAATGTAAACAATTACCCATTGAGAGGTGTGACGTTTCTTCTTTAGTTCTATATAAGTATTTAAATATACCCTTTAAAGTGACGCAAATAGTCAAAAAAATACATCCTTCTTTAAAGCAGCAATACATCGTATGAAGTAAAAGATATTTGAAAAATTCAATTTTTACGTATGGGTAGCAATGCTGCTACACATTCTAACATTATACTTTGTATGCTTATGTTTATTTTGCAAACAGAGTTTTTTTTTGTTTTGCGATAAAACAAACTCGAAACCGAAAGTAGGACTTTCCGAGTCGATCGGTCACGCACTTGTTTACAACCGGAACGCATCGACCGCACTTGTTTACATTCCCCATTTGTCCCACGTTGTCTTTTTTAATTAAATTACTTGATATGTTGATTCATACCTCTGATAGCTAAGTCTTTAATCACATTTCTACATCCCCGCGAGTGGTTCGACATTAGAGGAAGATAGATAGATAGTCTTTCATGTTCAAAATATATACGTTGTTTTCTACATCCTCTGTTGTTTCACGCATGCGTGCTGTGCGTGTTTACATTTCGTGTGTTGAAAAACAAATTCGCGTATACGACTGTTTAAATTTATTGGAATTTTATCGTTTCTGAGCGACTATTTCGATTTTTGTAAACACACACACATTAGTATTTATATTTTACCCAAAACATCCTTTATTACGATTTCATATATAGAGAGAGTAGGATTTCATATATAGAGAGTAGGAGTTCATATAGAGAGAGTAGGATTTCATATAGAGAGAGTAGGATTTCATATAGAGAGAGTAGGAGTTCATATAGAGAGAGTAGGATTTCATATAGAGAGAGTAGGATTTCATATAGAGAGAGTAGGAGTTCATATAGAGAGAGAGTAGGATTTCATATAGAGAGAGTAGGATTTCATATAGAGAGAGTAGGATTTCATATAGAGAGAGTAGGATTTCATATAGAGAGAGTAGGATTTCATATAGAGAGAGAGTAGGAGTTCATATATAGAGAGAGTAGGATTTCATATAGAGAGAGTAGGAGTTCATATAGAGAGAGTAGGAGTTCATATAGAGAGAGTAGGAGTTCATATAGAGAGAGTAGGATTTCATATAGAGAGAGTAGGAGTTCATATATAGAGAGAGTAGGATTTCATATAGAGAGAGTAGGAGTTCATATAGAGAGAGTAGGAGTTCATATAGAGAGAGTAGGATTTCATATATAGAGAGAGTAGGATTTCATATAGAGAGAGTAGGAGTTCATATATAGAGAGAGTAGGAGTTCATATAGAGAGAGTAGGAGTTCATATAGAGAGAGTAGGATTTCATATAGAGAGAGTAGGAGTTCATATAGAGAGAGTAGGATTTCATATAATGGTCAGCCACGCTCCTGAATCGACGTTTGTTTATCAATGGAGTCTATGCTAAACACGTGATACTGTTATAATACCTCGTTTGTTCATTAGTTGAAGTACTCAGTTTTTGATGCATATATTTGGTAAACAATTACACCATATAATAGCAAATTACATTATGACAAAATAGGCGTTTTCACTGATACACTTGCAGTATTGCTTTATAGTGAGAACAAACTAATACTTAGTTTATGCAAATTTATTTTAGCTTGATTGCAAAACAAGTTCTTGCAACTTATATTAATCACTCTCGAGACCTCATTCCTGATGGAATCCATCACCACAAGGGAGAGAGAAAAGGCATGTGGAATTTAAATACCTTGCCTAAGGGCACAATCGTAACGGCTCCAGCAGAGCGCGAACTCGCCGTTTGCACCTGAAGCGAACATACTACCACTGCGCTATCACGACTTTGATATATTGTATTTTGTAGGAGGAAGACGGGCAGTGGATGTCATTGGATAGTGAGTTGATCATGCAGAACGGAGAGATCAAGGGAACACGATACCCTACTGGTCATAGTGTCCTTATAGAGGCCCGGTTTGAGATACCATATGGTGAGTTGATCATGTAGAACGGAGAGATCAAGGGAACACGATACCATACTGGTCATAGTGTCCTTATAGAGGCCCGGTTTGAGATACCATATGGTGAGATCATTATACAGAATGGAGAGATCAAGAGATAATACATGTCCAGTCGAATAGAATGTCCTCCGTCATTTGCATTAACCTGTAACCTGCCAATCACGACTAAAGTCGCTTTTGCAAACAGCATAGAGCCAGATCATACTGCACAGAACGTGTCGTCTGATCAGGCTCTATGCAGTTTGCTATTCGGATCGTGGAATTAATTAGTGATAAACCGATTATCGCTAAGTCGCCGACAATCGTTCGCCGGCATGGACATCGGCGATAATCGATTGTGAAAATGTGTAATCGATTATAATCAACGAGTCTTTATTATTTTTTTTTAACCACGTTTAAGGCCCGTTTATTTTCCTCGTCATAGGTGACCTGTGGGTCGAGGGCATCCCACAAGCACCTTACAATAATGTACATTTTTTAATGAGTAGAATAACGGCATGAATAATAGTGTATATAAATATATCAAGTCATTATCATGTTGGCCTTAAAGTGGTGAAAAAATGTTCAGTTACACTTAGAAAAAAAAAGAAAAGAGAAAAGTGGTCTGCAGCCTACATTCTACCAAGAGATTGATGACAATTATTTTCAATATAATTTTAAATTAAAATTTTTAGCATATTGCTTCCATATTTCGTCAAATTCAAATAATTTGTTCTGTATTGAAGCTGTCTCAAGTTCAGTATCATATAATAGTTTTAATCGACACATCAGATGTTGAACGGATGGTTTTATGTCTTTATTTTTGTCTCTTACTTTTATGTTTGTTTATACCTCAAATAAAACTACGATTTACTATTGGCTGTATTTTATTAGCATTGCACGTTTGCAACAACAATTGTAACTGTATCTAGTACTAGACTTTTCACTAGTATGTCACTAAGTGTTCTGTCCTCTATTAACTTAAAAACTAATTTTATATCAGGTGGCAGTCAAGTAACTTAAAGTCTAGTACTCAGATGTAACTGAGTAACTAATTTGTCGATACTAGTAACTTGTAAGTAATTTATTAGTACTAAATAGATTGTTAAACTCACAAATTATATGGAATGATTTTGATTTATAACTATATCAATTGCCCGATTAATAATCAATTATCTAATCGGTTTATCCGTCCGATTATTCCGATTAATCGATTATGGATTTTGAAACCGATGCACATCACTAGAATTAATACACTTGTCTGAATAGCAAACAACATTGATCCCGATCAGATGCAGCGTTACATACATTGATGTTATTACACAAATTGCCGCAAATGTCAACCAGGCCACAAAATTTCGCTGTGTTTATTTATTATAGTGTCACCACTATTTAAAGGGTCAGCCATTTCTGACTTATGAGACACCAGGCAATCGGTTACCATTATTTAACTAGCTGGCGGCTCACCAACCGGCCATGTCAGAACGGACCCCTGACGTGATTCGAATCTTCGACCTCCCACTCAGTAGGCGGACGCCTTAACCACTAGGCCACGGAGACGGTTCCAGTGTATGGTATACATGTAGAGCATGTACATTATATAGCAAAATATATGCTTATAAGCACATTCTAAAACTAGTGACTGCTAGATCACTTCTTCACAAGACATTGATGGCAAGCGCCTGTCACTTTCTATACACAATTGATTGTTTCATAACTTGCAGAGTTTTTGTCCTGATATGCTGACATTATATGAACAAGAAATTATGCACCTAGGGAAATTTTCCAATTTCTAGCTTTAAGAGAGGATATATTATCTAAGATGTTACCAATATCTGGCAGCTTATAAAAGTAACATTTATGTCCCTTTTATCGTGCAGGATATATTGATAAATATGATTTTTGTGATGTGTTGTAGAAGCCGTGGCCGAGCTACCGGAACACGAAGCTATCAAATTAAAGGAAAAACTGGAGGTGCTCAACAACATGGATGCCGAGGTAAGTCAGTAGAAAACTGTATAGTAACAGGCATATCTGAACACTATTGTTTTAGACAACACAGTCTATTATTTTTTTATGAAAGCATAGTTTTAGTCACTGTTTATTATTTCCTACAGTAATAGAAGAGTAATGTTTTTGAGTAGGGATGTCTCTGTATGTCTGTCTGTCTGTCTGTCTGGCTGGCTGGCTGTCTGGCTGGCTGGCTGGCTGTCTGGCTGGCTGTCTTGCTGGCTGGCTGGCTGGCATGCTGGCTGGCTGACTGGCATGCTGGCTGACTGGCTGGCTGACTGGCTGGCTGGTGGATACGGTCGTTCACTTGCCCCTCACCACTGTAGGTTTGAATCCCACAGCGAGTGTTTGATTATTTCATATGAGGAAGCTATCCAGTATACGTACGGAAAGTTGATGCCTTGATGGTCCTACACAGGTGCCTGGTGCCTGGTATTGCTCCATCAATAATACAGGGCGTTCACTAGACTTTGAAACTCAAGAGTCAATGACCCTTGAGGTCAAAATCTCATAACTTCATTCGTGATACAAAACGATTCTTTGAGTGAAACCCCATACATATAAGACCCCATGTATATAAAACGTGCACTTGATGTCTTTACCCCTGTCTGCCTGCGCTACATTCTCAAATATCTTCTCTTTCTTCTTCTTTCTTACCGGTATTATATTCCTGTCATTTCTAAGCAATATGCACATTTGGTATACATATATTAGCTCCACACCGTCCAAAATAGTACTGTGTATTTTGAACTGCAAGGAGAGAAACTATATAAGCTCTGCTTCCGTTTTGATCCTTTCCTATTCTTTGATTTTGTGTGCATGTATTTTGTGAGTGTATATAGTGGAATAAATATGTTTAAACCAAAATCTCAAGAGTCAAACAGGAATTTCAAGAGTCAAGCTGGAATGTTCAAGAGTCAAATATATGCATGTTGGTACTTTACGTACAGGTAATTGTTGTAGGTTCGTGCTACCACTGTTAGCGAAGGGATTTTTCTTTTTAGCATCTCTACACCAAGTACAATACAACAGAATCTGATCATCAGTTTGTTTCATTTCCAGCCACCCAAATTTATTAAGCCACTCAGACCTGAATTTTCTTTTCACTTTAGACTTAGGAGTGTCACAGTCTACTTTATGGCGTTTAGGTGTCCCAGGTTCACTAACACTATCACTCAGCTTACGTTTGCTGGGTGTGCCAATTCCGAAGTGACTAAGGCTTTTCTGAACCATATTTAAGATTTAATTTCTAAAACTGATACTCTTTAATTTTGATCTCCGATCTGATTGAAAATATAACTAAGAATGATTTAGGAATATTCTCCAGAAAATGAAGGGATAATGTAGAAACAATGAAATGATTAATGGGTGGTGCACACAATGAATACCCCATAGAAATCTGTAACAAACAATAGCAAAAGTACTTTTATCAAACGACATCATCAAACGATTCCGGCGTATAATTTCTATATCAGTGGCCCACTATAAGCTTCTCAAATAGCAGACAACTTATTATTGACAATACACATGTTACAAAAACACCGTTTTATCTATGCCGATTGTACATTGACAATACACATAATGTCAACACCTACTTAAACTTCTCAGTTCTCATGATCAGCAGCACATATGATGGCAAACAACACAAACGGTAATTGGTTGTTTGCAAAACTTGCTAAAAGTGTTTATTGTGACAATCAATAATAATTGTCTTTTGATAAAAACTAATTTTTACCTGAAAAATACTGAGCCGTACAGGTATTAGAGAAACGTTATTAAAGATTTATTTCCCTTTGATACTAAAGTTTGGGTAAGCCTTTTTTCTCAACCACCCAACTGAATAATGACATCAACCACGCGTTTTGAACCTAACCCTGGGCGGCGCAAGTGATGAAGGCGCTTTATGCGTGGTTGATACTATATTCTGATCGGCTGGTTGAGATAAAGATTTTACGTAAAGTTTGCCTAGACGCCATTTGTCCGATTGTGAGTCCCTCGTAAATCACGATCGTGTTCATAACGAAATGCAGCAGACTTTTGATGACAATAACTGCGTTTTATATATGAACGATTACGGTCTTCGACCTCGTAGACAGACATATTTTGATAATTACTCCGCTGAGAAAATATTTGATGACGCATGACCGATCAACGCCCCGGGTCAAGTTGACTCTCAGGGCATTTTCACCAAGAGTCAAACAGCGTCTTTATCAATTTTCGTGCGTCAAAACCCGGGAGCTCGGGTCAAATGAACGCCCTGAATAATAGCTGCAGAGGAGCCATATAACCTAATCTGTGATATTGCTCCATCAATAATAGTTGGAGAGGAGCCATATAACCTAATCTGTGGTATTGCTACATCAATAATAGCTGCAGAGGAGCCATATAACCTAATCTGTGGTATTGCTCCATCAATAATAGCTGCAGAGGAGCCATATAACCTAATCTGTCGGAGCGACTTTAAACACAAAAATAAAAAATAATAACTAAATACTTTGACATAACCGAATTTTGACTTATCGAAATTCGATACAAATTGAGCCAGTTATATGTAAAATGATAGTGTCTGAAACGGGACTTTGATCCGACTTCGAGATAACCGGAGAATTCGACATAACTGACTTTGACCTAGCGGATATCGACTGTACATTATAAATGTTTAAAGGGTTGGATTTCTTTACACTTGACACCAATCCTTGTTTTGTAACTAGTGCAATTACATCGTAAGAACTTTTCTATAAATTATGACAGTTAGTTTGAACTGCCGTATGACAGTTAGTTTGAACTGCTGTATGACAGTTAGTTTGAACTGGAGTATGACAGTTAGTTTGAACTGCTGTATGACAGTTAGCTTGAACTGGAGTATGACAGTTAGTTTGAACTGCTGTATGACAGTTAGTTTGAACTGTGAGTATGACAGTTAGTTTGAACTGCTGCTGTATGACAGTTAGCTTGAACTGGAGTATGACAGTTAGTTTGAACTGCTGCTGTATGACAGTTAGCTTGAACTGGAGTATGACAGTTAGTTTGAACTGCTGTATGACAGTTAGTTTGAACTGGAGTATGACAGTTAGTTTGAACTGCTGCTGTATGACAGTTAGCTTGAACTGGAGTATGACAGTTAGTTTGAACTGCTGCTGTATGACAGTTAGCTTGAACTGGAGTATGACAGTAAGTTTGAACTGCTGTATGACAGTTAGTTTGAACTGCTGCTGTATGACAGTTAGCTTGAACTGCTGTATGACAGTTAGTTTGAACTGGAGTATGACAGTTAGTTTGAACTGCTGTATGACAGTTAGCTTGAACTGGAGTATGACAGTTAGTTTGAACTGCTGTATGACAGTTAGTTTGAACTGGAGTATGACAGTTAGTTTGAACTGCTGCTGTATGACAGTTAGCTTGAACTGGAGTATGACAGTTAGCTTGAACTGGAGTATGACAGTTAGCTTGAACTGGAGTATGACAGTTAGTTTGAACTGCTGCTGTATGACAGTTAGCTTGAACTGGAGTATGACAGTTAGCTTGAACTGGAGTATGACAGTTAGCTTGAACTGGAGTATGACAGTTAGCTTGAACTGGAGTATGACAGTTAGCTTGAACTGGAGTATGACAGTTAGCTTGAACTGGAGTATGACAGTAAGTTTGAACTGGAGTATGACAGTAAGTTTGAACTGGAGTATGACAGTAAGTTTGAACTGGAGTATGACAGTAAGTTTGAACTGGAGTATGACAGTAAGTTTGAACTGGAGTATGACAGTAAGTTTGAACTGGAGTATGACAGTAAGTTTGAACTGGAGTATGACAGTAAGTTTGAACTGGAGTATGACAGTAAGTTTGAACTGGAGTATGACAGTAAGTTTGAACTGGAGTATGACAGTAAGTTTGAACTGGAGTATGACAGTAAGTTTGAACTGGAGTATGACAGTAAGTTTGAACTGGAGTATGACTATAAATGAGATCTAAATGCACATAAATCTCCCGATGGATTTTAATAACAAATCCTGATTTTATTTTCTCTAGACACGGTTTTATGTTCATGTCGTTCTATTGTTTATCATTTCAGATAATGCACAGTAAAGAACTCTCAAAGAGACAGACATACTCCCAGTGTAAGTATATAGAGATTATGTACATGATGTGACATACTCCCAGTGTAAGTAACTAGAGATTATGTACATGATGTGTCATACTCCCAGTGTAAGTATATAGAGATTATGTACATGATGTGACATACTCCCAGTGTAAGTATATATAGATTATGTACATGATGTGACATACTCCCAGTGTAAGTATATAGAGATTATGTGCATGAAGTGACATACTCCCAGTGTATATATCTACAGTTACTGTATTATCCACCCTTCATGATGTGACATACCTCCCAGTGTATATATCTACAGTTACTGTATTATCCACCCTTCATGGTGTAACATACCTCCTGGTGTATATATCTACAGTTACTGTATTATCCACCCTTCATGATGTGACATACCTCCCAGTGTATATATCTACAGTTACTGTATTATCCACCCTTCATGATGTGACATACCTCCCAGTGTATATATCTACAGTTACTGTATTATCCACCCTTCATGATGTAACATACCTCCTGGTGTATATATCTACAGTTACTGTATTATCCACCCTTCATGATGTGACATACCTCCCAGTGTATATATCTACAGTTACTGTATTATCCACCCTTCATGGTGTAACATACCTCCTGGTGTATATATCTACAGTTACTGTATTATCCACCCTTCATGATGTGACATACCTCCTGGTGTATATATCTACAGTTACTGTATTATCCACCCTTCATGATGTAACATACCTCCTGGTGTATATATCTACAGTTACTGTATTATCCACCCTTCATGATGTAACATACCTCCTGGTGTATATATCTACAGTTACTGTATTATCCACCCTTCATGATGTGACATACCTCCCAGTGTATATATCTACAGTTACTGTATTATCCACCCTTCATGTTGTAACATACCTCCTGGTGTATATATCTACAGTTACTGTATTATCCACCCTTCATGATGTGACATACCTCCCAGTGTATATATCTACAGTTACTGTATTATCCACCCTTCATGATGTGACATACCTCCCAGTGTATATATCTACAGTTACTGTATTATCCACCCTTCGTGTGTGTGCTTTACGTTTATTTATCGTCTCTACCTGTTGCCCATATGAGCGACGCCTCCTGAAGAGATTAGTCATTTTAGATTTTTGGAGGATAGTACAATGATACAGACTGAGACCCATTCCAGAGACTCCTCTGGTTCTTTTACGTGCACAATGTACAGCACCGACACAAGACCTTCTGTTTAAAGTCCCATCTGAAAGACTGTTAATTTTATTAGGGTCAGACGGGGGATCAAACCTGCGATCCCTGGATTACGAATGTCAATATGACAACATTTATATAGCAAGCGACTTACTGCTGGCAAACATCACGAACAATCTGGGAATTCAACAACAGTCACATGGAGATCGCTTAAGGTCAGACGGGGGATCGAACCTGCGATCCCTGGATTACCAGTCCAGCGTGTTACCACTGGACTACAGAGCCATCTGTATCCACCCTTCATGATGCTATATGTTACTATATGGCAAAGCTTTCAGTCTCCACTAAGTCTTGTGGATATTATTATTTATTTTAGACCTGTGATATGATGATGAGCCATGTTGCACTATTTAGTATTAAGCCCAGACTTATGACACTTGAGTGAAAACTGTTGTGGTGTCTGTTTTCCGATAAAGATAGTTTTTTTTATCCAGTATTGACCATGCCTGTTTATTTCGACCATAATATATTTAACAATGTTGGAAATAAGTCAACTGACCATTTGCATTTGAGTCGGAGGAATAATGTAGTTAGTGGAAAACTGAGTTATATATTGGCCTTTGATTTGGGGTTAGTGGAACACTCAGTTATATATTGGCCTTTGATTTGGAGTTAGTGGAACACTCAGTTATACATTGGCCTTTGATTTGGGGTTAGTGGAACACTCAGTTATACATTGGCCTTTGATTTGGGGTTAGTGGAACACTCAGTTATACATTGGCCTTTGATTTGGGGTTAGTGGAACACTCAGTTATACATTGGCCTTTGATTTGGGGTTAGTGGAACACTCAGTTATATATTGGCCTTTGATTTGGGGTTAGTGGAACACTGTTATACATTGGCCTTTGATTTGTAGTTAGTGTAATAATGTTATATATTGAACTTTGATTCAGAGTTAGTGGAATACGTGGTTATATATTCGATACATTACTTAGTTACATTCATGCCTTATTATGATCTTGTTTGGCAATGTATGACGACATACAATATTAATCTTAATATATTTATGTTTCAGCGGGAATGTCAGAAGACAGCGATTATACCAGCGATATAAATTATCCATTACCCCACCAACATAACAGTTCAGCCCACCAATTCCGCGGAGAACCAAGCTACCCACTGAATCACGAAAGTCGCGAATACAACCAAGACTATGGTCCGTATGATTCATTCGATAGGGATGAATACGAGCGACGACGATCATTCGATAATATGGACATGGAGCAGAGAGGTTCCTTTGAAAGGAGAGGCTCATTTGATCAGAACGTTTCTTTTGACGGCGATGAAATGGGATATGTACATGGTGATTCATTTGAACGAACAGAATCATTTGAACGGGTGTCTGATCACTATGGTTATGAAAGATCGGATACGGAATATGAAAGGTCGGTGCAGGATAACAGATATGAGGACGGTTACGATCGTCCAATCAGAGATTACGAGAGATTGGAACTGGGTTCCCACCACAGCTCAAATAGGGATTATGATTCCGACCCGGACTATGCATATTCACATCGTGACTATGAAAGAACTATAACTAATGAAGATAGTTTTAATGACGAGCAAAGAAGACAGTATGATTCTCGTTATGAGCAGGAATATTACTATGATTCACAAGAACAGTTACACAAAGCCAGCAGTTATTCTAGGGAATCACAAAATTATTCACGGGAGTTAGACTTTTATCCAATGGGAAATGGCTCTCATATAGGTCGTAGTGACACAGACTCTGAACCTCTCTCATACAATAGTCGTCCAAATCAACGTCAGCCATTGACCAATGTCTCCGCTTCACTTAGACAAGGGTAAGACAAAGCACGGCATTCTATGTTGCGAGTAGCTTATTATGCTCCTGCGCTTGAATACGAATTTCGCTTTCAAGTGTGGTGGCCGAAAAAAAAAAGTCGTTGATTTCAAATCACTTTCACCTCACTGCTGCAGGTTCGCATCCTACTAGGGTGTCGAATTCTTTCACGTGAGGAATCTATCCAGCTGGCTTATGGAAGGTCAGTGGTTCTACCCGTGTGCCCGAAATACTGCTATATGGGGCAGTCGGAGTCTTCCTCCACCAATGGTACCTGGAGAGTCGCTGTTGGTGCGACTTTAAACTCCAAAAATAGACAAACACTTTCAAGAATTGCGTGCAATCTAGACTACCTGGTGACTATGTTAAGACTAACTGCCTCCCTTATGAACACGTAATCTTTTCTACCGGTGAAACTATTAATTTAAGGAAGCTGTTTTAAGTGATGCCGTATATGAATGACCACATACCCCCTGCAATGTCGGTGAGGGATATTGATTCTGTGGAGTAGGTAACCACTGGTGACTTTAATGAAACTTAAAATAAATATGTATACTGTACACCACAGTGTAGTGAAATTACCGTCATTTCGTACCCATGGCATTTCGTACCCAGGACATTTCGTACCCATGGCATTTCGTACCCAGGATGTTTCACACCCTGGACATATCGTACCCAGGACATTTCACATCCGGGACATTTTGTACCCTGGACATTTGTACCCAATATCAGAGACTTTTCGTACCTTAGGACCCTAGGATTAAGGGTTATGGTTATACGAGACGCTTCATACACATGTCGGGACAGTTTGTACCCTGGACATTTGTACCCAATATCAGAGACTTTTCGTACCCTAGGACCCTAGGATTAAGGGTTATGGTTATACGAGACGCTTCATACACATGTCGGGACAGTTTGTACCCTAGGATTATAGGTTAGGGTTAGAGATGTTTCTGACGCAAGTCCTAGGGTACAAGCTGCCCAGACCTGCCCAGACGAATAGTACGAATCATTTCTGACAATGGGTGCATCAAAATGGGTACGGAATGTCCAGGTTACGAAATGACCTGTACCCGTGTTGATGCACGTGCACTTTTCATCCAGTAACCCCAGAGTTATACGCTATAAGCTCCACGCATTTGTTCACTGAGCTGCAGTTCAGCGGAGGATATAGCTCCACACATTTGTTCACTGAGCTGCAGTTCAGCGGAGGATATAGCTCCACACATTTGTCCACTGAGCTGCAGTTCAGTGGAGGATAAAGCTCCACACATTTGTTCACTGAGCTGCAGTTCAGCGGAGGATAAAGCTCCACACATTTGTTCACCGAGCTGCAGTTCAGCGGAGGATAAAGCTCCACACATTTGTTCACTGAGCTGCAGTTCAGCGGAGGATAAAGCTCCACACATTTGTTCACTGAGCTGCAGTTCAGCGGAAGATAAAGCTCCACACATTTGTTCACTGAGCTGCAGTTCAGCGGAAGATAAAGCTCCACACATTTGTTCACCGAGCTGCAGTTCAGCGGAGGATAATGCTCCACACATTTGTTCACTGAGCTGCAGTTCAGCGGAAGATAAAGCTCCACACATTTGTTCACTGAGCTGCAGTTCAGCGGAGGATAAAGCTCCACACATTTGTTCACTGAGCTGCAGTTCAGCGGAAGATAAAGCTCCACACATTTGTTCACCGAGCTGCAGTTCAGCGGAGGATAAAGCTCCACACATTTGTTCACTGAGCTGCAGTTCAGCGGAAGATAAAGCTCCACACATTTGTTCACTGAGCTGCAGTTCAGCGGAAGATAAAGCTCCACACATTTGTTCACTGAGCTGCAGTTCAGCGGAAGATAAAGCTCCACACATTTGTTCACCGAGCTGCAGTTCAGCGGAGGATAAAGCTCCACACATTTGTTCACTGAGCTGCAGTTCAGCGGAAGATAAAGCTCCACACATTTGTTCACTGAGCTGCAGTTCAGCGGAAGATAAAGCTCCACACATTTGTTCACTGAGCTGCAATTCAGCGGAAGATAAAGCTCCACACATTTGTTCACTGAGCTGCAGTTCAGCGGAAGATATAGCTCCACACATTTGTTCACCGAGCTGCAGTTCAGCGGAAGATATTAATTAATTGAATTAGCTTGTTCTCATTGTTGCTACAAAATGATGTCATCTAAACGCCGTTTAGTGCATGGTTGCATAGTTTTCAGTCATAAAACACTTTGCAGCCTAAAATAAAAAGAAATTAGTTTGTGTGAATAATTGAATTATATTTTGACTCCATAACATAGATACCAGTTATTACCATTCACGACTAATGCCACTAATGATACTATTGCATTCCATGTTGATTCGTTGAAATATAATTTGATCATTTTTATATACTGAAGCGAACAAATGTCCTCTGTTTAGTAACAATATCATACATGTATACATACAGTCAAACCTGTATTAGTGGTCACCTTCATTAAGCAGCCAACCTGTATTAGTGGTCACCTTCATTAAGCAGCCAACCTGTGTTAGTGGTCACCTTCATTAAGCAGCCAACCTGTGTTAGTGGTCACCTTCATTAAGCAGCCAACCTGTGTTAGTGGTCACCTTCATTAAGCAGCCAACCTGTGTTAGTGGTCACCTTCATTAAGCAGCCAACCTGTGTTAGTGGTCACCTTCATTAAGCAGCCAACCTGTGTTAGTGGTCACCTTCATTAAGCAGCCAACCTGTGTTAGTGGTCACCTTCATTAAGCAGCCAACCTGTGTTAGTGGTCACCTTCATTAAGCAGCCAACCTGTATTAGTGGTCACCTTCATTAAGCAGCCAACCTGTGTTAGTGGTCACCTTCATTAAGCAGCCAACCTGTGTTAGTGGTCACCTTCATTAAGCAGCCAACCTGTATTAGTGGTCACCTTCATTAAGCAGCCAACCTGTGTTAGTGGTCACCTTCATTAAGCAGCCAACCTGTGTTAGTGGTCACCTTCATTAAGCAGCCAACCTGTGTTAGTGGTCACCTTCATTAAGCAGCCAACCTGTGTTAGTGGTCACCTTCATTAAGCAGCCAACCTGTGTTAGTGGTCACCTTCATTAAGCAGCCAACCTGTGTTAGTGGTCACCTTCATTAAGCAGCCAACCTGTATTAGTGGTCACCTTCATTAAGCAGCCAACCTGTGTTAGTGGTCACCTTCATTAAGCAGCCAACCTGTATTAGTGGTCACCTTCATTAAGCAGCCAACCTGTATTAGTGGTCACCTTCATTAAGCAGCCAGTTTACATATTCCCAATTGGTTGTTTTATTATACATTTGACCTCTATTAAGCAGCCACCTGTGATAAGCAAACACTTTTCCTGACTCCCTTGGATGGCTGCTTAAGACAGGTTTGACTGTAATATTAATTACTGAAAAATTTCGATGTACTAATGTTTTTGCTCTTTTTGAAATCTATGAACCATAAAGACCTTTGGAATATGGTGAAAAATATCAATAGTTTAGATGTGCAATTAACAACGGTGCTGTTGTTGTCTATTACCTCCCTTGGCAGATCAAGATTCACCCCAACGTATGTATTGGTCCTTTGATTTTACCGTTATTTACTAACCAGATGTTGCGGTATGATAAATGTGATTTTGGTATAATTGATAATGAAAATGTTGAACTTTCAGAAGCCCTCATGGAAGTCAAGCAAGTCATGGAAGTAGAATCTCATCATTGACCCAACAAAGCACTCAAGATTTCAGGTATGCTCTAGGCTTTAGTTTTGTTTATGCAAATTGTTTAATCGCTCTCGAGACCTCATTCCTGATGGAATCCATCGAGACCTCCTTCCTGATGGAATCCATCGAGACCTCATTCCTGGTGGAATCCATCGAGACTTCATTCCTGATGGAATCCATCGAGACCTCATTCCTGATGGAATCCATCGAGACGTCATTCCTGATGGAATCCATCGAGACCTCATTCCTGATGTGATCCATCGAGACCTCCTTCCTGATGTGATCCATCGACACCTCCTTCCTGATGGAATCCATCGAGACCTCCTTCCTGATGGAATCCATCGAGACCTCATTCCTGATGGAATCCATCGAGACCTCATTCCTGATGGAATCCATCGAGACCTCATTCCTGATGGAATCCATCGAGACCTCATTCCTGATGGAATCCATCGAGACCTCATTCCTGATGGAATCCATCGAGACCTCATTCCTGATGGAATCCATCGAGACCTCATTCCTGATGGAATCCATCGAGACCTCATTCCTGATGGAATCCATCGAGACCTCCTTCCTGATGGAATCCATCGAGACCTCATTCCTGATGTGATCCATCGAGACCTCCTTCCTGATGGAATCCATCGAGACCTCCTTCCTGATGGAATCCATCGAGACCTCCTTCCTGATGGAATCCATCGAGACCTCATTCCTGATGGAATCCATCGAGACCTCATTCCTGATGGAATCCATCGAGACCTCATTCCTGATGGAATCCATCGAGACCTCATTCCTGATGGAATCCATCGAGACCTCATTCCTGATGTGATCCATCGAGACCTCATTCCTGATGGAATCCATCGAGACCTCCTTCCTGATGGAATCCATCAAGACCTCATTCCTGATGTGATCCATCGAGACCTCCTTCCTGATGTGATCCATCAAGACCTCCTTCCTGATGGAATCCATCGAGACCTCCTTCCTGATGGAATCCATCGAGACCTCATTCCTGATGGAATCCATCGAGACCTCATTCCTGATGTGATCCATCGAGACCTCCTTCCTGATGTGATCCATCGAGACCTCATTCCTGATGTGATCCATCGAGACCTCATTCCTGATGTGATCCATCGAGACCTCCTTCCTGATGTGATCCATCGAGACCTCATTCCTGATGGAATCCATCGAGACCTCATTCCTGATGGAATCCATCGAGACCTCATTCCTGGTGGAATCCATCGAGACTTCATTCCTGATGGAATCCATCGAGACCTCCTTCCTGATGTAATCCATCGAGACCTCATTCCTGATGGAATCCATCGAGACCTCATTCCTGATGGAATCCATCGAGACCTCATTCCTGATGGAATCCATCGAGACCTCATTCCTGATGCAATCCATCGAGACCTCATTCCTGATGCAATCCATCGAGACCTCATTCCTGATGTAACACATCGAGACCTCATTCCTGATGGAATCCATCGAGACCTCCTTCCTGATGGAATCCATCAAGACCTCATTCCTGATGGAATCCATCGAGACCTCATTCCTGATGGAATCCATCGAGACCTCATTCCTGATGTAATACATCGAGACCTCATTCCTGATGGAATCCATCGAGACCTCATTCCTGATGGAATCCATCGAGACCGCATTCCTGGTGGAATCCATCGAGACTTCATTCCTGATGGAATCCATCGAGACCTCCTTCCTGATGTAATCCATCGAGACCTCATTCCTGATGGAATCCATCGAGACCTCATTCCTGATGGAATCCATCGAGACCTCCTTCCTGATGGAATCCATCAAGACCTCATTCCTGATGGAATCCATCGAGACCTCATTCCTGATGTAATACATCGAGACCTCATTCCTGATGGAATCCATCGAGACCTCATTCCTGATGGAATCCATCGAGACCTCATTCCTGGTGGAATCCATCGAGACTTCATTCCTGATGGAATCCATCGAGACCTCCTTCCTGATGTAATCCATCGAGACCTCATTCCTGATGGAATCCATCGAGACCTCATTCCTGATGGAATCCATCGAGACCTCCTTCCTGATGGAATCCATCAAGACCTCATTCCTGATGGAATCCATCGAGACCTCATTCCTGATGGAATCCATCGAGACCTCATTCCTGATGTAATACATCGAGACCTCATTCCTGATGGAATCCATCGAGACCTCATTCCTGATGTGATACATCGAGACCTCCTTCCTGATGTGATCCATCAAGACCTCCTTCCTGATGGAATCCATCGAGACCTCCTTCCTGATGGAATCCATCGAGACCTCATTCCTGATGGAATCCATCGAGACCTCATTCCTGATGGAATCATGAGACTCATTCCTGATGGAATCCATCGAGACCTCATTCCTGATGGAATCCATCGAGACCTCATTCCTGATGGAATCCATCGAGACCTCATTCCTGATGTGATCCATCGAGACCTCATTCCTGATGGAATCCATCGAGACCTCCTTCCTGATGGAATCCATCAAGACCTCATTCCTGATGTGATCCATCGAGACCTCCTTCCTGATGTGATCCATCAAGACCTCCTTCCTGATGGAATCCATCGAGACCTCCTTCCTGATGGAATCCATCGAGACCTCATTCCTGATGGAATCCATCGAGACCTCATTCCTGATGTGATCCATCGAGACCTCCTTCCTGATGTGATCCATCGAGACCTCATTCCTGATGTGATCCATCGAGACCTCATTCCTGATGTGATCCATCGAGACCTCCTTCCTGATGTGATCCATCGAGACCTCATTCCTGATGGAATCCATCGAGACCTCATTCCTGATGGAATCCATCGAGACCTCATTCCTGGTGGAATCCATCGAGACTTCATTCCTGATGGAATCCATCGAGACCTCCTTCCTGATGTAATCCATCGAGACCTCATTCCTGATGGAATCCATCGAGACCTCATTCCTGATGGAATCCATCGAGACCTCATTCCTGATGTAATGCATCGAGACCTCATTCCTGATGGAATCCATCGAGACCTCATTCCTGATGCAATCCATCGAGACCTCATTCCTGATGTAATACATCGAGACCACATTCCTGATGGAATCCATCGAGACCTCATTCCTGATGGAATCCATCGAGACCTCCTTCCTGATGGAATCCATCGAGACCTCATTCCTGATGGAATCCATCGAGACCTCATTCCTGATGGAATCCATCGAGACCTCATTCCTGATGTGATACATCGAGACCTCATTCCTGATGGAATCCATCGAGACCTCATTCCTGATGGAATCCATCGAGACCTCATTCCTGGTGGAATCCATCGAGACTTCATTCCTGATGGAATCCATCGAGACCTCCTTCCTGATGTAATCCATCGAGACCTCATTCCTGATGGAATCCATCGAGACCTCATTCCTGATGGAATCCATCGAGACCTCCTTCCTGATGGAATCCATCAAGACCTCATTCCTGATGGAATCCATCGAGACCTCATTCCTGATGTAATACATCGAGACCTCATTCCTGATGGAATCCATCGAGACCTCATTCCTGATGGAATCCATCGAGACCTCATTCCTGGTGGAATCCATCGAGACTTCATTCCTGATGGAATCCATCGAGACCTCCTTCCTGATGTAATCCATCGAGACCTCATTCCTGATGGAATCCATCGAGACCTCATTCCTGATGGAATCCATCGAGACCTCCTTCCTGATGGAATCCATCAAGACCTCATTCCTGATGGAATCCATCGAGACCTCATTCCTGATGGAATCCATCGAGACCTCATTCCTGATGTAATACATTGAGACCTCATTCCTGATGGAATCCATCGAGACCTCATTCCTGATGTGATACATCGAGACCTCCTTCCTGATGTGATCCATCAAGACCTCCTTCCTGATGGAATCCATCGAGACCTCCTTCCTGATGGAATCCATCGAGACCTCATTCCTGATGGAATCCATCGAGACCTCATTCCTGATGGAATCCATCGAGACCTCATTCCTGATGGAATCCATCGAGACCTCATTCCTGATGGAATCCATCGAGACCTCATTCCTGATGGAATCCATCGAGACCTCATTCCTGATGGGATCCATCGAGACCTCATTCCTGATGTGATCCATCGAGACCTCATTCCTGATGGAATCCATCGAGACCTCCTTCCTGATGGAATCCATCAAGACCTCATTCCTGATGTGATCCATCGAGACCTCCTTCCTGATGTGATCCATCAAGACCTCCTTCCTGATGGAATCCATCGAGACCTCCTTCCTGATGGAATCCATCGAGACCTCATTCCTGATGGAATCCATCGAGACCTCATTCCTGATGTGATCCATCGAGACCTCCTTCCTGATGTGATCCATCGAGACCTCATTCCTGATGTGATCCATCGAGACCTCATTCCTGATGTGATCCATCGAGACCTCATTCCTGATGGAATCCATCGAGACCTCATTCCTGATGGAATCCATCGAGACCTCATTCCTGATGTAATGCATCGAGACCTCATTCCTGATGGAATCCATCGAGACCTCATTCCTGATGCAATCCATCGAGACCTCATTCCTGATGTAATACATCGAGACCACATTCCTGATGGAATCCATCGAGACCTCATTCCTGATGGAATCCATCGAGACCTCCTTCCTGATGTGATCCATCGAGACCTCATTCCTGATGGAATCCATCGAGACCTCATTCCTGATGGAATCCATCGAGACCTCATTCCTGATGTGATCCATCGAGACCTCATTCCTGATGGAATCCATCGAGACCTCCTTCCTGATGGAATCCATCAAGACCTCATTCCTGATGTGATCCATCGAGACCTCATTCCTGATGGAATCCATCGAGACCTCCTTCCTGATGGAATCCATCAAGACCTCATTCCTGATGTGATCCATCGAGACCTCCTTCCTGATGTGATCCA